>OZ004321.1:10756233-11356233 GCA_963924455.1 Pelagia noctiluca | reverse complement strand
ATACCTAGGGTGGTATGGCCTTAGGCATATTGAACTGTAAAAAATATTAACAAGATGTTTGCCTTCCTTATCCTTTTAGGACATGCATTCATATAGAATGAGATGAATTCGAAATATCAAAAAAAGAGTCTCAACGATCATGTGTTCATGGACATACAAGCTTCAGTTCCGAGACAAAATCTGCGATCCCTGGCCTAGTATTGCTGTAGTTTGAGTTTCTTAGTTCATATGATAAAGTCGTGGTTAGTTTCTTTATGCTGACCGATAACCATTTGTCCATGAAAAGAGATAGACTAAAAAATTGAAAAATAAAGCCTACATCATTAAGTCTTCCTATGCAGTCAACCACCCGAGTACTGATATGGCCCGACCCTGCTTGACTTCAGTGATCAGACGAGAACTGGTATACCCAGGCTGATATGGCTGTAGGTATAGTAAATTGTAAAAAATATCAACAAGATGTTTGCCTTCCTTATCCTTTTAGGACTTGCATTCATATAGATTGAGATTGAATCGAAATATTGAAACAGAGTCTCCAAGATCATATGTCCGTCGAGATACAACCATCAGTTCCGAGACAAAATCTGCGATCCCTGGCCTAGTATTGCTGTAGTTGGAGTTTCTTAGTTCATGTGATAAAGTCGTGGTTAGTTTCTTTATGCTGACCGATAAATATTTGTCGATGAAAAGAGATAGCCTAGAAAGTTAAAAATAAAGCCTACATCAACATCTGTTCCTATGCATTCACCCACCAAAGTACTGACATGGCCCGACCCTGCTTGACTTCAGTGATCAGAAGAGAACTGGTATACCCAGGGTGGTATGGCTGTAGGCATATTGAACTGTAAAAAATATTAACAAGATGTTTGCCTACCTTATCCTTTTAGGACATGCATTCATATAGAATGAGATAAATTCGAAATATCAAAAAAAGAGTCTCAACGATCATGTGTTCATGGACATACAATCATCAGTTTCGAGACGAGATCTGCTATCCCTGGCCTAGTACTGCTGTAGGTGGAGTCTCTTAGTTCATATGATAAAGTCGTGGTTAGTTTCTTTATGCTGACCGATAACCATTTGTCCATGAAAAGAGATAGACTAGAAAATTGAAAAATAAAGACTACATCAACATGTGTTCCTATGCATTCACCCACCCAAGTACTGACATGGCCCGACCCTGCTTGACTCCAGTGATCAGACGAGAACTGGTATACCTAGGGTGGTATGGCCGTAGGCATATTGAACTGTAAAAAATATTAACAAGATGTTTGCCTTCCTTATCCTTTTAGGACTTGCATTCATATAGAATGAGATTGAATCGAAATATTGAAACAGAGTCTCCAAGATCATATGTCCGTTGGCATACAACCATCAGTCCCGAGACCAAATCTGCGATCCCTGGCCTAGTACTGCTGTAAGTGGAGTCTCTTAGTTCATTTGATAAAGTATTGGTTAGTTTCTTTATGCTGACCGATAACCATTTGTCGGTGAAAAGAGATAGCCTAGAAAATTCAAAAATAAAGCCTACATCAACATGTGTTCCTATGCATTCACCCATCCAAGTACTGATATGGCCCGACCCTGCTTGACTTCAGTGATCAGACGAGAACTGGTATACCCAGGCTGATATGGCTGTACGTATAGTAAATAGTAAAAAATATTAACAAGATGTTTGCCTTCCTTATCCTTTTATGACTTGCATTCATATAGATTGAGATTGAATCGAAATATTGAAACAGAGTCTCCAAGATCATATGTCCGTCGACATACAACCATCAGTTCCGTGACAAAATCTGCGATCCCTGGCCTAGTATTGCTGTAGTTGGAGTTTCTTAGTTCATGTGATAAAGTCGTGGTTAGTTTCTTTATGCTGACCGATAAATATTTGTCGATGAAAAGAGATAGCCTAGAAAATTAAAAATAAAGCCTACATCAACATGTGTTCCTATGCAGTCACCCACCCTGGTACTGATATGGCCCGACCCTGCTTGACTCCAGTGATCAGACGAGAACTGGTATACCCAGGATGGTATGGCCGTAGGTATATTGAACTGTAAAAAATATTAACAAGATGTTTGCCTTCCTTATCCTTTTAGGACATGCATTCATATAGAATGAGATAAATTCGAAATATCCAAAAATAGTCTCAACAATTATGTGTTCATGGACATACAACCATCAGTTCCAAGACGAGATCTGCTATCCCTGGCCTAGTACTGCTCGAGGTGGAGTCTCTTAGTTCATGTGACAAAGTCGTGGTTAGTTTCTTTATGCTGACCGATAACCATTTGTCCATGAAAAGAGATAGCCTAGAAAATTAAAAAATAAAGCCTACATCAACATGTGTTCCTATGCAGTCAACCACTTAAGTACTGATATGGCCCGACCCTGCTTGACTTCAGTGATCAGACGAGAACTGGTATACCCAGGCTAATATGGCTGTAGGTATAGTAAACTGTAAAAAATATTAACAAGATGTTTGCCTAACTTATCCTTTTAGGACTTGCATTGATATAGATTGAGATTGAATC
The DNA here is from genome assembly GCA_963924455.1 of Pelagia noctiluca. Classification (NCBI taxonomy): domain Eukaryota; kingdom Metazoa; phylum Cnidaria; class Scyphozoa; order Semaeostomeae; family Pelagiidae; genus Pelagia; species Pelagia noctiluca. The sequence continues at coordinate 11,353,699 of OZ004321.1, read as the reverse complement.
GAAATATTGAAACAGAGTCTCAAAGAGCATATGTCCGTCGACATACAACCATCAGTTCCGAGACAAAATCTGCGATCCCTGGCCTAGTATTGCTGTAGTTGGAGTTTCTTAGTTCATGTGATAAAGACGTGGTTAGTTTTCTTTATGCTGACCGATAAATATTTGTCGATGAAAAGAGATAGCCTAGAAAATTAAAAATAAAGCCTACATCAACATGTGTTCCTATGCAGTCACCCACCCAAGTACTGATATGGCCCGACCCTGCTTGACTCCAGTGATCAGACGAGAACTGGTATACCCAGGATGGTATGGCCGTAGGTATATTGAACTGTAAAAAATATTAACAAGATGTTTGCCTTCCTTATCCTTTTAGGACATGCATTCATATAGAATGAGATAAATTCGAAATATCCAAAAATAGTCTCAACAATTATGTGTTCATGGACATGCAACCATCAGTTCCAAGACGAGATCTGCTATCCCTGGCCTAGTACTGCTGTAAGTGGAGTCTCTTAGTTCATGTGATAAAGTCGTGGTTAGTTTCTTTATGCTGACCGATAACCATTTGTCCATGAAAAGAGATAGCCTAGAAAATTCAAAAATAAAGCTTACATCAACATGAGTTCCTATGCATTCACCCACCCAAGTACTGACATGGCCCGACCCTGCTTGACTTCAGTGATCAGACGAGAACTGGTATACCCAGGCTGATATGGCTGTAGGTATAGTAAACTGTAAAAAATATTAACAAGATGTTTGCCTACCTTATCCTTTTAGGACTTGCATTGATATAGATTGAGATTGAATCGAAATATTGAAACAGAGTCTCAAAGATTATATGTCCGTCGACATACAACCATCAGTTCCGAGACAAAATCTGCGATCCCTGGCCTAGTATTGCTGTAGTTGGAGTTTCTTAGTTCATGTGATAAAGACGTGGTTAGTTTCTTTATGCTGACCGATAAATATTTGTCGATGAAAAGAGATAGTCAGAAAATTAAAAATAAAGCCTACATCAACATCTGTTCCTATGCATTCACCCACCCAAGTACTGATATGGCCCGACCCTGCTTGACTTCAGTGATCAGACGAGAACTGGTATACCCAGGGTGGTATGGCTGTAGGCATATTGAACTGTAAAAAATATTAACAAGATGTTTGCCTACCTTATCCTTTTAGGACATGCATTCATATAGAATGAGATAAATTCGAAATATCAAAAAAAGAGTCTCAACGATCATGTGTTCATGGTCATACAACGATCAGTTCCAAGACGAGATCTGCTATCCCTGGCCTAGTACTGCTGTAAGTGGAGTCTCTTAGTTCATGTGATAAAGTCGTGGTTAGTTTCTTTATGCTGACCGATAACCATTTGTTGATGAAAAGAGATAGCCTAGAAAATTAAAAAATAAAGCCTACATCAACATGTGTTCCTATGCAGTCAACCACCCAAGTACTGATATGGCCCGACCCTGCTTGACTTCAGTGATCAGACGAGAACTGGTCAACCCAGGCTGATATGGCGGTAGGTATAGTAAACTGTAAAAAATATTAACAAGATGTTTGCCTTCCTTATCCTTCTAGAACTTGCATTCATATAGAATGAGATTGAATCGAAATATTGAAACAGAGTCTCCAAGATCATATGTCTGTCGACATACAACCATCAGTTCCGTGACAAAATCTGCGATCCCTGGCCTAGTATTGCTGTAGTTGGAGTTTCTTAGTTCATGTGATAAAGTCGTGGTTAGTTTCTTTATGCTAACCGATAACCATTTGTCGACGAAAAGAGATAGCCTAGAAAATTAAAAAATAAAGCCTACATCAACATGTGTTCCTATGCAGTCAACCACTTAAGTACTGATATGGCCCGACCTTGCTTGACTTCATTGATCAGACGAGAACTGGTATACCCAGGCTTATATGGCTGTAGGTATAGTAAACTGTAAAAAATATTAACAAGATGTTTGCCTACCTTATCCTTTTAGGACTTGCATTGATATAGATTGAGATTGAATCGAAATACTGAAACAAAGTCTCCAAGATCATATGTCCGTCGACATACAACCATCAGTTCCGTGACAAAATCTGCGATCCCTGGCCTAGTATTGCTGTAGTTGGAGTTTCTTAGTTCATGTGATAAAGTCGTGGTTAGTTTCTTTATGCTAACCGATAACCATTTGTCGACGAAAAGAGATAGCCTAGAAAATTAAAAAATAAAGCCTACATCAACATGTGTTCCTATGCAGTCAACCACTTAAGTACTGATATGGCCCGACCTTGCTTGACTTCATTGATCAGACGAGAACTGGTATACCCAGGCTTATATGGCTGTAGGTATAGTAAACTGTAAAAAATATTAACAAGATGTTTGCCTACCTTATCCTTTTAGGACTTGCATTGATATAGATTGAGATTGAATCGAAATACTGAAACAAAGTCTCCAAGATCATATGTCCGTCGACATACAACCATCAGTTCCGTGACAAAATCTGCGATCCCTGGCCTAGTATTGCTGTAGTTGGAGTTTCTTAGTTCATGTGATAAAGTCGTGGTTAGTTTCTTTATGCTGACCGATAAATATTTGTCGATGAAAAGAGATAGCCTAGAAAATTAAAAATAAAGCCTACATCAACATGAGTTCCTTTGCATTCACCCACCCAAGTACTAACATGGCACGACCCTGCTTGACTTCAGTGATCAGACGAGAACTGGTATACCCAGGCTGATATGGCTGTAGGTATAGTAAACTGTAAAAAATATTAACAAGATGTTTGCCTACCTTATCCTTTTAGGACTTGCATTGATATAGATTGAGATTGAATCGAAATATTGAAACAGAGTCTCAAAGATCATATGTCCGTCGACATACAACCATCAGTTCCGAGACAAAATCTGCGATCCCTGGCCTAGTATTGCTGTAGTTGGAGTTTCTTAGTTCATGTGATAAAGACGTGGTTAGTTTCTTTATGCTGACCGATAAATATTTGTCGATGAAAAGAGATAGTCAGAAAATTAAAAATAAAGCCTACATCAACATCTGTTCCTATGCATTCACCCACCCAAGTACTGATATGGCCCGACCCTGCTTGACTTCAGTGATCAGACGAGAACTGGTATACCCAGGGTGGTATGGCTGTAGGCATATTGAACTGTAAAAAATATTAACAAGATGTTTGCCTACCTTATCCTTTTAGGACATGCATTCATATAGAATGAGATAAATTCGAAATATCAAAAAAAGAGTCTCAACGATCATGTGTTCATGGTCATACAACGATCAGTTCCAAGACGAGATCTGCTATCCCTGGCCTAGTACTGCTGTAAGTGGAGTCTCTTAGTTCATGTGATAAAGTCGTGGTTAGTTTCTTTATGCTGACCGATAACCATTTGTTGATGAAAAGAGATAGCCTAGAAAATTAAAAAATAAAGCCTACATCAACATGTGTTCCTATGCAGTCAACCACCCAAGTACTGATATGGCCCGACCCTGCTTGACTTCAGTGATCAGACGAGAACTGGTCAACCCAGGCTGATATGGCGGTAGGTATAGTAAACTGTAAAAAATATTAACAAGATGTTTGCCTTCCTTATCCTTCTAGAACTTGCATTCATATAGAATGAGATTGAATCGAAATATTGAAACAGAGTCTCCAAGATCATATGTCTGTCGACATACAACCATCAGTTCCGTGACAAAATCTGCGATCCCTGGCCTAGTATTGCTGTAGTTGGAGTTTCTTAGTTCATGTGATAAAGTCGTGGTTAGTTTCTTTATGCTAACCGATAACCATTTGTCGACGAAAAGAGATAGCCTAGAAAATTAAAAAATAAAGCCTACATCAACATGTGTTCCTATGCAGTCAACCACTTAAGTACTGATATGGCCCGACCTTGCTTGACTTCATTGATCAGACGAGAACTGGTATACCCAGGCTTATATGGCTGTAGGTATAGTAAACTGTAAAAAATATTAACAAGATGTTTGCCTACCTTATCCTTTTAGGACTTGCATTGATATAGATTGAGATTGAATCGAAATACTGAAACAAAGTCTCCAAGATCATATGTCCGTCGACATACAACCATCAGTTCCGTGACAAAATCTGCGATCCCTGGCCTAGTATTGCTGTAGTTGGAGTTTCTTAGTTCATGTGATAAAGTCGTGGTTAGTTTCTTTATGCTGACCGATAAATATTTGTCGATGAAAAGAGATAGCCTAGAAAATTAAAAATAAAGCCTACATCAACATGTGTTCCTATGCAGTCACCCACCCAAGTACTGATATGGCCCGACCCTGCTTGACTCCAGTGATCAGACGAGAACTGGTATACCCAAGATGGTATGGCCGTAGGTATATTGAACTGTAAAAAATATTAACAAGATGTTTGCCTTCCTTATCCTTTTAGGACATGCATTCATATAGAATGAGATAAATTCGAAATATCCAAAAATAGTCTCAACAATTATGTGTTCATGGACATGCAACCATCAGTTCCAAGACGAGATCTGCTATCCCTGGCCTAGTACTGCTGTAAGTGGAGTCTCTTAGTTCATGTGATAAAGTCGTGGTTAGTTTCTTTATGCTGACCGATAACCATTTGTCCATGAAAAGAGATAGCCTAGAAAATTCAAAAATAAAGCCTACATCAACATGAGTTCCTTTGCATTCACCCACCCAAGTACTAACATGGCACGACCCTGCTTGACTTCAGTGATCAGACGAGAACTGGTATACCCAGGCTGATATGGCTGTAGGTATAGTAAACTGTAAAAAATATTAACAAGATGTTTGCCTACCTTATCCTTTTAGGACTTGCATTGATATAGATTGAGATTGAATCGAAATATTGAAACAGAGTCTCAAAGATCATATGTCCGTCGACATACAACCATCAGTTCCGAGACAAAATCTGCGATCCCTGGCCTAGTATTGCTGTAGTTGGAGTTTCTTAGTTCATGTGATAAAGACGTGGTTAGTTTCTTTATGCTGACCGATAAATATTTGTCGATGAAAAGAGATAGTCAGAAAATTAAAAATAAAGCCTACATCAACATCTGTTCCTATGCATTCACCCACCCAAGTACTGATATGGCCCGACCCTGCTTGACTTCAGTGATCAGACGAGAACTGGTATACCCAGGGTGGTATGGCTGTAGGCATATTGAACTGTAAAAAATATTAACAAGATGTTTGCCTACCTTATCCTTTTAGGACATGCATTCATATAGAATGAGATAAATTCGAAATATCAAAAAAAGAGTCTCAACGATCATGTGTTCATGGTCATACAACGATCAGTTCCAAGACGAGATCTGCTATCCCTGGCCTAGTACTGCTGTAAGTGGAGTCTCTTAGTTCATGTGATAAAGTCGTGGTTAGTTTCTTTATGCTGACCGATAACCATTTGTTGATGAAAAGAGATAGCCTAGAAAATTAAAAAATAAAGCCTACATCAACATGTGTTCCTATGCAGTCAACCACCCAAGTACTGATATGGCCCGACCCTGCTTGACTTCAGTGATCAGACGAGAACTGGTCAACCCAGGCTGATATGGCGGTAGGTATAGTAAACTGTAAAAAATATTAACAAGATGTTTGCCTACCTTATCCTTTTAGGACTTGCATTGATATAGATTGAGATTGAATCGAAATACTGAAACAAAGTCTCCAAGATCATATGTCCGTCGACATACAACCATCAGTTCCGTGACAAAATCTGCGATCCCTGGCCTAGTATTGCTGTAGTTGGAGTTTCTTAGTTCATGTGATAAAGTCGTGGTTAGTTTCTTTATGCTGACCGATAAATATTTGTCGATGAAAAGAGATAGCCTAGAAAATTAAAAATAAAGCCTACATCAACCTGTGTTCCTATGCAGTCACCCACCCAAGTACTGATATGGCCCGACCCTGCTTGACTCCAGTGATCAGACGAGAACTGGTATACCCAGGATGGTATGGCCGTAGGTATATTGAACTGTAAAAAATATTAACAAGATGTTTGCCTTCCTTATCCTTTTAGGACATGCATTCATATAGAATGAGATAAATTCGAAATATCCAAAAATAGTCTCAACAATTATGTGTTCATGGACATGCAACCATCAGTTCCAAGACGAGATCTGCTATCCCTGGCCTAGTACTGCTGTAAGTGGAGTCTCTTAGTTCATGTGATAAAGTCGTGGTTAGTTTCTTTATGCTGACCGATAACCATTTGTCCATGAAAAGAGATAGCCTAGAAAATTCAAAAATAAAGCCTACATCAACATGAGTTCCTATGCATTCACCCACCCAAGTACTAACATGACCCGACCCTGCTTGACTTCAGTGATCAGACGAGAACTGGTATACCCAGGCTGATATGGCTGTAGGTATAGTAAACTGTAAAAAATATTAACAAGATGTTTGCCTACCTTATCCTTTTAGGACTTGCATTGATATAGATTGAGATTGAATCGAAATATTGAAACAGAGTCTCAAAGATCATATTTCCGTCGACATACAACCATCAGTTCCGAGACAAAATCTGCGATCCCTGGCCTAGTATTGCTGTAGTTGGAGCTTCTTAGTTCATGTAATAAAGACGTGGTTAGTTTCTTTATGCTGACCGATAAATATTTGTCGATGAAAAGAGATAGTCAGAAAATTAAAAATAAAGCCTACATCAACATCTGTTCCTATGCATTCACCCACCCAAGTACTGATATGGCCCGACCCTGCTTGACTTCAGTGATCAGACGAGAACTGGTATACCCAGGGTGGTATGGCTGTAGGCATATTGAACTGTAAAAAATATTAACAAGATGTTTGCCTACCTTATCCTTTTAGGACATGCATTCATATAGAATGAGATAAATTCGAAATATCAAAAAAAGAGTCTCAACGATGATGTGTTCATGGTCATACAACGATCAGTTCCAAGACGAGATCTGCTATCCCTGGCCTAGTACTGCTGTAAGTGGAGTCTCTTAGTTCATGTGATAAAGTCGTGGTTAGTTTCTTTATGCTGACCGATAACCATTTGTTGATGAAAAGAGATAGCCTAGAAAATTAAAAAATAAAGCCTACATCAACATGTGTTCCTATGCAGTCAACCACCCAAGTACTGATATGGCCCGACCCTGCTTGACTTCAGTGATCAGACGAGAACTGGTCAACCCAGGCTGATATGGCGGTAGGTATAGTAAACTGTAAAAAATATTAACAAGATGTTTGCCTTCCTTATCCTTCTAGAACTTGCATTCATATAGAATGAGATTGAATCGAAATATTGAAACAGAGTCTCCAAGATCATATGTCTGTCGACATACAACCATCAGTTCCGTGACAAAATCTGCGATCCCTGGCCTAGTATTGCTGTAGTTGGAGTTTCTTAGTTCATGTGATAAAGTCGTGGTTAGTTTCTTTATGCTAACCGATAACCATTTGTCGACGAAAAGAGATAACCTAGAAAATTGAAAAATAAAGCCTACATCATTAAGTGTTCCTATGCATTCACCCACCCAAGTACTGATATGGCCCGACCCTGCTTGACTTTAGTGATCAGACGAGAACTGGTATACCCAGGCTGATATGGCTGTAGGTATAGTAAACTGTAAAAAATATTAACAAGATGTTTGCCTTCCTTATCCTTTTAGGACTTGCATTCATATAGAATGAGATAAATTGAAATATCAAAAAAGAGTCTCAACAATTATGTGTTATTGGACATACAACCATCAGTTCCGAGTCGAGATCTGCTATCTCTGGCCTAGTACTGCTGTAAGTGGAGTCTCTTAGTTCATGTGATAAAGTCGTGGTTAGTTTCTTTATGCTGACCGATAACCATTTGTCCATGAAAAGAGATAGCCTAGAAAATTCAAAAATAAAGCCTACATCAACATGAGTTCCTATGCATTCACCCACCCAAGTACTGACATGGCCCGACCCTGCTTGACTTCAGTGATCAGACGAGAACTGGTCAACCCAGGCTGATATGGCGGTAGGTATAGTAAACTGTAAAAAATATTAACAAAATGTTTCCCTTCCTTATCCTTCTAGAACTTGCATTCATATAGAATGAGATTGAATCGAAATATTGAAACAGAGTCTCCAAGATCATATGTCTGTCGACATACAACCATCAGTTCCGTGACAAAATCTGCGATCCCTGGCCTAGTATTGCTGTAGTTGGAGTTTCTTAGTTCATGTGATAAAGTCGTGGTTAATTTCTTTATGCTAACCGATAACCATTTGTCGACGAAAAGAGATAGACTAGAAAATTGAAAAATAAAGCCTACATCATTAAGTGTTCCTATGCATTCACCCACCCAAGTACTGATATGGCCCGACCCTGCTTGACTTTAGTGATCAGACGAGAACTGGTATACCCAGGCTGATATGGCTGTAGGTATAGTAAACTGTAAAAAATATTAACAAGATGTTTGCCTTCCTTATCCTTTTAGGACTTGCATTCATATAGAATGAGATTGAATCGAAATATTGAAACAGAGTCTCCCAGATCATATGTCCGTCGACATACAACCATCAGTTCCGTGACAAAATCTGCGATCCCTGGCCTAGTATTGCTGTAGTTGGAGTTTCTTAGTTCATGTGATAAAGTCGTGGTTAGTTTCCTTATGCTGACCGATAACCATTTGTCGACGAAAAGAGATAGCCTAGAAAATTGAAAAATAAAGCCTACATCATTAAGTGTTCCTATGCATTTACCCACCCAAGTACTGATATGGCCCGACCCTGCTTGACTTTAGCGATCAGACGAGAACTGGTATACCCAGGCTGATATGGCTGTAGGTATAGTAAACTGTAAAAAATATTAACAAGATGTTTGCCTTCCTTATCCTTTTAGGACTTGCATTCATATAGATTGAGATTGAATCGAAATATTGAAACAGAGTCTCCAAGATCATATGTCTGTCGACATACAACCATCAGTTCCGAGACAAAATCTGCGATCCCTGGCCTAGTATTGCTGTAGTTGGAGTTTCTTACTTCATGTGATAAAATCGTGGTTAGTTTCTTTATGCTAACCGATAACCATTTGTCGACGAAAAGAGATAACCTATAAAATTAAAAATAAAGCCTACATCAACATGTGTTCCTATGCATTCACCCATCCAAGTACTGACATGGCCCGACCCTGCTTGACTTCAGTAATCAGACGAGAACTGGTATAGCCAGGGTGGTATGGCCGTAGGCATATTGAACTGTAAAAAATATTAACAAGATGTTTGCCTACCTTATCCTTTTAGGCCTTGCAGTCGTATAGAATGAGATAATTTCGAAATTTCAAAAAGAGAGTCTCAACGATCATGTGTTCATGGTCATACAACGATCAGTTCCAAGACGAGATCTGCTATCCCTGGCCTAGTACTGCTGTAAGTGGAGTCTCTTAGTTCATGTGATAAAGTCGTGGTTAGTTTCTTTATGCTGACCGATAACCATTTGTTGATGAAAAGAGATAGCCTAGAAAATTAAAAAATAAAGCCTACATCAACATGTGTTCCTATGCAGTCAACCACCCAAGTACTGATATGGCCCGACCCTGCTTGACTTCAGTGATCAGACGAGAACTGGTCAACCCAGGCTGATATGGCGGTAGGTATAGTAAACTGTAAAAAATATTAACAAGATGTTTGCCTTCCTTATCCTTCTAGAACTTGCATTCATATAGAATGAGATTGAATCGAAATATTGAAACAGAGTCTCCAAGATCATATGTCTGTCGACATACAACCATCAGTTCCGTGACAAAATCTGCGATCCCTGGCCTAGTATTGCTGTAGTTGGAGTTTCTTAGTTCATGTGATAAAGTCGTGGTTAGTTTCTTTATGCTAACCGATAACCATTTGTCGACGAAAAGAGATAACCTAGAAAATTGAAAAATAAAGCCTACATCATTAAGTCTTCCTATGCATTCATCCACCCAAGTACTGATATGGCCCGACCCTGCTTGACTTTAGTGATCAGACGAGAACTGGTATACCCAGGCTGATATGGCTGTAGGTATAGTAAACTGTAAAAAATATTAACAAGATGTTTGCCTTCCTTATCCTTTTAGGACTTGCATTCATATAGAATGAGATAAATTGAAATATCAAAAAAGAGTCTCAACAATTATGTGTTATTGGACATACAACCATCAGTTCCGAGTCGAGATCTGCTATCTCTGGCCTAGTACTGCTGTAAGTGGAGTCTCTTAGTTCATGTGATAAAGTCGTGGTTAGTTTCTTTATGCTGACCGATAACCATTTGTCCATGAAAAGAGATAGCCTAGAAAATTCAAAAATAAAGCCTACATCAACATGAGTTCCTATGCATTCACCCACCCAAGTACTGACATGGCCCGACCCTGCTTGACTTCAGTGATCAGACGAGAACTGGTCAACCCAGGCTGATATGGCGGTAGGTATAGTAAACTGTAAAAAATATTAACAAAATGTTTCCCTTCCTTATCCTTCTAGAACTTGCATTCATATAGAATGAGATTGAATCGAAATATTGAAACAGAGTCTCCAAGATCATATGTCTGTCGACATACAACCATCAGTTCCGTGACAAAATCTGCGATCCCTGGCCTAGTATTGCTGTAGTTGGAGTTTCTTAGTTCATGTGATAAAGTCGTGGTTAATTTCTTTATGCTAACCGATAACCATTTGTCGACGAAAAGAGATAGACTAGAAAATTGAAAAATAAAGCCTACATCATTAAGTGTTCCTATGCATTCACCCACCCAAGTACTGATATGGCCCGACCCTGCTTGACTTTAGTGATCAGACGAGAACTGGTATACCCAGGCTGATATGGCTGTAGGTATAGTAAACTGTAAAAAATATTAACAAGATGTTTGCCTTCCTTATCCTTTTAGGACTTGCATTCATATAGAATGAGATTGAATCGAAATATTGAAACAGAGTCTCCCAGATCATATGTCCGTCGACATACAACCATCAGTTCCGTGACAAAATCTGCGATCCCTGGCCTAGTATTGCTGTAGTTGGAGTTTCTTAGTTCATGTGATAAAGTCGTGGTTAGTTTCCTTATGCTGACCGATAACCATTTGTCGACGAAAAGAGATAGCCTAGAAAATTGAAAAATAAAGCCTACATCATTAAGTGTTCCTATGCATTTACCCACCCAAGTACTGATATGGCCCGACCCTGCTTGACTTTAGCGATCAGACGAGAACTGGTATACCCAGGCTGATATGGCTGTAGGTATAGTAAACTGTAAAAAATATTAACAAGATGTTTGCCTTCCTTATCCTTTTAGGACTTGCATTCATATAGATTGAGATTGAATCGAAATATTGAAACAGAGTCTCCAAGATCATATGTCTGTCGACATACAACCATCAGTTCCGAGACAAAATCTGCGATCCCTGGCCTAGTATTGCTGTAGTTGGAGTTTCTTACTTCATGTGATAAAATCGTGGTTAGTTTCTTTATGCTAACCGATAACCATTTGTCGACGAAAAGAGATAACCTATAAAATTAAAAATAAAGCCTACATCAACATGTGTTCCTATGCATTCACCCATCCAAGTACTGACATGGCCCGACCCTGCTTGACTTCAGTAATCAGACGAGAACTGGTATAGCCAGGGTGGTATGGCCGTAGGCATATTGAACTGTAAAAAATATTAACAAGATGTTTGCCTACCTTATCCTTTTAGGCCTTGCAGTCGTATAGAATGAGATAATTTCGAAATTTCAAAAAGAGAGTCTCAACGATCATGTGTTCATGGACATACAACCATCAGTTCCGAGACGAGATCTTCTATCCCTGGCCTAGTACTGCTGGAGGTGGAGTCTCTTAGGTCATGTGATAAAGTCGTGGATAGTTTCTTTATGATGACTGATAACCATTTGTTGATGAAAAGAGATAGCCTAGAAAATTAAAAAATAAAGCCTACATCAACATGTGTTCCTATGCAGTCAACCACCCAAGTACTGACATGGCCCGACCCTGCTTGACTTCAGTGATCAGACGAGAACTGGTAAACCCAGGCTGATATGGCGGTAGGTATAGTAAACTGTAAAAAATATTAACAAGATGTTTGCCTTCCTTATCCTTTTAGGACTTGCATTCATATAGAATGAGATTGAATCGAAATATTGAAACAAAGTCTCCAAGATCATATGTCCATCGACATACAACCATCAGTTCCGTGACAAAATCTGCGATCCCTGGCCTAGTATTGCTGTAGTTGGAGTTTCTTAGTTCATGTGATAAAGTCGTGGTTAGTTTCTTTATGCTGACCGATAAATATTTGTCGATGAAAAGAGATAGCCTAGAAAATTAAAAATAAAGCCTACATCAACATGTGTTCCTATGCAGTCACCCACCCAAGTACTGATATGGCCCGACCCTGCTTGACTCCAGTGATCAGACGAGAACTGGTATACCCAGGATGGTATGGCCGTAGGTATATTGAACTATAAAAGATATTAACAAGATGTTTGCCTTCCTTATCCTTTTAGGACATGCATTCATATAGAATGAGATAAATTCGAAATATCCAAAAATAGTCTCAAAAATTATGTGTTCATGGACATACAACCATCAGTTCCAAGACGAGATCTGCTATCCCTGGCCTAGTACTGCTGTAGGTGGAGTCTCTTAGTTCATGTGACAAAGTCGTGGTTAGTTTCTTTATGCTGACCGATAACCATTTGTCCATGAAAAGAGATAGCCTAGAAAATTAAAAAATAAAGCCTACATCAACATGTGTTCCTATGCAGTCAACCACCCAAGTACTGATATGGCCCGACCCTGCTTGACTTCAGTGATCAGACGAGAACTGGTCAACCCAGGCTGATATGGCGGTAGGTATAGTAAACTGTAAAAAATATTAACAAGATGTTTGCCTTCCTTATCCTTCTAGAACTTGTATTCATATAGAATGAGATTGAATCGAAATATTGAAACAGAGTCTCCAAGATCATATGTCCGTCGACATACAACCATCAGTTCCGTGACAAAATCTGCGATCCCTGGCCTAGTATTGCTGTAGTTGGAGTTTCTTAGTTCATGTGATAAAGTCGTGGTTAGTTTCCTTATGCTGACCGATAACCATTTGTCGACGAAAAGAGATAGCCTAGAAATTTGAAAAATAAAGCCTACATCAACATGTGTTCCTATGCATTCACCCACCCAAGTACTGACATGGCCCGACCCTGCTTGACTCCAGTGATCAGACGAGAACTGGTATACCCAGGGTGGTATGGCCGTAGGCATATTGAACTGTAAAAAATATTAACAAGATGTTTGCCTTCCTTATCCTTTTAGGACATGCATTCATATAGAATGAGATAAATTAAAATATCAAAAAAGAGTCTCAACAATTATGTGTTATTGGACATACAACCATCAGTTCCGAGACGAGATCTGCTATCTCTGGCCTAGTACTGCTGTAAGTGGAGTCTCTTAGTTCATGTGATAAAGTCGTGGTTAGTTTCTTTATGCTGACCGATAACCATTTGTCGATGAAAAGAGATAGCCTAGAAAATTAAACAATAAAGCCTACATCAACATGTGTTGCTATGCAGTCACCCATCCAAGTACTGATATGGTCCGACCCTGCTTGACTTCAGTGATCAGAAGAGAACTGGTATACCCAGGCTGATATGGCTAGAGGTATAGTAAATTGTAAAAAATATTAACAAGATGTTTGCCTTCCTTATCCTTTTAGAATTTGCATTCATATAGATTGAGATTGAATCGAAATATTGAAACAGAGTCTCCAAGATCATATGTCTGTCGACATACAACCATCAGTTCTAAGACAAAATCTGCGATCCCTGGCCTAGTATTGCTGTAGTTGGAGTTTCTTAGTTCATGTGATAAAGTCGTGGTTAGTTTCTTTATGCTGACCGATAAATATTTGTCGATGAAAAGAGATAGCCTAGAAAATTAAAAATAAAGCCTACATCAACATGTGTTCCTATGCAGTCACCCACCCAAGTACTGATATGGCCCGACCCTGCTTGACATCAGTGATCAGACGAGAACTGGTCAACCCAGGCTGATATGGCGGTAGGTATAGTAAACTGTAAAAAATATTAACCAGATGTTTGCCTTCCTTATCCTTCTAGAACTTGCATTCATATAGAATGAGATTGAATCGAAATATTGAAACAGAGTCTCCAAGATCATATGTCCGTCGACATACAACCATCAGTTCCGTGACAAAATCTGCTATCTCTGGCCTAGTACTGCTGTAAGTGGAGTCTCTTAGTTCATGTGATAAAGTCGTGGTTAGTTTCCTTAGGCTGACCGATAACCATTTGTCGACGAAAAGAGATAGCCTAGAAAATTGAAAAATAAAGCCTACATCAACATGTGTTCCTATGCATTCACCCACCCAAGTACTGACATGGCCCGACCCTGCTTGACTCCAGTGATCAGACGAGAACTGGTATACCCAGGGTGGTATGGCTGTAGGCATATTGAACTGTAAAAAATATTAACAAGATGTTTGCCTTCCTTATCCTTTTAGGACATGCATTCATATAGAATGAGATAAATTAAAATATCAAAAAAGAGTCTCAACAATTATGTGTTATTGGACATACAACCATCAGTTCCGAGACGAGATCTGTTATCTCTGGCCTTTTACTGCTGTAAGTGGAGTCTCTTAGTTCATGTGATAAAGTCGTTGTTAGTTTCTTTATGCTGACCGATAAATATTTGTCGATGAAAAGAGATAGCCTAGAAAATTAAACAATAAAGCCTACATCAACATGTGTTCCTATGCAGTCACCCATCCAAGTACTGATATGGTCCGACCCTGCTTGACTTCAGTGATCAGAAGAGAACCGGTATACCCAGGCTGATATGGCTATAGGTATAGTAAATTGTAAAAAATATTAACAAGATGTTTGCCTTCCTTATCCTTTTAGAACTTGCATTCATTTAGATTGAGATTGAATCGAAATATTGAAACAGAGTCTCCAAGATCATATGTCTGTCGACATACAACCATCAGTTCCAAGACAAAATCTGCGATCCCTGGCCTAGTATTGCTGTAGTTGGAGTTTCTTAGTTCCTGTGATAAAATCGTTGTTAGTTTCTTTATGCTAACCGATAACCATTTGTCGACGAAAAGAGATAGCCTAAAAAATTGAAAAATAAAGCCTACATCAATAAGTGTTCCTATGCATTCACCCACCCAAGTACTGATATGACCCGACCCTGCTTGACTTTAGTGATCAGACGAGAACTGGTATACCCAGGCTGATATGGCTGTAGGTATAGTAAACTGTAAAAAATATTAACAAGATGTTTGCCTTCCTTATCCTTTTAGGACTTGCATTCATATAGAATGAGATAAATTGAAATATCAAAAAAGAGTCTCAACAATTATGTGTTATTTGACATACAACCATCAGTTCCGAGTCGAGATCTGCTATCTCTGGCCTAGTACTGCTGTAAGTGGAGTCTCTTAGTTCATGTGATAAAGTCGTGGTTAGTTTCTTTATGCTGACCGATAAATATTTGTCGATGAAAAGAGATAGCCTAGAAAATTAAAAATAAAGCCTACATCAACATGTGTTCCTATGCAGTTACCCACCCAAGTACTGATATGGCCCGACCCTGCTTGACTCCAGTGATCAGACGAGAACTGGTATACCCAGGATGGTATGGCCGTAGGTATATTGAACTGTAAAAAATATTAACAAGATGTTTGCCTTCCTTATCCTTTTAGGACATGCATTCATATAGAATGAGATAAATTCGAAATATCCAAAAATAGTCTCAACATTTATGTGTTCATGGACATGCAACCATCAGTTCCAAGACGAGATCTGCTATCCCTGGCCTAGTACTGCTCTAGGTGGAGTCTCTTAGTTCATGTGACAAAGTCGTGGTTAGTTTCTTTATGCTGACCGATAACCATTTGTCCATGAAAAGAGATAGCCTAGAAAATTAAAAAATAAAGCCTACATCAACATGTGTTCCTATGCAGTCAACAACTTAAGTACTGATATGGCCCGACCCTGCATGACTTCAGTGATCAGACGAGAACTGGTATACCCAGGCTGATATGGCTGTAGGTATAGTAAACTGTAAAAAATATTAACAAGATGTTTGCCTACCTTATCCTTTTAGGACTTGCATTGATATAGATTGAGATTGAATCGAAATATTGAAACAGAGTCTCAAAGATCATATGTCCGTCGACATACAACCATCAGTTCCGAGACAAAATCTGCGATCCCTGGCCTAGTATTGCTGTAGTTGGAGTTTCTTAGTTCATGTGATAAAGACGTGGTTAGTTTCTTTATGCTGACCGATAAATATTTGTCGATGAAAAGAGATAGTCAGAAAATTAAAAATAAAGCCTACATCAACATCTGTTCCTATGCATTTACCCACCCAAGTACTGATATGGCCCGACCCTGCTTGACTTCAGTGATCAGACGAGAACTGGTATACCCAGGGTGGTATGGCTGTAGGCATATTGAACTGTAAAAAATATTAACAAGATGTTTGCCTACCTTATCCTTTTAGGACATGCATTCATATAGAATGAGATAAATTCGAAATATCAAAAAAAGAGTCTCAACGATCATGTGTTCATGGTCATACAACGATCAGTTCCAAGACGAGATCTGCTATCCCTGGCCTAGTACTGCTGTAAGTGGAGTCTCTTAGTTCATGTGATAAAGTCGTGGTTAGTTTCTTTATGCTGACCGATAACCATTTGTTGATGAAAAGAGATAGCCTAGAAAATTAAAAAATAAAGCCTACATCAACATGTGTTCCTATGCAGTCAACCACCCAAGTACTGATATGGCCCGACCCTGCTTGACTTCAGTGATCAGACGAGAACTGGTCAACCCAGGCTGATATGGCGGTAGGTATAGTAAACTGTAAAAAATATTAACAAGATGTTTGCCTTCCTTATCCTTCTAGAACTTGCATTCATATAGAATGAGATTGAATCGAAATATTGAAACAGAGTCTCCAATATCATATGTCTGTCGACATACAACCATCAGTTCCGTGACAAAATCTGCGATCCCTGGCCTAGTATTGCTGTAGTTGGAGTTTCTTAGTTCATGTGATAAAGTCGTGGTTAGTTTCTTTATGCTAACCGATAACCATTTGTCGACGAAAAGAGATAGCCTAGAAAATTGAAAAATAAAGCCTACATCATTAAGTGTTCCTATGCATTCACCCACCCAAGTACTGATATGGCCCGACCCTGCTTGACTTTAGTGATCAGACGAGAACTGGTATACCCAGGCTGATATGGCTGTAGGTATAGTAAACTGTAAAAAATATTAACAAGATGTTTGCCTTCCTTATCCTTTTAGGACTTGCATTCATATAGAATGAGATAAATTGAAATATCAAAAAAGAGTCTCAACAATTATGTGTTATTGGACATACAACCATCAGTTCCGAGTCGAGATCTGCTATCTCTGGCCTAGTACTGCTGTAAGTGGAGTCTCTTAGTTCATGTGATAAAGTCGTGGTTAGTTTCTTTATGCTGACCGATAACCATTTGTCCATGAAAAGGGATAGCCTAGAAAATTCAAAAATAAAGCCTACATCAACATGAGTTCCTATGCATTCACCCACCCAAGTACTGACATGGCCCGACCCTGCTTGACTTCAGTGATCAGACGAGAACTGGTCAACCCAGGCTGATATGGCGGTAGGTATAGTAAACTGTAAAAAATATTAACAAAATGTTTCCCTTCCTTATCCTTCTAGAACTTGCATTCATATAGAATGAGATTGAATCGAAATATTGAAACAGAGTCTCCAAGATCATATGTCTGTCGACATACAACCATCAGTTCCGTGACAAAATCTGCGATCCCTGGCCTAGTATTGCTGTAGTTGGAGTTTCTTAGTTCATGTGATAAAGTCGTGGTTAGTTTCTTTATGCTAACCGATAACCATTTGTCGACGAAAAGAGATAGCCTAGAAAATTGAAAAATAAAGCCTACATCATTAAGTGTTCCTATGCATTCACCCACCCAAGTACTGATATGGCCCGACCGTGCTTGACTTTAGTGATCAGACGAGAACTGGTATACCCAGGCTGATATTGCTGTAGGTATACTAAACTGTAAAAAATATTAACAAGATGTTTGCCTTCCTTATCCTTTTAGGACTTGCATTCATATAGAATGAGATAAATTGAAATATCAAAAAAGAGTCTCAACAATTATGTGTTATTGGACATACAACCATCAGTTCCGAGTCGAGATCTGCTATCTCTGGCCTAGTACTGCTGTAAGTGGAGTCTCTTAGTTCATGTGATAAAGTCGTGGTTAGTTTCTTTATGCTGACCGATAACCATTTGTCAATGAAAAGAGATAGCCTAGAAAATTCAAAAATAAAGCCTACATCAACATGTGTTCCTATGCATTCACCCACCCAAGTACTGACATGGCCCGACCCTGCTTGACTTCAGTGATCAGACGAGATTTGGTCAACCCAGGCTGATATGGCGGTAGGTATAGTAAACTGTAAAAACTATTAACAAGATGTTTCCCTTCCTTATCCTTCTAGAACTTGCATTCATATAGAATGAGATTGAATCGAAATATTGAAACAGAGTCTCCAAGATCATATGTCCGTCGACATACAACCATCAGTTCCGTGACAAAATCTGCTATCTCTGGCCTAGTACTGCTGTAAGTGGAGTCTCTTAGTTCATGTGATAAAGTCGTGGTTAGTTTCCTTAGGCTGACCGATAACCATTTGTCGACGAAAAGAGATAGCCTAGAAAATTGAAAAATAAAGCCTACATCAACATGTGTTCCTATGCATTCACCCACCCAAGTACTGACATGGCCCGACCCTGCTTGACTCCAGTGATCAGACGAGAACTGGTATACCCAGGGTGGTATGGCCGTAGGCATATTGAACTGTAAAAAATATTAACAAGATGTTTGCCTTCCTTATCCTTTTAGGACATGCATTCATATAGAATGAGATAAATTAAAATATCAAAAAAGAGTCTCAACAATTATGTGTTATTGGACATACAACCATCAGTTCCGAGACGAGATCTGCTATCTCTGGCCTTTTACTGCTGTAAGTGGAGTCTCTTAGTTCATGTGATAAAGTCGTTGTTAGTTTCTTTATGCTGACCGATAACCATTTGTCGATGAAAAGAGATAGCCTAGAAAATTAAACAATAAAGCCTACATCAACATGTGTTCCTATGCAGTCACCCATCCAAGTACTGATATGGTCCGACCCTGCTTGACTTCAGTGATCAGAAGAGAACCGGTATACCCAGGCTGATATGGCTATAGGTATAGTAAATTGTAAAAAATATTAACAAGATGTTTGCCTTCCTTATCCTTTTAGAACTTGCATTCATATAGATTGAGATTGAATCGAAATATTGAAACAGAGTCTCCAAGATCATATGTCTGTCGACATACAACCATCAGTTCCAAGACAAAATCTGCGATCCCTGGCCTAGTATTGCTGTAGTTGGAGTTTCTTAGTTCCTGTGATAAAATCGTTGTTAGTTTCTTTATGCTAACCGATAACCATTTGTCGACGAAAAGAGATAGCCTAAAAAATTGAAAAATAAAGCCTACATCAATAAGTGTTCCTATGCATTCACCCACCCAAGTACTGATATGACCCGACCCTGCTTGACTTTAGTGATCAGACGAGAACTGGTATACCCAGGCTGATATGGCTGTAGGTATAGTAAACTGTAAAAAATATTAACAAGATGTTTGCCTTCCTTATCCTTTTAGGACTTGCATTCATATAGAATGAGATAAATTGAAATATCAAAAAAGAGTCTCAACAATTATGTGTTATTTGACATACAACCATCAGTTCCGAGTCGAGATCTGCTATCTCTGGCCTAGTACTGCTGTAAGTGGAGTCTCTTAGTTCATGTGATAAAGTCGTGGTTAGTTTCTTTATGCTGACCGATAAATATTTGTCGATGAAAAGAGATAGCCTAGAAAATTAAAAATAAAGCCTACATCAACATGTGTTCCTATGCAGTCACCCACCCAAGTACTGATATGGCCCGACCCTGCTTGACTCCAGTGATCAGACGAGAACTGGTATACCCAGGATGGTATGGCCGTAGGTATATTGAACTGTAAAAAATATTAACAAGATGTTTGCCTTCCTTATCCTTTTAGGACATGCATTCATATAGAATGAGATAAATTCGAAATATCCAAAAATAGTCTCAACAATTATGTGTTCATGGACATGCAACCATCAGTTCCAAGACGAGATCTGCTATCCCTGGCCTAGTACTGCTCTAGGTGGAGTCTCTTAGTTCATGTGACAAAGTCGTGGTTAGTTTCTTTATGCTGACCGATAACCATTTGTCCATGAAAAGAGATAGCCTAGAAAATTAAAAAATAAAGCCTACATCAACATGTGTTCCTATGCAGTCAACAACTTAAGTACTGATATGGCCCGACCCTGCATGACTTCAGTGATCAGACGAGAACTGGTATACCCAGGCTGATATGGCTGTAGGTATTGTAAACTGTAAAAAATATTAACAAGATGTTTGCCTACCTTATCCTTTTAGGACTTGCATTGATATAGATTGAGATTGAATCGAAATATTGAAACAGAGTCTCAAAGATCATATGTCCGTCGACATACAACCATCAGTTCCGAGACAAAATCTGCGATCCCTGGCCTAGTATTGCTGTAGTTGGAGTTTCTTAGTTCATGTGATAAAGACGTGGTTAGTTTCTTTATGCTGACCGATAAATATTTGTCGATGAAAAGAGATAGTCAGAAAATTAAAAATAAAGCCTACATCAACATCTGTTCCTATGCATTTACCCACCCAAGTACTGATATGGCCCGACCCTGCTTGACTTCAGTGATCAGACGAGAACTGGTATACCCAGGGTGGTATGGCTGTAGGCATATTGAACTGTAAAAAATATTAACAAGATGTTTGCCTACCTTATCCTTTTAGGACATGCATTCATATAGAATGAGATAAATTCGAAATATCAAAAAAAGAGTCTCAACGATCATGTGTTCATGGTCATACAACGATCAGTTCCAAGACGAGATCTGCTATCCCTGGCCTAGTACTGCTGTAAGTGGAGTCTCTTAGTTCATGTGATAAAGTCGTGGTTAGTTTCTTTATGCTGACCGATAACCATTTGTTGATGAAAAGAGATAGCCTAGAAAATTAAAAAATAAAGCCTACATCAACATGTGTTCCTATGCAGTCAACCACCCAAGTACTGATATGGCCCGACCCTGCTTGACTTCAGTGATCAGACGAGAACTGGTCAACCCAGGCTGATATGGCGGTAGGTATAGTAAACTGTAAAAAATAGTAACAAGATGTTTGCCTTCCTTATCCTTCTAGAACTTGCATTCATATAGAATGAGATTGAATCGAAATATTGAAACAGAGTCTCCAATATCATATGTCTGTCGACATACAACCATCAGTTCCGTGACAAAATCTGCGATCCCTGGCCTAGTATTGCTGTAGTTGGAGTTTCTTAGTTCATGTGATAAAGTCGTGGTTAGTTTTTTTATGCTAACCGATAACCATTTGTCGACGAAAAGAGATAGCCTAGAAAATTGAAAAATAAAGCCTACATCATTAAGTGTTCCTATGCATTCACCCACCCAAGTACTGATATGGCCCGACCCTGCTTGACTTTAGTGATCAGACGAGAACTGGTATACCCAGGCTGATATGGCTGTAGGTATAGTAAACTGTAAAAAATATTAACAAGATGTTTGCCTTCCTTATCCTTTTAGGACTTGCATTCATATAGAATGAGATAAATTGAAATATCAAAGAAGAGTCTCAACAATTATGTGTTATTGGACATACAACCATCAGTTCCGAGTCGAGATCTGCTATCTCTGGCCTAGTACTGCTGTAAGTGGAGTCTCTTAGTTCATGTGATAAAGTCGTGGTTAGTTTCTTTATGCTGACCGATAACCATTTGTCCATGAAAAGGGATAGCCTAGAAAATTCAAAAATAAAGCCTACATCAACATGAGTTCCTATGCATTCACCCACCCAAGTACTGACATGGCCCGACCCTGCTTGACTTCAGTGATCAGACGAGAACTGGTCAACCCAGGCTGATATGGCGGTAGGTATAGTAAACTGTAAAAAATATTAACAAAATGTTTCCCTTCCTTATCCTTCTAGAACTTGCATTCATATAGAATGAGATTGAATCGAAATATTGAAACAGAGTCTCCAAGATCATATGTCTGTCGACATACAACCATCAGTTCCGTGACAAAATCTGCGATCCCTGGCCTAGTATTGCTGTAGTTGGAGTTTCTTAGTTCATGTGATAAAGTCGTGGTTAGTTTCTTTATGCTAACCGATAACCATTTGTCGACGAAAAGAGATAGCCTAGAAAATTGAAAAATAAAGCCTACATCATTAAGTGTTCCTATGCATTCACCCACCCAAGTACTGATATGGCCCGACCGTGCTTGACTTTAGTGATCAGACGAGAACTGGTATACCCAGGCTGATATTGCTGTAGGTATACTAAACTGTAAAAAATATTAACAAGATGTTTGCCTTCCTTATCCTTTTAGGACTTGCATTCATATAGAATGAGATAAATTGAAATATCAAAAAAGAGTCTCAACAATTATGTGTTATTGGACATACAACCATCAGTTCCGAGTCGAGATCTGCTATCTCTGGCCTAGTACTGCTGTAAGTGGAGTCTCTTAGTTCATGTGATAAAGTCGTGGTTAGTTTCTTTATGCTGACCGATAACCATTTGTCAATGAAAAGAGATAGCCTAGAAAATTCAAAAATAAAGCCTACATCAACATGTGTTCCTATGCATTCACCCACCCAAGTACTGACATGGCCCGACCCTGCTTGACTTCAGTGATCAGACGAGATTTGGTCAACCCAGGCTGATATGGCGGTAGGTATAGTAAACTGTAAAAACTATTAACAAGATGTTTCCCTTCCTTATCCTTCTAGAACTTGCATTCATATAGAATGAGATTGAATCGAAATATTGAAACAGATTCTCCCAGATCATATGTCCGTCGACATACAACCATCAGTTCCGTGACAAAATCTGCGATCCCTGGCCTAGTATTGCTGTAGTTGGAGTTTCTTAGTTCATGTGATAAAGTCGTGGTTAGTTTCCTTATGCTGACCGATAACCATTTGTCGACGAAAAGAGATAGCCTAGAAAATTGAAAAATAAAGCCTACATCATTAAGTGTTCCTATGCATTCACCCACCCAAGTACTGATATGGCCCGACCCTGCTTGACTTTAGTGATCAGACGAGAACTGGTATACCCAGGCTGATATGGCTGTAGGTATAGTAAACTGTAAAAAATATTAACAAGATGTTTGCCTTCCTTATCCTTTTAGGACTTGCATTCATATAGATTGAGATTGAATCGAAATATTGAAACAGAGTCTCCAAGATCATATGTCTGTCGACATACAACCATCAGTTCCGAGACAAAATCTGCGATCCCTGGCCTAGTATTGCTGTAGTTGGAGTTTCTTACTTCATGTGATAAAGTCGTGGTTAGTTTCCTTATGCTGACCGATAACCATTTGTCGACGAAAAGAGATAACCTATAAAATTAAAAATAAAGCCTACATCAACATGTGTTCCTATGCATTCACCCATCCAAGTACTGACATGGCCCGACCCTGCTTGACTTCAGTAATCAGACGAGAACTGGTATAGCCAGGGTGGTATGGCCGTAGGCATATTGAACTGTAAAAAATATTAACAAGATGTTTGCCTACCTTATCCTTTTAGGACTTGCAGTCGTATAGAATGAGATAATTTCGAAATTTCAAAAAGAGAGTCTCAACGATCATGTGTTCATGGACATACAACCATCAGTTCCGAGACGAGATCTTCTATCCCTGACCTAGTACTGCTGGAGGTGGAGTCTCTTAGGTCATGTGATAAAGTCGTAGATAGTTTCTTTATGCTGACCGATAACCATTTGTCCATGAAAAGAGATAGCCTAGAAAATTAAAAAATAAAGCCTACATCAACATGTGTTCCTATGAAGTCACCCACCCAAGTACTGATATGGCCCGACCCTGCTTGACTCCAGTGATCAGACGAGAACTGGTATACCCAGGATGGTATGGCCGTAGGTATATTGAACTATAAAAAATATTAACAAGATGTTTGCCTTCCTTATCCTTTTAGGACATGCATTCATATAGAATGAGATAAATTCGAAATATCCAAAAATAGTCTCAACAATTATGTGTTCATGGACATACAACCATCAGTTCCAAGACGAGATCCGCTATCCCTGGCCTAGTACTGCTGTAGGTGGAGTCTCTTAGTTCATGTGACAAAGTCGTGGTTAGTTTCTTTATGCTGACCGATAACCATTTGTCCATGAAAAGAGATAGCCTAGAAAATTAAAAAATAAAGCCTACATCAACATGTGTTCCTATGCAGTCAACCACTTAAGTACTGATATGGCCCGACCCTGCTTGACTTCAGTGATCAGACGAGAACTGATATACACAGGGTGGTATGGCTGTAGGCATATTGAACTGTAAAAAATATTAACAAGATGTTTGCCTACCTTATCCTTTTAGGACTTGCATTGATATAGATTGAGATTGAATCGAAATATTGAAACAGAGTCTCAAAGATCATATGTCCGTCGACATACAACCATCAGTTCCGAGACAAAATCTGCGATCCCTGGCCTAGTATTGCTGTAGTTGGAGTTTCTTAGTTCATGTGATAAAGTCGTGGTTAGTTTCTTTATGCTGACCGATAAATATTTGTCGATGAAAAGAGATAGTCAGAAAATTAAAAATAAAGCCTACATCAACATCTGTTCCTATGCATTCACCCACCCAAGTACTGATATGGCCCGACCCTGCTTGACTTCAGTGATCAGACGAGAACTGGTATACACAGGGTGGTATGGCTGTAGGCATATTGAACTGTAAAAAATATTAACAAGATGTTTGCCTACCTTATCCTTTTAGGACATGCATTCATATAGAATGAGATAAATTCGAAATATCAAAAAAAGAGTCTCAACGATCATGTGTTCATGGTCATACAACCATCAGTTCCGAGACGAGATCTGCTATCCCTGGCTTAGTACTGCTGTAAGTGGAGTCTCTTAGTTCATGTGATAAAGTCGTGGTTAGTTTCTTTATGCTGACCGATAACCATTTGTTGATGAAAAGAGATAGCCTAGAAAATTAAAAAATAAAGCCTACATCAACATGTGTTCCTATGCAGTCAACCACCCAAGTACTGATATGGCCCGACCCTGCTTGACTTCAGTGATCAGACGAGAACTGGTCAACCCAGGCTGATATGGCGGTAGGTATAGTAAACTGTAAAAAATATTAACAAGATGTTTGCCTTCCTTATCCTTCTAGAACTTGTATTCATATAGAATGAGATTGAATCGAAATATTGAAACAGAGTCTCCAAGATCATATGTCCGTCGACATACAACCATCAGTTCCGTGACAAAATCTGCGATCCCTGGCCTAGTATTGCTGTAGTTGGAGTTTCTTAGTTCATGTGATAAAGTCGTGGTTAGTTTCCTTATGCTGACCGATAACCATTTGTCGACGAAAAGAGATAGCCTAGAAATTTGAAAAATAAAGCCTACATCAACATGTGTTCCTATGCATTCACCCACCCAAGTACTGACATGGCCCGACCCTGCTTGACTCCAGTGATCAGACGAGAACTGGTATACCCAGGGTGGTATGGCCGTAGGCATATTGAACTGTAAAAAATATTAACAAGATGTTTGCCTTCCTTATCCTTTTAGGACATGCATTCATATAGAATGAGATAAATTAAAATATCAAAAAAGAGTCTCAACAATTATGTGTTATTGGACATACAACCATCAGTTCCGAGACGAGATCTGCTATCTCTGGCCTAGTACTGCTGTAAGTGGAGTCTCTTAGTTCATGTGATAAAGTCGTGGTTAGTTTCTTTATGCTGACCGATAACCATTTGTCGATGAAAAGAGATAGCCTAGAAAATTAAACAATAAAGCCGACATCAACATGTGTTGCTATGCAGTCACCCATCCAAGTACTGATATGGTCCGACCCTGCTTGACTTCAGTGATCAGAAGAGAACTGGTATACCCAGGCTGATATGGCTATAGGTATAGTAAATTGTAAAAAATATTAACAAGATGTTTGCCTTCCTTATCCTTTTAGAACTTGCATTCATATAGATTGAGATTGAATCGAAATATTGAAACAGAGTCTCCAAGATCATATGTCTGTTGACATACAACCATCAGTTCTAAGACAAAATCTACGATCCCTGGCCTAGTATTGCTGTAGTTGGAGTTTCTTAGTTCATGTGATAAAGTCGTGGTTAGTTTCTTTATGCTGACCGATAAATATTTGTCGATGAAAGAGATAGCCTAGAAAATTAAAAATAAAGCCTACATCAACATGTGTTCCTATGCAGTCACCCACCCAAGTACTGATATGGCCCGACCCTGCTTGACTTCAGTGATCAGACGAGAACTGGTCAACCCAGGCTGATATGGCGGTAGGTATAGTAAACTGTAAAAAATATTAACCAGATGTTTGCCTTCCTTATCCTTCTAGAACTTGCATTCATATAGAATGAGATTGAATCGAAATATTGAAACAGAGTCTCCAAGATCATATGTCCGTCGACATACAACCATCAGTTCCGTGACAAAATCTGCGATCCCTGGCCTAGTATTGCTGTAGTTGGAGTTTCTTAGTTCATGTGATAAAGTCGTGGTTAGTTTCCTTAGGCTGACCGATAACCATTTGTCGACGAAAAGAGATAGCCTAGAAAATTGAAAAATAAAGCCTACATCAACATGTGTTCCTATGCATTCACCCACCCAAGTACTGACATGGCCCGACCCTGCTTGACTCCAGTGATCAGACGAGAACTGGTATACCCAGGGTGGTATGGCCGTAGGCATATTGAACTGTAAAAAATATTAACAAGATGTTTGCCTTCCTTATCCTTTTAGGACATGCATTCATATAGAATGAGATAAATTAAAATATCAAAAAAGAGTCTCAACAATTATGTGTTATTGGACATACAACCATCAGTTCCGAGACGAGATCTGCTATCTCTGGCCTTTTACTGCTGTAAGTGGAGTCTCTTAGTTCATGTGATAAAGTCGTGGTTAGTTTCTTTATGCTGACCGATAACCATTTGTCGATGAAAAGAGATAGCCTAGAAAATTAAACAATAAAGCCTACATCAACATGTGTTCCTATGCAGTCACCCATCCAAGTACTGATATGGTCCGACCCTGCTTGACTTCAGTGATCAGAAGAGAACTGGTATACCCAGGCTGATATGGCAATAGGTATAGTAAATTGTAAAAAATATTAACAAGATGTTTGCCTTCCTTATCCTTTTAGAACTTGCATTCATATAGATTGAGATTGAATCGAAATATTGAAACAGAGTCTCCAAGATCATATGTCTGTCGACATACAACCATCAGTTCCAAGACAAAATCTGCGATCCCTGGCCTAGTATTGCTGTAGTTGGAGTTTCTTAGTTCCTGTGATAAAATCGTGGTTAGTTTCTTTATGCTAACCGATAACCATTTGTCGACGAAAAGAGATAGCCTAGAAAATTGAAAAATAAAGCCTACATCAATAAGTGTTCCTATGCATTCACCCACCCAAGTACTGATATTGCCCGACCCTGCTTGACTTTAGTGATCAGACGAGAACTGGTATACCCAGGCTGATATGGCTGTAGGTATAGTAAACTGTAAAAAATATTAACAAGATGTTTGCCTTCCATATCCTTTTAGGACTTGCATTCATATAGAATGAGATAAATTGAAATATCAAAAAAGAGTCTCAACAATTATGTGTTATTGGACATACAACCATCAGTTCCGAGTCGAGATCTGCTATCTCTGGCCTAGTACTGCTGTAAGTGGAGTCTCTTAGTTCATGTGATAAAGTCGTTGTTAGTTTCTTTATGCTGACCGATAACCATTTGTCAAT
Source organism: Pelagia noctiluca (assembly GCA_963924455.1). Classification (NCBI taxonomy): domain Eukaryota; kingdom Metazoa; phylum Cnidaria; class Scyphozoa; order Semaeostomeae; family Pelagiidae; genus Pelagia; species Pelagia noctiluca. The sequence continues at coordinate 11,325,684 of OZ004321.1, read as the reverse complement.
GAAAAGAGATAGCCTAGAAAATTAAAAATAAAGCCTACATCAACATCTGTTCCTATGCATTGACCCACCCCAGTACTGACATGGCCCGACCCTGCTTGACTTCAGTGATCAGACGAGAACTGGTCAACCCAGGCTGATATGGCGGTAGGTATAGTAAACTGTAAAAAATATTAACAAGATGTTTGCCTTCCTTATCCTTCTAGAACTTGCATTCATATAGAATGAGATTGAATCGAAATATTGAAACAGAGTCTCCCAGATCATATGTCCGTCGACATACAACCATCAGTTCCGTGACAAAATCTGCGATCCCTGGCCTAGTATTGCTGTAGTTGGAGTTTCTTAGTTCATGTGATAAAGTCGTGGTTAGTTTCCTTATGCTGACCGATAACCATTTGTCGACAAAAGAGATAGCCTAGAAAATTGAAAAAATAAAGCCTACATCATTAAGTGTTCCTATGCATTCACCCACCCAAGTACTGATATGGCCCGACCCTGCTTGACTTTAGTGATCAGACGAGAACTGGTATACCCAGGCTGATATGGCTGTAGGTATAGTAAACTGTAAAAAATATTAACAAGATGTTTGCCTTCCTTATCCTTTTAGGACTTGCATTCATATAGATTGAGATTGAATCGAGATATTGAAACAGAGTCTCCAAGATCATATGTCCGTCGACATACAACCATCAGTTCCGGGAGGAAATTAGCGATCCCTGGCCTAGTATTGCTGTAGTTGGAGTTTCTTAGTTCATGTGATAAAGTCGTGGTTAGTTTCTTTATGCTGACAGATAACCATTTGTCGATGAAAAGAGATAGCCTAGAAAATTGAAAAATAAAGCCTACATCATTAAGTGTTCCTATGCATTCACCCACCCAAGTACTGATATGGCCCGACCCTGCTTGACTTTAGTGATCAGACGAGAACTGGTATACCCAGGCTGATATGGCTGTAGGTATAGTAAACTGTAAAACATATTAACAAGATGTTTGCCTTCCTTATCCTTTTAGGACTTGCATTCATATAGATTGAGATTGAATCGAAATATTGAAACAGAGTTTTCAAGATCATATGTCCGTCGACATACAAGCATCAGTTCCGAGACAAAGTCTGCGATCCCTGGCCTAGTATTGCTGTAGTTGGAGTTTCTTAGTTCATGTGATAAAGTCGTGGTTAGTTTCCTTATGCTAACCGATAACCATTTGTCGATGAAAAGAGATAGCCTACAAAATTAAAAAATAAAGCCTACATCAACATGTGTTCCTATGCATTCACCCACTCAAGTACTGATATGGCCCGACCCTGCTTGACTTCAGTGATCAGACGAGAACTGGTATACCCAGGCTGATATGGCTGTAGGTATAGTAAACTGTAAAAAATATTAACGAGATGTTTGCCTTCCTTATCATTTTAGGACTTGCATTCATATAGATTGAGATTGAATCGAAATATTGAAACAGAGTCTCCAAGATCATATGTCCGTCGACATACAACCATCAGTTCAGAGACAAAATCTGCGATCCCTGGCCTAGTATTGCTGTAGTTGGAGTTTCTTAGTTATGTGATAAAGTCGTGGTTAGTTTCTTTATGCTAACCGATAACCATTTGTCGACGAAAAGAGATAGCCTAGAAAATTGAAAAATAAAGCCTACATCAACATGTGTTCCTATGCATTCACCCAGCCAAGTACTGACATGGCCCGACCCTGCTTGACTCCAGTGATCAGAGGAGAACTGGTATACCCAGGGCGGTATGGCCGTAGGCATATTGAACTGTAAAAAATATTAACAAGATGCCAAGAATTTGCCTTCCTTATCCTTTTAGGACATGCATTCATATAGAATGAGATAAATTCGAAATATCAAAAAAGAGTCTCAGCAATTATGTGTTATTTGACATACAACCATCAGTTGCGAGACGAGATCTGCTATCTCTGGCCTAGTACTGCTGTAAGTGGAGTCTCTTAGTTCATGTGATAAAGTCGTGGTTAGTTTCTTTATGCTGACCGATAACCATTTGTCGACGAAAAGAGATAGCCTAGAAAATTGAAAAATAAAGCCTACATCAACATGTGTTCCTATGCATTCACCCACCCAAGTACTGATATGGCCAGACCCTGCTTGACTTCAGTGATCAGACGAGAATTGGTGTACCCAGGCTGATATGGCTATAGGTATAGTAAATTGTAAAAAAATATTAACAAGATGTTTGCCTTCCTTATCCTTTTAGGACTTGCATTCATATAGATTGAGATTGAATCAAAATATTGAAACAGAGTCTCCAAGATCATATGTCTGTCGACATACAACCATCAGTTCCAAGACAAAATCTGCGATCCCTGGCCTAGTATTGCTGTAGTTGGAGTTTCTTAGTTCCTGTGATAAAATCGTGGTTAGTTTCTTTATGCTAACCGATAACCATTTGTCGACGAAAAGAGATAGCCTAGATGATTGAAAAATAAAGCCTACATCTTTAAGTGTTCCTATGCATTCACCCACCCAAGTACTGATATGGCCCGACCCTGCTTGACTTCAGTGATCAGACGAGAACTGGTACACCCAGGCTGATATGGCTGTAGGTATAGTAAACTGTAAAAAATATTAACAAGATGTTTGCCTTCCTTATCCTTTTAGGACTTGCATTCATATAGATTGAGATAAATTCGAAATATCAAAAAAGAGTCTCTACAATTATGTGTTATTGGACATACAACCATCAGTTCCGAGAGAAGATCTGCTATCTCTGGCCTAGTACTGCTGTAAGTGGAGTCTCTTAGTTCATGTGATAAAGTCATGGTTAGTTTCTTTATGCTGACCGATAACCATTTGTCGGTGAAAAGGGATAGCCTAGAAAATTTAACAATAAAGCCTACATCAACATGTGTTCCTATGCAGTCACCCATCCAAGTACTGATATGGCCCGACCCTGCTTGACTTCAGTGATCAGACGAGAACTGGTATACCCAGGCTGATATGGCTGTAGGTATAGTAAACTGTAAAAAATATTAACAAGATGTTTGCCTTCCTTATCCTTTTAGGACTTGCATTCATATAGATTGAGATTGAATCGAAATATTGAAACATAGTCTCCAAGATCATATGTCCGTCGACATACGACCATCAGTTCCGAGACAAAATCTGCGATCCCTGGCCTAGTATTGCTGTAGTTGGAGTTTCTTAGTTCATGTGATAAAGTCGTGGTTAGTTTCTTTATGCTGACCGATAAATATTTGTCGAGGAAAAGAGATAGCCTAGAAAATTAAAAATAAAGCCTAAATCAATATCTGTTCCTATGCATTCACCCACCCAAGTACTGACATGGCCGACCCTGCTTGACTTCAGTGATCAGACGAGAACTGGTATACCCAGGGTGGTATAACCGTAGGAATATTGAACTGTAAAAAATATTACCAAGATGTTTGCCTACCTTATCCTTTAAGGACATGCATTCATATAGAATGAGATAAATTCGAAATATCAAAAAAGAGTCTCAACAATTATGTGTTATTGGACATACAACCATCAGTTCCGAGACAAGATCTGCTATCTCTGGCCTAGTACTGCTGTAAGTGGAGTCTCTTAGTTCATGTGATAAAGTCATGGTTAGTTTCTTTATGCTGACCGATAACCACTTGTCGGTGAAAAGAGATAGCCTAGAAAATTAAACAATAAAGCCTACATCAACATGTGTTCCTATGCAGTCAGCCATCCAAGTACTGATATGGCCCGACCCTGCTTGACTTCAGTGATCAGACGAGAACTGGTATACCCAGGCTGATATTGCGGTAGGTATAGTAAACTGTAAAAAATATTAACAAGATGTTTGCCTTCCTTATCCTTTTAGGACTTGCATTCATATAGAATGAGATTGAATCGAAATATTGAAACAGAGTCTCCAAGATCATATGTCCGACGGCATACAACCATCAGTTCCGAGACCAAATCTGCGATCCCTGGCCTAGTATTGCTGTAGTTGGAGTTTCTTAGTTCCTGTGATAAAATCGTGGTTAGTTTCTTTATGCTAACCGATAACCATTTGTCGACGAAAAGAGATAGCCTAGATGATTGAAAAATAAAGCCTACATCTTTAAGTGTTCCTATGCATTCACCCACCCAAGTACTGATATGGCCCGACCCTGCTTGACTTCAGTGATCAGACGAGAACTGGTACACCCAGGCTGATATGGCTGTAGGTATAGTAAACTGTAAAAAATATTAACAAGATGTTTGCCTTCCTTATCCTTTTAGGACTTGCATTCATATAGATTGAGATAAATTCGAAATATCAAAAAAGAGTCTCTACAATTATGTGTTATTGGACATACAACCATCAGTTCCGAGAGAAGATCTGCTATCTCTGGCCTAGTACTGCTGTAAGTGGAGTCTCTTAGTTCATGTGATAAAGTCATGGTTAGTTTCTTTATGCTGACCGATAACCATTTGTCGGTTAAAAGGGATAGCCTAGAAAATTTAACAATAAAGCCTACATCAACATGTGTTCCTATGCAGTCACCCATCCAAGTACTGATATGGCCCGACCCTGCTTGACTTCAGTGATCAGACGAGAACTGGTATACCCAGGCTGATATGGCTGTAGGTATAGTAAACTGTAAAAAATATTAACAAGATGTTTGCCTTCCTTATCCTTTTAGGACTTGCATTCATATAGATTGAGATTGAATCGAAATATTGAAACATAGTCTCCAAGATCATATGTCCGTCGACATACGACCATCAGTTCCGAGACAAAATCTGCGATCCCTGGCCTAGTATTGCTGTAGTTGGAGTTTCTTAGTTCATGTGATAAAGTCGTGGTTAGTTTCTTTATGCTGACCGATAAATATTTGTCGAGGAAAAGAGATAGCCTAGAAAATTAAAAATAAAGCCTAAATCAACATCTGTTCCTATGCATTCACCCACCCAAGTACTGACATGGCCGACCCTGCTTGACTTCAGTGATCAGACGAGAACTGGTATACCCAGGGTGGTATAACCGTAGGAATATTGAACTGTAAAAAATATTACCAAGATGTTTGCCTACCTTATCCTTTAAGGACATGCATTCATATAGAATGAGATAAATTCGAAATATCAAAAAAGAGTCTCAACAATTATGTGTTATTGGACATACAACCATCAGTTCCGAGACAAGATCTGCTATCTCTGGCCTAGTACTGCTGTAAGTGGAGTTTCTTAGTTCATGTGATAAAGTCATGGTTAGTTTCTTTATGCTGACCGATAACCACTTGTCGGTGAAAAGAGATAGCCTAGAAAATTAAACAATAAAGCCTACATCAACATGTGTTCCTATGCAGTCACCCATCCAAGTACTGATATGACCCGACCCTGCTTGACTTCAGTGATCAGACGAGAACTGGTATACCCATGCTGATTGGCTGTAGGTATAGTAAATTGTAAAAAATATTAACAAGATGTTTGCCTTCCTTATCCTTTTAGCACATGCATTCATATAGAATGAGATAAATTCGAAATATCAAAAAAGAGTCTCAACAATTATGTGTTATTGGACATACAACCATCAGTTCCGAGACAAGATCTGCTATCTCTGGCCTAGTACTGCTGTAAGTGGAGTCTCTTAGTTCATGTGATAAAGTCATGGTTAGTTTCTTTATGCTGACCGATAACCACTTGTCGGTGAAAAGAGATAGCCTAGAAAATTAAACAATAAAGCCTACATCAACATGTGTTCCTATGCAGTCACCCATCCAAGTACTGATATGGCCCGACCCTGCTTGACTTCAGTGATCAGACGAGAACTGGTATACCCAGGCTGAAATGGCTGTAGGTATAGTAAATTGTAAAAAATATTAACAAAATGTTTGCCTTCCTTATCCTTTTAGGACTTGCAATCATATAGATTGAGATTGAATCGAAATATTGAAACGGAGTCTCCAAGATCATATGTCTGTCGACATACAACCATCAGTTCCGAGACAAAATCTGCGATCCCTGGCCTAGTATTGCTGTAGTTGGAGTTTCTTAGTTCCTGTGATAAAATCGTGGTTAGTTTCTTTATGCTAACCGATAACAATTTGTCGACGAAAAGAGATAGCCTAGAAAATTGAAAAATAAAGCCTTTATCATTAAGTGTTCCTATGCATTCACCCACCCAAGTACTAATATGGCCCGACCCTGCTTGACTTCAGTGATCAGACGAGAACTGATATACCCAGGCTGATATGGCTGTAGGTATAGTAAACTGTAAAAAATATTAACAAGATGTTTGCCTTCCTTATCCTTTTAGGACTTGCATTCATATAGATTGAGATTGAATCGAAATATTGAAACAGAGTCTCCAAGATCATATGTCCGTCGACATACAACCATCAGTTTCGAGACAAAATCTGCGATCCCTGGCCTAGTATTGCTGTAGTTAAAGTTTCTTAGTTCATGTGATAAAGTCGTGGTTAGTTTCTTTATGCTGACCAATAACCATTTGTCGATGAAAAGAGATAGCCTAGAAAATTGAAAAATAAAGCGTACATCAACATGTGTTCCTATGCATTCACCCACCCAAGTACAGACATGGCCCGACCCTGCTTGACTCCAGTGATCAGACGAGAACTGGTATACCCAGGGTGGTATGGCCGTAGGCATATTGAACTGTAAAAAATATTAACAAGATGTTTGCCTTCCTTATCCTTTTAGGACTTGCATTCATATAGATTGAGATTGAATCGAAATATTGAAACAGAGTCTCCAAGATCATATGTCCGTCGACATACAACCATCAGTTCCGAGACAAAATCTGCGATCCCTGGCCTAGTATTGCTGTAGTTGGAGTTTCTTAGTTCATGTGATAAAGTCGTGGTTAGTTTCTTTATGCTGACCGATAAATATTTGCCGATGAAAAGAGATAACCTATAAAATTAAAAATAAAGCCTACATCAACATCTGTTCGTATGCATTCACCCAACAAAGTACTGACATGGCCCGACCCTGCTTGACTTCAGTGATCAGACGAGAACTGGTATACCCAGGGTTGTATGGCTGTAGCCATATTGAACTGTAAAAAATATTAACAAGATGTTTGCCTACCTTATCCTTTTAGGACATGCATTCGTATAGAATGAGATAATTTCGAAATTTCAAAAAGAGAGTCTCAACGATCATGTGTTCATGGACATACAACCATCAGTTCCGAGACGAGATCTGCTATCTCTGGCCTAGTACTGCTGTAAGTGGAGTCTCTTAGTTCATGTGATAAAGTCGTTGTTAGTTTCTTTATGCTGACCGATAACCATTTGTCGATGAAAAGAGATAGCCTAGAAAATTAAACAATAAAGCCTACATCAACATGTGTTCCTATGCAGTCACCCATCCAAGTACTGATATGGCCGACCCTGCTTGACTTCAGTGATCAGACGAGAATTGGTATACCCAGGCTGATATGGCTATAGGTATAATAAATTGTAAAAAAATATTAACAAGATGTTTGCCTTCCTTATCCTTTTAGGACTTGCATTCATATAGATTGAGATTGAATTAAAATATTGAAACAGAGTCTCCAAGATCATATGTCTGTCGACATACAGCCATCAATTCCGAGACAAAATCTGCGATCCCTGGCCTAGTATTGCTGTAGTTGGAGTTTCTTAGTTCATGTGATAAAGTCGTGGTTAGTTTCTTTATGCTGACCGATAACCATTTGTCGATGAAAAGAGTTAGCCTAGAAAATTAAAAATAAAGCCTACAACAGCATGTGTTCCTATGCAGTCACCCGCCCAAGTACTTACATGGCCCGACCCTGCTTGACTTCAGTGATCAGACGTGAACTGGTATACTTAGGCTGATATGGCTGTAGGCATGGTAAACTGTAAAAAATATTAACAAGATGTTTGCCTTTCTTATCCTTTTAGGACTTGCATTCGTATAGAATGAGATAAATTCGAAATATCAAAACAGAGTCTCAACGATTATGTGTTCATGGACATACAACCATCAGTTCCGAGACGAGATCTGCTATCCCTGGCCTAGTACTGCTATAGTTGGAGTTTCTTAGTTCATGTAATAAGGTGGTGGTTAGTTACTTTATATTGACCGATAACAATATGTCAATGAAAAGAGATAGCGTAGAAAATTAAAAAACAGGCCTACAATACCATGTGTTCCTAAGCAGTCATCCAACCAAGTACTGACATTGTCCAACCCTGCTTGACTTCAGTGATCAGACGAGAACTGGTCTACTCAGGCTGATATGGCCGTAGGCAAAGTAAACTGTAAAAATATTAACAAGATGTTTTCCATCCTTATCCTTTTAGGACTTGCATTCATATAGAATGAGATATAATCGAAATATAGAAACAAAGTCTCCAAGATCATATGTTCGTCTACATAGAACCATCAGTTCCGAGACAAAATCTGCGATTCTTGGCCTAGTATTGCTGTAGTTGGAGTTTCTTAGTTCATGTGATAAAGTCGTGGTTAGTTTCTTTATGCTGACCGATAACCATTTGTCGATGAAAAGAGTTAGCCTAGAAAATTTAAAATAAAGCCTACAACACTATGTGTTCCTATGCAGTCACCCACCCAAGTACTTACATGGCCCGACCCTGCTTGACTTCAGTGATCAGACGTGAACTGGTATACTTAGGCTGATATGGCTGTAGGCATGGTAAACTGTAAAAAATGTTAACAAGATCTTTGCCTTCCTTATCCTTTTAGGACTTGCATTCGTGTAGAATGAGATAAATCCGAAATATCAAAACAGAGTCTCAACGATCATGCGTTCATGGACATACAACCATCAGTTCCGAGACGAGATCTGCTATCCCCGGCCAAGTACTGCTATAGTTGGAGTTTCTTAGTTCATGTGATAAAGTCGTGGTTAGTTTCTTTATGCTGACCGATAACCATTTGTCGATTAAAAGAGTTAGCCTAGAAAATTAAAATATAAAGCCTACATCAACATGTGCTCATATGCAGTCACCCACCCAAGTACTGATATGGCCCTACCCTGCTTGACCTCAGTGATCAGACGAGAACTGGTATACCCAGGCTGATATGGCTGTAGGCATAGTAACTGTAAAAAATATTAACAGGATGTTTGCCTTCCTTATCCTTTTAGGACTTGCATTCATATAGAATGAGATAAATTCGAAATATCAAAAAGAGTCTCAACGATCATGTGTTCATCTACATACAACCATCAGTTCTGAGACAAAATCTGCGATCCCTGGCCTAGTATTGCTGTAGTTTGAGTTTCTTAGTTCATGTGATAAAAACGTGGTTAGTTTCTTTATGCTGACCGATAACCATTTGTCGATGAAAAGAGATAGCGTAGAAAATTAAAAAACAGGCCTACAATACCATGTGTTCCTAAGCAGTCACCCAACCAAGTACTGACATTGTCCAACCCTGCTTGACTTCAGTGATCAGACGAGAACTGGTCTACTCAGGCTGATATGGCCGTAGGCAAAAAAAAACTGTAAAAATATTAACAAGATGTTTTCCATCCTTATCCTTTTAGGACTTGCATTCAAATAGTATGAGATTGAATCGAAATATAGAAACAGAGTCTCCAAGATCATATGTTCGTCTACATAGAACCATCAGTTCCGAGACAAAATCTGCTATTCCTGGCCTAGTATTGCTGTAGTTGGTGTTTCTTAGTTCATGTGATAAAGTCGTGGTTAGTTTCTTTATGCTGACCGATAACCATTTGTCGATGAAAAGAGTTAGCCTAGAAAATTTAAAATAAAGCCTACAACACCATGTGTTCCTATGCAGTCACCCACCCAAGTACTTACAAGGCCCGACCCTGCTTGACTTCAGTGATCAGACGTGAACTGGTATACTTAGGCTGATATGACTGTAGGCATGGTAAACTGTAAAAAATATTAACAAGATCTTTGCCTTCCTTATCCTTTTAGGACTTGCATTCGTATAGAATGAGATAAATTCGAAATATCAAAACAGAGTCTCAACGATCATGCGTTCATGGACATACAACCATCAGTTCCGAGACGAGATCTGCAATCCCCGGCCAAGTACTGCTGTAGTTGGAGTTTCTTAGTTCATGTGATAAAGTCGTGGTTAGTTTCTTTATGGTGACGGATAACCATTTGTCCATGAAAAGAGATAGCCTAGAAAATTAAAAAATAAAGCCTACATCAACATGTGTTCCTATGCAGTCAACCACCCAAGTACTGATATGGCCCTACCCTGCTTGACTTCAGTGATCAGACGAGAACTGGTATACCCAGGCTGATATGGCTGTAGGCATAGTAACTGTAAAAAATATTAACAGGATGTTTGCCTTCCTTATCCTTTTAGGACTTGCATTCATATAGAATGAGATAAATTCGAAATATCAAAAAGAGTCCCAACGATCATGTGTTCATCGACATACAACCATCAGTTCTGAGACAAAATCTGCGATCCCTGGTCTAGTATTGCTGTAGTTTGAGTTTCTTAGTTCATGTGATAAAAACGTTGTTAGTTTCTTTATGCTGACCGATAAGCATTTGTCGATGAAAAGAGATAGCGTAGAAAATTAAAAAAAAGCCTACAATACCATGTGTTCCTAAGCAGTCACCCAACCAAGTACTGACATTGTCCAACCCTGCTTGACTTCAGTGAACAGACGAGAACTGGTCTACTCAGGCTGATATGGCCGTAGGCATAGTAAACTGTAAAAATATTAACAAGATGTTTGCCATCCTTATCCTTTTAGGACTTGCATTCATATAGAATGAGATAAATTCGAAATACCAAAACAGAGTCTCAACGATCATGCGTTCATGGACATACAACCATCAGTTCCGAGACGAGATCTGCTATCCCTGGCCAAGTACTGCTATAGTTGGAGTTTCTTAGTTCATGCGATAAAGTCATGGCAAGTTTCTTTATGCTGACAGATAACCATTTGTCGATGAAAAGAGATTGCCTAGAAAATTAAAAATAAAGCCTACAACACCATGTGTTCCTATGCAGTCACCCAGCCAAGTACTTACATGGCCCGACCCTGCTTGACTTCAGTGATCAGACGTGAACTGGTACACTTAGGCTGATATGGCTGTAGGCATGGTAAACTGTAAAAATATTAACAAGATGTTTCCCTTCCTTATCCTTTTAGGACTTGCATTCGTATAGAATGAGATGAATTCGAAATATGGAACAGAATCTCCAAGATCATATGTTCGTCCACATACAACCATCAGTTCCGAAACAAAATCTGCGATCCCTGGCCTAGTATTGCTGTACTTTGAGTTTCTTAGTTCATGTGATAAAGTCATGGCTAGTTTCTTTATGCCGACAGATAACCATTTGTCGATAAAAAGAGATAACCTGGAAAATTAAAAAAAAGCCTACACCACCATGTGTTCCTATGCAGTCACCCACCAAAGTACTGACATGGCCCGACCCTGCTTGATTTCAGTGATCAGACAAGAACTTGTATACCCAGGGTGGTATGGCCGTAGGAATAGTAAACTTTAAAAAATATTAACAATATGTTTGCCTTACTTATCCTTTTAGGACTTGCATTCATATAGAATGAGATTGAATCGAAATATCAAAAAAGGGTAACAACGATCATGTGTTCATGGACATACAACCATCAGTTCCGAGACAAAATCTGCGATCCCTGGCCTAGTATTGCTGTAGTTGGAGTTTCTTAGTTCATGTGATAAAAACGTGGTTAGTTTCTTTATGCTGACCGATAACCATTTGTCGATGAAAAGAGATAGCCTAGAAAATTAAAATATAAAGCCTACATCAACATGGGCTCCTATGCAGTCCCCCACCCAAGTACTTACATGGCCCGACCCTGCTTGACTTCAGTGATCAGACGTGAACTGGTATACTTAGGCTGATATGGCTCTAGGCATGGTAAACTGTAAAAATATTAACAAGATGTTTGCCTTCCTTATCCTTTTAGGACTTGCATTCGTATAGAATTAGATAAATTCGAAATATCAAAACAGAGTCTCAACGATCATGTGTTCATGAACATACAACCATCAGTTCCGAGACGAGATCTGCTATCCCTGGCCTAGTACTGCTATAGTTGGAGTTTCTTAATTCATGCAGTAAGGTGGTGGTTAGTTTCTCTATGCTGACCGATAACCATATGTAAATGAAAAGAGATAGCTTAGAAAATTAAAATATAAAGCCTACATCAACGTGTGCTCCTATACAGTCACCCATCTAAGTACTGATATGGCCCACCCTGCTTGACTTCAGTGATCAGACGACAACTGGTATACCAAGGCTGTTATGGCTGTAGGCATAGTAACTGTAAAAAATATTAACAAGATGTTTGCCTTCCTTATCCTTTTAGGACTTGCATTCATATAGAATGAGATTGAATCAAAAAATGGAAACAGCGTCTCAACGGTCATATGTCCGTCAACATTCAACCATCAGTTCCGAGACGAGATCTGCTATCCCTGGCCTAGTACTGCTGGAGGTGGAGTCTCTTAGGTCATGTGATAAAGTCGTGGATAGTTTCCTTATGCTGACCGATAACCATTTGTCCATGAAATTAGATAGCCTAGAAAATTAAAAAATAAAGCCTACATCAACATGTGTTCCTATGCAGTCAACCACCCAAGTACTGACATGGCCCGACCCTGCTTGACTTCAGTGATCAGACGAGAACTGGTAAACCCAGGCTGATATGGCGGTAGGTATAGTAAACTGTAAAAAATATTAACAAGATGTTTGCCTTCCTTATCCTTTTAGGACTTGCATTCATATAGATTGAGATTGAATCGAAATATTGAAACAGTGTCTCCAACATCATATGTCCGTCGACATACAACCATCAGTTCCGAGACAAAATCTGCGATCCCTGGCCTAGTATTGCTGTAGTTGGAGTTTCTTAGTTCATGTGATAAAGTCGTGGTTAGTTTCTTTATGCTGACCGATAACCATTTGTCGATGAAAAGAGATAGCCTAGAAAATTAAAAAATAAAGCCTATATCAACATGGGTTCCTATGCATTCACCGACCCAAGTACTGACATGGCCCGACCCTGCTTGACTTCAGTGATCAGACGAGAACTGGTAAACCCAGGCTGTTATGGCTGTAGGTATAGTAAACTCTAAAAAATATTAACAAGATGTTTGCCTTCCTTACCCTTTTAGGACTTGCATTCATATAGATTAAGATTGAATCGAAATATTGAAACAGAGTCTCCGAGATCATATGTCCGTCGACATACAACCATCAGTTCCGAGACAAAATCTGCGATCCCTGGCCTAGTATTGCTGTAGTTGGAGTTTCTTAGTTATGTGATAAAGTCGTGGTTAGTTTCTTTATGCTAACCGATAACCATTTGTCGACGAAAAGGGATAGCCTAGAAAATTGAAAAATAAAGCGTACATCAACATGTGTTCCTATGCATTCACCCACCCAAGTACTGACATGGCCCGACCCTGCTTGACTCCAGTGATCAGACGAGAACTGGTATACCCAGGGTGGTATGGCCGTAGGCATATTGAACTGTAAAAAATATTAACAAGATGCCAAGAATTTGCCTTCCTTATCCTTCTAGGACATGCATTCATATAGAATGAGATAAATTCGAAATATCAAAAAAGAGTCTCAACAATTATGTGTTATTTGACATACAACCATCAGTTCCGAGACGAGATCTGCTATCTCTGGCCTAGTACTGCTGTAAGTGGAGTCTCTTAGTTCATGTGATAAAGTCGTTGTTAGTTTCTTTATGCTGACCGATAACCATTTGTCGATGAAAAGAGATAGCCTAGAAATTTAAACAATAAAGCCTACATCAACATGTGTTCCTATGCAGTCACCCATCCAAGTACTGATATGGCCGACCCTGCTTGACTTCAGTGATCAGACGAGAATTGGTATACCCAGGCTGATATGGCTATAGGTATAATAAATTGTAAAAAAATATTAACAAGATGTTTGCCTTCCTTATCCTTTTAGGACTTGCATTCATATAGATTGAGATTGAATTAAAATATTGAAACAGAGTCTCCAAGATCATATGTCTGTCGACATACAACCATCAATTCCGAGACAAAATCTGCGATCCCTGGCCTAGTATTGCTGTAGTTGGAGTTTCTTAGTTCATGTGATAAAGTCGTGGTTAGTTTCTTTATGCTGACCGATACCCATTTGTCGATGAAAAGAGTTAGCCTAGAAAATTAAAAATAAAGCCTACAACAGCATGTGTTCCTATGCAGTCACCCGCCCAAGTACTTACATGGCCCGACCCTGCTTGACTTCAGTGATCAGACGTGAACTGGTATACTTAGGCTGATATGGCTGTAGGCATGGTAAACTGTAAAAAATATTAACAAGATGTTTGCCTTTCTTATCCTTTTAGGACTTGCATTCGTATAGAATGAGATAAATTCGAAATATCAAAACAGAGTCTCAACGATTATGTGTTCATGGACATACAACCATCAGTTCCGAGACGAGATCTGCTATCCCTGGCCTAGTACTGCTATAGTTGGAGTTTCTTAGTTCATGTAATAAGGTGGTGGTTAGTTACTTTATATTGACCGATAACAATATGTCAATGAAAAGAGATAGCGTAGAAAATTAAAAAACAGGCCTACAATACCATGTGTTCCTAAGCAGTCATCCAACCAAGTACTGACATTGTCCAACCCTGCTTGACTTCAGTGATCAGACGAGAACTGGTCTACTCAGGCTGATATGGCCGTAGGCAAAGTAAACTGTAAAAATATTAACAAGATGTTTTCCATCCTTATCCTTTTAGGACTTGCATTCATATAGAATGAGATATAATCGAAATATAGAAATAAAGTCTCCAAGATCATATGTTCGTCTACATAGAACCATCAGTTCCGAGACAAAATCTGCGATTCTTGGCCTAGTATTGCTGTAGTTGGAGTTTCTTAGTTCATGTGATAAAGTCGTGGTTAGTTTCTTTATGCTGACCGATAACCATTTGTCGATGAAAAGAGTTAGCCTAGAAAATTTAAAATAAAGCCTACAACACCATGTGTTCCTATGCAGTCACCCACCCAAGTACTTACATGGCCCGACCCTGCTTGACTTCAGTGATCAGACGTGAACTGGTATACTTAGGCTGATATGGCTGTAGGCATGGTAAACTGTAAAAAATATTAACAAGATGTTTGCCTTTCTTATCCTTTTAGGACTTGCATTCGTATAGAATGAGATAAATTCGAAATATCAAAACAGAGTCTCAACGATTATGTGTTCATGGACATACAACCATCAGTTCCGAGACGAGATCTGCTATCCCTGGCCTAGTACTGCTATAGTTGGAGTTTCTTAGTTCATGTAATAAGGTGGTGGTTAGTTACTTTATATTGACCGATAACAATATGTCAATGAAAAGAGATAGCGTAGAAAATTAAAAAACAGGCCTACAATACCATGTGTTCCTAAGCAGTCATCCAACCAAGTACTGACATTGTCCAACCCTGCTTGACTTCAGTGATCAGACGAGAACTGGTCTACTCAGGCTGATATGGCCGTAGGCAAAGTAAACTGTAAAAATATTAACAAGATGTTTTCCATCCTTATCCTTTTAGGACTTGCATTCATATAGAATGAGATATAATCGAAATATAGAAATAAAGTCTCCAAGATCATATGTTCGTCTACATAGAACCATCAGTTCCGAGACAAAATCTGCGATTCTTGGCCTAGTATTGCTGTAGTTGGAGTTTCTTAGTTCATGTGATAAAGTCGTGGTTAGTTTCTTTATGCTGACCGATAACCATTTGTCGATGAAAAGAGTTAGCCTAGAAAATTTAAAATAAAGCCTACAACACCATGTGTTCCTATGCAGTCCCCCACCCAAGTACTTACATGGCCCGACCCTGCTTGACTTCAGTGATCAGACGTGAACTGGTATACTTAGGCTGATATGGCTGTAGGCATGGTAAACTGTAAAAAATGTTAACAAGATCTTTGCCTTCCTTATCCTTTTAGGACTTGCATTCGTATAGAATGAGATAAATTCGAAATATCAAAACAGAGTCTCAACGATCATGCGTTCATGGACATACAACCATCAGTTCCGAGACGAGATCTGCTATCCCCGGCCAAGTACTGCTATAGTTGGAGTTTCTTAGTTCATGTGATAAAGTCGTGGTTAGTTTCTTTATGCTGACCGATAACCATTTGTCGATTAAAAGAGTTAGCCTAGAAAATTAAAATATAAAGCCTACATCAACATGTGCTCATATGCAGTCACCCACCCAAGTACTGATATGGCCCTACCCTGCTTGACCTCAGTGATCAGACGAGAACTGGTATACCCAGGCTGATATGGCTGTAGGCATAGTAACTGTAAAAAATATTAACAGGATGTTTGCCTTCCTTATCCTTTTAGGACTTGCATTCATATAGAATGAGATAAATTCGTAATATCAAAAAGAGTCTCAACGATCATGTGTTCATCGACATACAACAATCAGTTCTGAGACAAAATCTGCGATCCCTGGCCTAGTATTGCTGTAGTTTGAGTTTCTTAGTTCATGTGATAAAAACGTGGTTAGTTTTTTTATTCTGACCGATAACCATTTGTCGATGAAAAGAGATAGCGTAAAAAATTAAAAAAAAAGCCTACAATACCATGTGTTCCTAAGCAGTCACCCAACCAAGTACTGACATTGTCCAACCCTAGAAAATTAAAATATAAAGCCTACATCAACGTGTGCTCCTATACAGTCACCCATCTAAGTACTGATATGGCCCACCCTGCTTGACTTCAGTGATCAGACGACAACTGGTATACCAAGGCTGTTATGGCTGTAGGCATAGTAACTGTAAAAAATATTAACAAGATGTTTGCCTTCCTTATCCTTTTAGGACTTGCATTCATATAGAATGAGATTGAATCGAAAAATGGAAACAGCGTCTCAACGGTGATATGACCGTCAACATACAACCATCAGTTCCGAGACGAGATCTGCTATCCCTGGCCTAGTACTGCTGGAGGTGGAGTCTCTTAGGTCATGTGATAAAGTCGTGGATAGTTTCCTTATGCTGACCGATAACCATTTGTCCATGAAATTAGATAGCCTAGAAAATTAAAAAATAAAGCCTACATCAACATGTGTTCCTATGCAGTCAACCACCAAAGTACTGACATGGCCCGACCCTGCTTGACTTCAGTGATCAGACGAGAACTGGTAAACCCAGGCTGATATGGCGGTAGGTATAGTAAACTGTAAAAAATATTAACAAGATGTTTGCCTTCCTTATCCTTTTAGGACTTGCATTCATATAGATTGAGATTGAATCGAAATATTGAAACAGAGTCTCCAACATCATATGTCCGTCGACATACAACCATCAGTTCTGAGACAAAATCTGCGATCCCTGGCCTAGTATTGCTGTAGTTGGAGTTTCTTAGTTGATGTGATAAAGTCGTGGTTTGTTTCTTTATGCTGACCGATAACCATTTGTCGATGAAAAGAGATAGCCTAGAAAATTAAAAAATAAAGCCTACATCAACATGTGTTCCTATGCATTCACCGACCCAAGTACTGACATGGCCCGACCCTGCTTGACTTCAGTGATCAGACGAGAACTGGTAAACCCAGGCTGATATGGCTGTAGGTATAGTAAACTCTAAAAAATATTAACAAGATGTTTGCCTTCCTTATCCTTTTAGGACTTGCATTCATATAGATTAAGATTGAATCGAAATATTGAAACAGAGTCTCCGAGATCATATGTCCGTCGACATACAACCATCAGTTCCGAGACAAAATCTGCGATCCCTGGCCTAGTATTGCTGTAGTTGGAGTTTCTTAGTTATGTGATAAAGTCGTGGTTAGTTTCTTTATGCTAACCGATAACCATTTGTCGACGAAAAGGGATAGCCTAGAAAATTGAAAAATAAAGCGTACATCAACATGTGATCCTATGCATTCACCCACCCAAGTACTGACATGGCCCGACCCTGCTTGACTCCAGTGATCAGTCGAGAACTGGTATACCCAGGCTGGTATGGCCGTAGGCATATTGAACTGTAAAAAATATTAACAAGATGCCAAGAATTTGCCTTCCTTATCCTTTTAGGACATGCATTCATATAGAATGAGATAAATTCGAAATATCAAAAAAGAGTCTCAACAATTATGTGTTATTTGACATACAACCATCAGTTCCGAGACGAGATCTGCTATCTCTGGCCTAGTACTGCTGTAAGTGGAGTCTCTTAGTTCATGTGATAAAGTCGTTGTTAGTTTCTTTATGCTGACCGATAACCATTTGTCGATGAAAAGAGATAGCCTAGAAGATTAAACAATAAAGCCTACATCAACATGTGTTCCTATGCAGTCACCCATCCAAGTACTGATATGGCCGACCCTGCTTGACTTCAGTGATCAGACGAGAATTGGTATACCCAGGCTGATATGGCTATAGGTATAATAAATTGTAAAAAAATATTAACAAGATGTTTGCCTTCCTTATCCTTTTAGGACTTGCATTCATATAGATTGAGATTGAATTAAAATATTGAAACAGAGTCTCCAAGATCATATGTCTGTCGACATACAACCATCAATTCCGAGACAAAATCTGCGATCCCTGGCCTAGTATTGCTGTAGTTGGAGTTTCTTAGTTCATGTGATAAAGTCGTGGTTAGTTTCTTTATGCTGACCGATAACCATTTGTCGATGAAAAGAGTTAGCCTAGAAAATTAAAAATAAAGCCTACAACAGCATGTGTTCCTATGCAGTCACCCGCCCAAGTACTTACATGGCCCGACCCTGCTTGACTTCAGTGATCAGACGTGAACTGGTATACTTAGGCTGATATGGCTGTAGGCATGGTAAACTGTAAAAAATATTAACAAGATGTTTGCCTTTCTTATCCTTTTAGGACTTGCATTCGTATAGAATGAGTTAAATTCGAAATATCAAAACAGAGTCTCAACGATTATGTGTTCATGGACATACAACCATCAGTTCCGAGACGAGATCTGCTATCCCTGGCCTAGTACTGCTATAGTTGGAGTTTCTTAGTTCATGTAATAAGGTGGTGGTTAGTTACTTTATATTGGCCGATAACAATATGTCAATGAAAAGAGATAGCGTAGAAAATTAAAAAACAGGCCTACAATACCATGTGTTCCTAAGCAGTCATCCAACCAAGTACTGACATTGTCCAACCCTGCTTGACTTCAGTGATCAGACGAGAACTGGTCTACTCAGGCTGATATGGCCGTAGGCAAAGTAAACTGTAAAAATATTAACAAGATGTTTTCCATCCTTATCCTTTTAGGACTTGCATTCATATAGAATGAGATATAATCGAAATATAGAAACAAAGTCTCCAAGATCATATGTTCGTCTACATAGAACCATCAGTTCCGAGACAAAATCTGCGATTCTTGGCCTAGTATTGCTGTAGTTGGAGTTTCTTAGTTCATGTGATAAAGTCGTGGTTAGTTTCTTTATGCTGACCGATAACCATTTGTCGATGAAAAGAGTTAGCCTAGAAAATTTAAAATAAAGCCTACAACACCATGTGTTCCTATGCAGTCGGCCACCCAAGTACTTACATGGCCCGACCCTGCTTGACTTCAGTGATCAGACGTGAACTGGTATACTTAGGCTGATATGGCTGTAGGCATGGTAAACTGTAAAAAATGTTAACAAGATCTTTGCCTTCCTTATCCTTTTAGGACTTGCATTCGTATAGAATGAGATAAATTCGAAATATCAAAACAGAGTCTCAACGATCATGCGTTCATGGACATACAACCATCAGTTCCGAGACGAGATCTGCTATCCCCGGCCAAGTACTGCTATAGTTGGAGTTTCTTAGTTCATGTGATAAAGTCGTGGTTAGTTTCTTTATGCTGACCGATAACCATTTGTCGATTAAAAGAGTTAGCCTAGAAAATTAAAATATAAAGCCTACATCAACATGTGCTCATATGCAGTCACCCACCCAAGTACTGATATGGCCCTACCCTGCTTGACCTCAGTGATCAGACGAGAACTGGTATACCCAGGCTGATATGGCTGTAGGCATAGTAACTGTAAAAAATATTAACAGGATGTTTGCCTTCCTTATCCTTTTAGGACTTGCATTCATATAGAATGAGATAAATTCGAAATATCAAAAAGAGTCTCAACGATCATGTGTTCATCTACATACAACCATCAGTTCTGAGACAAAATCTGCGATCCCTGGCCTAGTATTGCTGTAGTTTGAGTTTCTTAGTTCATGTGATAAAAACGTGGTTAGTTTCTTTATGCTGACCGATAACCATTTGTCGATGAAAAGAGATAGCGTAGAAAATTAAAAAACAGGCCTACAATACCATGTGTTCCTAAGCAGTCACCCAACCAAGTACTGACATTGTCCAACCCTGCTTGACTTCAGTGATCAGACGAGAACTGGTCTACTCAGGCTGATATGGCCGTAGGCAAAAAAAACTGTAAAAATATTAACAAGATGTTTTCCATCCTTATCCTTTTAGGACTTGCATTCAAATAGAATGAGATTGAATCGAAATATAGAAACAGAGTCTCCAAGATCATATGTTCGTCTACATAGAACCATCAGTTCCGAGACAAAATCTGCTATTCCTGGCCTAGTATTGCTGTAGTTGGTGTTTCTTAGTTCATGTGATAAAGTCGTGGTTAGTTTCTTTATGCTGACCGATAACCATTTGTCGATGAAAAGAGTTAGCCTAGAAAATTTAAAATAAAGCCTACAACACCATGTGTTCCTATGCAGTCACCCACCCAAGTACTTACATGGCCCGACCCTGCTTGACTTCAGTGATCAGACGTGAACTGGTATACTTAGGCTGATATGACTGTAGGCATGGTAAACTGTAAAAAATATTAACAAGATCTTTGCCTTCCTTATCCTTTTAGGACTTGCATTCGTATAGAATGAGATAAATTCGAAATATCAAAACAGAGTCTCAACGATCATGCGTTCATGGACATACAACCATCAGTTCCGAGACGAGATCTGCAATCCCCGGCCAAGTACTGCTGTAGTTGGAGTTTCTTAGTTCATGTGATAAAGTCGTGGTTAGTTTCTTTATGCTGACGGATAACCATTTGTCGATTAAAAGAGTTAGCCTAGAAAATTAAAATATAAAGCCTACATCAACATGTGCTCATATGCAGTCACCAACCCAAGTACTGATATGGCCCTACCCTGCTTGACTTCAGTGATCAGACGAGAACTGGTATACCCAGGCTGATATGGCTGTAGGCATAGTAACTGTAAAAAATATTAACAGGATGTTTGCCTTCCTTATCCTTTTAGGACTTGCATTCATATAGAATGAGATGAATTCGAAATATCAAAAAGAGTCTCAACGATCATGTGTTCATCGACATACAACCATCAGTTCTGAGACAAAATCTGCGATCCCTGGCCTAGTATTGCTGTAGTTTGAGTTTCTTAGTTCATGTGATAAAAACGTGGTTAGTTTTTTATGCTGACCGATAACCATTTGTCGATGAAAAGAGATAGCGTAAAAAATTAAAAAAAAAGCCTACAATACCATGTGTTCCTAAGCAGTCACCCAACCAAGTACTGACATTGTCCAACCCTGCTTGACTTCAGTGATCAGACGAGAACTGGTCTACTCAGGCTGATATGGCCGTAGGCATAGTAAACTGTAAAAATATTAACAAGATGTTTGCCATCCTTATCCTTTTAGGACTGGCATTCATATAGAATGAGATAAATTGGAAATATCAAAACAGAGTCTCAACGATCATGCGTTCATGGACATACAACCATCAGTTCCGAGACGAGATCTGCTATCCCTGGCAAAGTACTGCTATAGTTGGAGTTTCTTAGTTCATGCGATAAAGTCATGGCTAGTTTCTTTATGCTGACAGATAACCATTTGTCGATGAAAAGAGATAGCCTAGAAAATTAAAAAATATAGCCTGCATCACGATGTGTTCCAATGCAGTCACCCACCCAACTACTGACATGGCCCGACCCTGCTTGACTTCAGTGATCAGACGTGAACTGTTATACTTAGGCTGATATGGCTGTAGGCATGGTAAACTGTAAAAAAATATTAACAAGATGTTTGCCTTCCTTATCCTTTTACGACATGCATTCATATCGAATGAGATAAATTCGAAATATCAAAAAAGAGTCTCAACAATTATGTGTTATTTGACATACAACCATCAGTTCCAGGACAGAATCTGCAATCCCTGGCCTAGTATTGCTGTAGTTGGAGTTTCTTTGTTCATGTGATAAAGTCTTGGTTAGTTTCTTTATGCTGACCGATAACCATTTGTCCATGAAAAGAGATAGCCTAGAAAATTAAAAAATAAAGCCTACATCAACATGTGTTCCTATGCAGTCAACCACCCAAGTACTGATATGCCCTACCCTGCTTGACTTCAGTGATCAGACGAGAACTGGTATACCCAGGCTGATATGGCTGTAGGCATAGTAACTGTAAAAAATATTAACAGGATGTTTGCCTTCCTTATCCTTTTAGGACTTGCATTCATATAGAATGAGATAAATTCGAAATATCAAAAAGAGTCCAAACGATCATGTGTTCATCGACATACAACCATCAGTTCTGAGACAAAATCTGCGATCCCTGGCCTAGTATTGCTGTAGTTTGAGTTTCTTAGTTCATGTGATAAAGACGTTGTTAGTTTCTTTATGCTGACCGATAAGCATTTGTCGATGAAAAGAGATAGCGTAGAAAATTAAAAAAAGCCTACAATACCATGTGTTCCTAAGCAGTCACCCAACCAAGTACTGACATTGTCCAACCCTGCTTGACTTCAGTGATCAGACGAGAACTGGTCTACTCAGGCTGATATGGCCGTAGGCATAGTAAACTGTAAAAATATTAACAAGATGTTTGCCATCCTTATCCTTTTAGGACTTGCATTCATATAGAATGAGATAAATTCGAAATACCAAAACAGAGTCTCAACGATCATGCGTTCATGGACATACAACCATCAGTTCCGAGACGAGATCTGCTATCCCTGGCCAAGTACTGCTATAGTTGGAGTTTCTTAGTTCATGCGATAAAGTCATGGCAAGTTTCTTTATGCTGACAGATAACCATTTGTCGATGAAAAGAGATTGCCTAGAAAATTAAAAATAAAGCCTACAACACCATGTGTTCCTATGCAGTCACCCAGCCAAGTACTTACATGGCCCGACCCTGCTTGACTTCAGTGATCAGACGTGAACTGGTACACTTAGGCTGATATTGCTGTAGGCATGGTAAACTGTAAAAATATTAACAAGATGTTTCCCTTCCTTATCCTTTTAGGACTTGCATTCATATAGATTGAGATTGAATCGAAATATTGAAACAGAGTCTCCAACATCATATGTCCGTCGACATACAACCATCAGTTCTGAGACAAAATCTGCGATCCCTGGCCTAGTATTGCTGTAGTTGGAGTTTCTTAGTTGATGTGATAAAGTCGTGGTTTGTTTCTTTATGCTGACCGATAACCATTTGTCGATTAAAAGAGTTAGCCTAGAAAATTAAAATATAAAGCCTACATCAACATGTGCTCATATGCAGTCACCCACCCAAGTACTGATATGGCCCTACCCTGCTTGACCTCAGTGATCAGACGAGAACTGGTATACCCAGGCTGATATGGCTGTAGGCATAGTAACTGTAAAAAATATTAACAGGATGTTTGCCTTCCTTATCCTTTTAGGACTTGCATTCATATAGAATGAGATAAATTCGAAATATCAAAAAGAGTCTCAACGATCATGTGTTCATCTACATACAACCATCAGATCTGAGACAAAATCTGCGATCCCTGGCCTAGTATTGCTGTAGTTTGAGTTTCTTAGTTCATGTGATAAAAACGTGGTTAGTTTCTTTATGCTGACCGATAACCATTTGTCGATGAAAAGAGATAGCGTAGAAAATTAAAAAACAGGCCTACAATACCATGTGTTCCTAAGCAGTCACCCAACCAAGTACTGACATTGTCCAACCCTGCTTGACTTCAGTGATCAGACGAGAACTGGTCTACTCAGGCTGATATGGCCGTAGGCAAAAAAACTGTAAAAATATTAACAAGATGTTTTCCATCCTTATCCTTTTAGGACTTGCATTCAAATAGAATGAGATTGAATCGAAATATAGAAACAGAGTCTCCAAGATCATATGTTCGTCTACATAGAACCATCAGTTCCGAGACAAAATCTGCTATTCCTGGCCTAGTATTGCTGTAGTTGGTGTTTCTTAGTTCATGTGATAAAGTCGTGGTTAGTTTCTTTATGCTGACCGATAACCATTTGTCGATGAAAAGAGTTAGCCTAGAAAATTTAAAATAAAGCCTACAACACCATGTGTTCCTATGCAGTCACCCACCCAAGTACTTACATGGCCCGACCCTGCTTGACTTCAGTGATCAGACGTGAACTGGTATACTTAGGCTGATATGACTGTAGGCATGGTAAACTGTAAAAAATATTAACAAGATCTTTGCCTTCCTTATCCTTTTAGGACTTGCATTCGTATAGAATGAGATAAATTCGAAATATCAAAACAGAGTCTCAACGATCATGCGTTCATGGACATACAACCATCAGTTCCGAGACGAGATCTGCAATCCCCGGCCAAGTACTGCTGTAGTTGGAGTTTCTTAGTTCATGTGATAAAGTCGTGGTTAGTTTCTTTATGCTGACGGATAACCATTTGTCGATTAAAAGAGTTAGCCTAGAAAATTAAAATATAAAGCCTACATCAACATGTGCTCATATGCAGTCACCAACCCAAGTACTGATATGGCCCTACCCTGCTTGACTTCAGTGATCAGACGAGAACTGGTATACCCAGGCTGATATGGCTGTAGGCATAGTAACTGTAAAAAATATTAACAGGATGTTTGCCTTCCTTATCCTTTTAGGACTTGCATTCATATAGAATGAGATGAATTCGAAATATCAAAAAGAGTCTCAACGATCATGTGTTCATCGACATACAACCATCAGTTCTGAGACAAAATCTGCGATCCCTGGCCTAGTATTGCTGTAGTTTGAGTTTCTTAGTTCATGTGATAAAAACGTGGTTAGTTTTTTATGCTGACCGATAACCATTTGTCGATGAAAAGAGATAGCGTAAAAAATTAAAAAAAAAGCCTACAATACCATGTGTTCCTAAGCAGTCACCCAACCAAGTACTGACATTGTCCAACCCTGCTTGACTTCAGTGATCAGACGAGAACTGGTCTACTCAGGCTGATATGGCCGTAGGCATAGTAAACTGTAAAAATATTAACAAGATGTTTGCCATCCTTATCCTTTTAGGACTGGCATTCATATAGAATGAGATAAATTGGAAATATCAAAACAGAGTCTCAACGATCATGCGTTCATGGACATACAACCATCAGTTCCGAGACGAGATCTGCTATCCCTGGCAAAGTACTGCTATAGTTGGAGTTTCTTAGTTCATGCGATAAAGTCATGGCTAGTTTCTTTATGCTGACAGATAACCATTTGTCGATGAAAAGAGATAGCCTAGAAAATTAAAAAATATAGCCTGCATCACGATGTGTTCCAATGCAGTCACCCACCCAACTACTGACATGGCCCGACCCTGCTTGACTTCAGTGATCAGACGTGAACTGTTATACTTAGGCTGATATGGCTGTAGGCATGGTAAACTGTAAAAAGATATTAACAAGATGTTTGCCTTCCTTATCCTTTTACGACATGCATTCATATCGAATGAGATAAATTCACAATATCAAAAAAGAGTCTCAACAATCATGTGTTCATGGACATACAACCATCAGTTCCAGGACAGAATCTGCAATCCCTGGCCTAGTATTGCTGTAGTTGGAGTTTCTTTGTTCATGTGATAAAGTCTTGGTTAGTTTCTTTATGCTGACCGATAACCATTTGTCCATGAAAAGAGATAGCCTAGAAAATTAAAAAATAAAGCCTACATCAACATGTGTTCCTATGCAGTCAACCACCCAAGTACTGATATGCCCTACCCTGCTTGACTTCAGTGATCAGACGAGAACTGGTATACCCAGGCTGATATGGCTGTAGGCATAGTAACTGTAAAAAATATTAACAGGATGTTTGCCTTCCTTATCCTTTTAGGACTTGCATTCATATAGAATGAGATAAATTCGAAATATCAAAAAGAGTCCAAACGATCATGTGTTCATCGACATACAACCATCAGTTCTGAGACAAAATCTGCGATCCCTGGCCTAGTATTGCTGTAGTTTGAGTTTCTTAGTTCATGTGATAAAGACGTTGTTAGTTTCTTTATGCTGACCGATAAGCATTTGTCGATGAAAAGAGTTAGCCTAGAAAATTTAAAATAAAGCCTACAACACCATGTGTTCCTATGCAGTCACCCACCCAAGTACTTACATGGCCCGACCCTGCTTGACTTCAGTGATCAGACGTGAACTGGTATACTTAGGCTGATATGACTGTAGGCATGGTAAACTGTAAAAAATATTAACAAGATCTTTGCCTTCCTTATCCTTTTAGGACTTGCATTCGTATAGAATGAGATAAATTCGAAATATCAAAACAGAGTCTCAACGATCATGCGTTCATGGACATACAACCATCAGTTCCGAGACGAGATCTGCAATCCCCGGCCAAGTACTGCTGTAGTTGGAGTTTCTTAGTTCATGTGATAAAGTCGTGGTTAGTTTCTTTATGCTGACGGATAACCATTTGTCGATTAAAAGAGTTAGCCTAGAAAATTAAAATATAAAGCCTACATCAACATGTGCTCATATGCAGTCACCAACCCAAGTACTGATATGGCCCTACCCTGCTTGACTTCAGTGATCAGACGAGAACTGGTATACCCAGGCTGATATGGCTGTAGGCATAGTAACTGTAAAAAATATTAACAGGATGTTTGCCTTCCTTATCCTTTTAGGACTTGCATTCATATAGAATGAGATGAATTCGAAATATCAAAAAGAGTCTCAACGATCATGTGTTCATCGACATACAACCATCAGTTCTGAGACAAAATCTGCGATCCCTGGCCTAGTATTGCTGTAGTTTGAGTTTCTTAGTTCATGTGATAAAAACGTGGTTAGTTTTTTATGCTGACCGATAACCATTTGTCGATGAAAAGAGATAGCGTAAAAAATTAAAAAAAAAGCCTACAATACCATGTGTTCCTAAGCAGTCACCCAACCAAGTACTGACATTGTCCAACCCTGCTTGACTTCAGTGATCAGACGAGAACTGGTCTACTCAGGCTGATATGGCCGTAGGCATAGTAAACTGTAAAAATATTAACAAGATGTTTGCCATCCTTATCCTTTTAGGACTGGCATTCATATAGAATGAGATAAATTGGAAATATCAAAACAGAGTCTCAACGATCATGCGTTCATGGACATACAACCATCAGTTCCGAGACGAGATCTGCTATCCCTGGCAAAGTACTGCTATAGTTGGAGTTTCTTAGTTCATGCGATAAAGTCATGGCTAGTTTCTTTATGCTGACAGATAACCATTTGTCGATGAAAAGAGATAGCCTAGAAAATTAAAAAATATAGCCTGCATCACGATGTGTTCCAATGCAGTCACCCACCCAACTACTGACATGGCCCGACCCTGCTTGACTTCAGTGATCAGACGTGAACTGTTATACTTAGGCTGATATGGCTGTAGGCATGGTAAACTGTAAAAAAATATTAACAAGATGTTTGCCTTCCTTATCCTTTTACGACATGCATTCATATCGAATGAGATAAATTCACAATATCAAAAAAGAGTCTCAACAATCATGTGTTCATGGACATACAACCATCAGTTCCAGGACAGAATCTGCAATCCCTGGCCTAGTATTGCTGTAGTTGGAGTTTCTTTGTTCATGTGATAAAGTCTTGGTTAGTTTCTTTATGCTGACCGATAACCATTTGTCCATGAAAAGAGATAGCCTAGAAAATTAAAAAATAAAGCCTACATCAACATGTGTTCCTATGCAGTCAACCACCCAAGTACTGATATGCCCTACCCTGCTTGACTTCAGTGATCAGACGAGAACTGGTATACCCAGGCTGATATGGCTGTAGGCATAGTAACTGTAAAAAATATTAACAGGATGTTTGCCTTCCTTATCCTTTTAGGACTTGCATTCATATAGAATGAGATAAATTCGAAATATCAAAAAGAGTCCAAACGATCATGTGTTCATCGACATACAACCATCAGTTCTGAGACAAAATCTGCGATCCCTGGCCTAGTATTGCTGTAGTTTGAGTTTCTTAGTTCATGTGATAAAGACGTTGTTAGTTTCTTTATGCTGACCGATAAGCATTTGTCGATGAAAAGAGATAGCGTAGAAAATTAAAAAAAGCCTACAATACCATGTGTTCCTAAGCAGTCACCCAACCAAGTACTGACATTGTCCAACCCTGCTTGACTTCAGTGATCAGACGAGAACTGGTCTACTCAGGCTGATATGGCCGTAGGCATAGTAAACTGTAAAAATATTAACAAGATGTTTGCCATCCTTATCCTTTTAGGACTTGCATTCATATAGAATGAGATAAATTCGAAATACCAAAACAGAGTCTCAACGATCATGCGTTCATGGACATACAACCATCAGTTCCGAGACGAGATCTGCTATCCCTGGCCAAGTACTGCTATAGTTGGAGTTTCTTAGTTCATGCGATAAAGTCATGGCAAGTTTCTTTATGCTGACAGATAACCATTTGTCGATGAAAAGAGATTGCCTAGAAAATTAAAAATAAAGCCTACAACACCATGTGTTCCTATGCAGTCACCCAGCCAAGTACTTACATGGCCCGACCCTGCTTGACTTCAGTGATCAGACGTGAACTGGTACACTTAGGCTGATATTGCTGTAGGCATGGTAAACTGTAAAAATATTAACAAGATGTTTCCCTTCCTTATCCTTTTAGGACTTGCATTCATATAGATTGAGATTGAATCGAAATATTGAAACAGAGTCTCCAACATCATATGTCCGTCGACATACAACCATCAGTTCTGAGACAAAATCTGCGATCCCTGGCCTAGTATTGCTGTAGTTGGAGTTTCTTAGTTGATGTGATAAAGTCGTGGTTTGTTTCTTTATGCTGACCGATAACCATTTGTCGATGAAAAGAGATAGCCTAGAAAATTAAAAAATAAAGCCTACATCAACATGTGTTCCTATGCATTCACCGACCCAAGTACTGACATGGCCCGACCCTGCTTGACTTCAGTGATCAGACGAGAACTGGTAAACCCAGGCTGATATGGCTGTAGGTATAGTAAACTCTAAAAAATATTAACAAGATGTTTGCCTTCCTTATCCTTTTAGGACTTGCATTCATATAGATTAAGATTGAATCGAAATATTGAAACAGAGTCTCCGAGATCATATGTCCGTCGACATACAACCATCAGTTCCGAGACAAAATCTGCGATCCCTGGCCTAGTATTGCTGTAGTTGGAGTGTCTTAGTTATGTGATAAAGTCGTGGTTAGTTTCTTTATGCTAACCGATAACCATTTGTCGACAAAAAGGGATAGCCTAGAAAATTGAAAAATAAAGCGTACATCAACATGTGATCCTATGCATTCACCCACCCAAGTACTGACATGGCCCGACCCTGCTTGACTCCAGTGATCAGTCGAGAACTGGTATACCCAGGGTGGTATGGCCGTAGGCATATTGAACTGTAAAAAATATTAACAAGATGCCAAGAATTTGCCTTCCTTATCCTTTTAGGACATGCATTCATATAGAATGAGATAAATTCGAAATATCAAAAAAGAGTCTCAACAATTATGTGTTATTTGACATACAATCATCAGTTCCGAGACGAGATCTGCTATCTCTGGCCTAGTACTGCTGTAAGTGGAGTCTCTTAGTTCATGTGATAAAGTCGTTGTTAGTTTCTTTATGCTGACCGATAACCATTTGTCGATGAAAAGAGATAGCCTAGAAAATTAAACAATAAAGCCTACATCAACATGTGTTCCTATGCAGTCACCCATCCAAGTACTGATATGGCCGACCCTGCTTGACTTCAGTGATCAGACGAGAATTGGTATACCCAGGCTGATATGGCTATAGGTATAATAAATTGTAAAAAAATATTAACAAGATGTTTGCCTTCCTTATCCTTTTAGGACTTGCATTCATATAGATTGAGATTGAATTAAAATATTGAAACAGAGTCTCCAAGATCATATGTCTGTCGACATACAACCATCAATTCCGAGACAAAATCTGCGATCCCTGGCCTAGTATTGCTGTAGTTGGAGTTTCTTAGTTCATGTGATAAAGTCGTGGTTAGTTTCTTTATGCTGACCGATAACCATTTGTCGATGAAAAGAGTTAGCCTAGAAAATTAAAAATAAAGCCTACAACAGCATGTGTTCCTATGCAGTCACCCGCCCAAGTACTTACATGGCCCGACCCTGCTTGACTTCAGTGATCAGACGTGAACTGGTATACTTAGGCTGATATGGCTGTAGGCATGGTAAACTGTAAAAAATATTAACAAGATGTTTGCCTTTCTTATCCTTTTAGGACTTGCATTCGTATAGAATGAGTTAAATTCGAAATATCAAAACAGAGTCTCAACGATTATGTGTTCATGGACATACAACCATCAGTTCCGAGACGAGATCTGCTATCCCTGGCCTAGTACTGCTATAGTTGGAGTTTCTTAGTTCATGTAATAAGGTGGTGGTTAGTTACTTTATATTGACCGATAACAATATGTCAATGAAAAGAGATAGCGTAGAAAATTAAAAAACAGGCCTACAATACCATGTGTTCCTAAGCAGTCATCCAACCAAGTACTGACATTGTCCAACCCTGCTTGACTTCAGTGATCAGACGAGAACTGGTCTACTCAGGCTGATATGGCCGTAGGCAAAGTAAACTGTAAAAATATTAACAAGATGTTTTCCATCCTTATCCTTTTAGGACTTGCATTCATATAGAATGAGATATAATCGAAATATAGAAACAAAGTCTCCAAGATCATATGTTCCTCTACATAGAACCATCAGTTCCGAGACAAAATCTGCGATTCTTGGCCTAGTATTGCTGTAGTTGGAGTTTCTTAGTTCATGTGATAAAGTCGTGGTTAGTTTCTTTATGCTGACCGATAACCATTTGTCGATGAAAAGAGTTAGCCTAGAAAATTTAAAATAAAGCCTACAACACCATGTGTTCCTATGCAGTCGGCCACCCAAGTACTTACATGGCCCGACCCTGCTTGACTTCAGTGATCAGACGTGAACTGGTATACTTAGGCTGATATGGCTGTAGGCATGGTAAACTGTAAAAAATGTTAACAAGATCTTTGCCTTCCTTATCCTTTTAGGACTTGCATTCGTATAGAATGAGATAAATTCGAAATATCAAAACAGAGTCTCAACGATCATGCGTTCATGGACATACAACCATCAGTTCCGAGACGAGATCTGCTATCCCCGGCCAAGTACTGCTATAGTTGGAGTTTCTTAGTTCATGTGATAAAGTCGTGGTTAGTTTCTTTATGCTGACCGATAACCATTTGTCGATTAAAAGAGTTAGCCTAGAAAATTAAAATATAAAGCCTACATCAACATGTGCTCATATGCAGTCACCCACCCAAGTACTGATATGGCCCTACCCTGCTTGACCTCAGTGATCAGACGAGAACTGGTATACCCAGGCTGATATGGCTGTAGGCATAGTAACTGTAAAAAATATTAACAGGATGTTTGCCTTCCTTATCCTTTTAGGACTTGCATTCATATAGAATGAGATAAATTCGAAATATCAAAAAGAGTCTCAACGATCATGTGTTCATCTACATACAACCATCAGTTCTGAGACAAAATCTGCGATCCCTGGCCTAGTATTGCTGTAGTTTGAGTTTCTTAGTTCATGTGATAAAAACGTGGTTAGTTTCTTTATGCTGACCGATAACCATTTGTCGATGAAAAGAGATAGCGTAGAAAATTAAAAAACAGGCCTACAATACCATGTGTTCCTAAGCAGTCACCCAACCAAGTACTGACATTGTCCAACCCTGCTTGACTTCAGTGATCAGACGAGAACTGGTCTACTCAGGCTGATATGGCCGTAGGCAAAAAAAACTGTAAAAATATTAACAAGATGTTTTCCATCCTTATCCTTTTAGGACTTGCATTCAAATAGAATGAGATTGAATCGAAATATAGAAACAGAGTCTCCAAGATCATATGTTCGTCTACATAGAACCATCAGTTCCGAGACAAAATCTGCTATTCCTGGCCTAGTATTGCTGTAGTTGGTGTTTCTTAGTTCATGTGATAAAGTCGTGGTTAGTTTCTTTATGCTGACCGATAACCATTTGTCGATGAAAAGAGTTAGCCTAGAAAATTTAAAATAAAGCCTACAACACCATGTGTTCCTATGCAGTCACCCACCCAAGTACTTACATGGCCCGACCCTGCTTGACTTCAGTGATCAGACGTGAACTGGTATACTTAGGCTGATATGACTGTAGGCATGGTAAACTGTAAAAAATATTAACAAGATCTTTGCCTTCCTTATCCTTTTAGGACTTGCATTCGTATAGAATGAGATAAATTCGAAATATCAAAACAGAGTCTCAACGATCATGCGTTCATGGACATACAACCATCAGTTCCGAGACGAGATCTGCAATCCCCGGCCAAGTACTGCTGTAGTTGGAGTTTCTTAGTTCATGTGATAAAGTCGTGGTTAGTTTCTTTATGCTGACGGATAACCATTTGTCGATTAAAAGAGTTAGCCTAGAAAATTAAAATATAAAGCCTACATCAACATGTGCTCATATGCAGTCACCAACCCAAGTACTGATATGGCCCTACCCTGCTTGACTTCAGTGATCAGACGAGAACTGGTATACCCAGGCTGATATGGCTGTAGGCATAGTAACTGTAAAAAATATTAACAGGATGTTTGCCTTCCTTATCCTTTTAGGACTTGCATTCATATAGAATGAGATGAATTCGAAATATCAAAAAGAGTCTCAACGATCATGTGTTCATCGACATACAACCATCAGTTCTGAGACAAAATCTGCGATCCCTGGCCTAGTATTGCTGTAGTTTGAGTTTCTTAGTTCATGTGATAAAAACGTGGTTAGTTTTTTATGCTGACCGATAACCATTTGTCGATGAAAAGAGATAGCGTAAAAAATTAAAAAAAAAGCCTACAATACCATGTGTTCCTAAGCAGTCACCCAACCAAGTACTGACATTGTCCAACCCTGCTTGACTTCAGTGATCAGACGAGAACTGGTCTACTCAGGCTGATATGGCCGTAGGCATAGTAAACTGTAAAAATATTAACAAGATGTTTGCCATCCTTATCCTTTTAGGACTGGCATTCATATAGAATGAGATAAATTGGAAATATCAAAACAGAGTCTCAACGATCATGCGTTCATGGACATACAACCATCAGTTCCGAGACGAGATCTGCTATCCCTGGCAAAGTACTGCTATAGTTGGAGTTTCTTAGTTCATGCGATAAAGTCATGGCTAGTTTCTTTATGCTGACAGATAACCATTTGTCGATGAAAAGAGATAGCCTAGAAAATTAAAAAATATAGCCTGCATCACGATGTGTTCCAATGCAGTCACCCACCCAACTACTGACATGGCCCGACCCTGCTTGACTTCAGTGATCAGACGTGAACTGTTATACTTAGGCTGATATGGCTGTAGGCATGGTAAACTGTAAAAAAATATTAACAAGATGTTTGCCTTCCTTATCCTTTTACGACATGCATTCATATCGAATGAGATAAATTCACAATATCAAAAAAGAGTCTCAACAATCATGTGTTCATGGACATACAACCATCAGTTCCAGGACAGAATCTGCAATCCCTGGCCTAGTATTGCTGTAGTTGGAGTTTCTTTGTTCATGTGATAAAGTCTTGGTTAGTTTCTTTATGCTGACCGATAACCATTTGTCCATGAAAAGAGATAGCCTAGAAAATTAAAAAATAAAGCCTACATCAACATGTGTTCCTATGCAGTCAACCACCCAAGTACTGATATGCCCTACCCTGCTTGACTTCAGTGATCAGACGAGAACTGGTATACCCAGGCTGATATGGCTGTAGGCATAGTAACTGTAAAAAATATTAACAGGATGTTTGCCTTCCTTATCCTTTTAGGACTTGCATTCATATAGAATGAGATAAATTCGAAATATCAAAAAGAGTCCAAACGATCATGTGTTCATCGACATACAACCATCAGTTCTGAGACAAAATCTGCGATCCCTGGCCTAGTATTGCTGTAGTTTGAGTTTCTTAGTTCATGTGATAAAGACGTTGTTAGTTTCTTTATGCTGACCGATAAGCATTTGTCGATGAAAAGAGATAGCGTAGAAAATTAAAAAAAGCCTACAATACCATGTGTTCCTAAGCAGTCACCCAACCAAGTACTGACATTGTCCAACCCTGCTTGGCTTCAGTGATCAGACGAGAACTGGTCTACTCAGGCTGATATGGCCGTAGGCATAGTAAACTGTAAAAATATTAACAAGATGTTTGCCATCCTTATCCTTTTAGGACTTGCATTCATATAGAATGAGATAAATTCGAAATACCAAAACAGAGTCTCAACGATCATGCGTTCATGGACATACAACCATCAGTTCCGAGACGAGATCTGCTATCCCTGGCCAAGTACTGCTATAGTTGGAGTTTCTTAGTTCATGCGATAAAGTCATGGCAAGTTTCTTTATGCTGAC
This sequence comes from Pelagia noctiluca, assembly GCA_963924455.1. Taxonomy (NCBI): domain Eukaryota; kingdom Metazoa; phylum Cnidaria; class Scyphozoa; order Semaeostomeae; family Pelagiidae; genus Pelagia; species Pelagia noctiluca. Next base: position 11,290,962 of record OZ004321.1, on the reverse strand, counting down.
AGATAACCATTTGTCGATGAAAAGAGATTGCCTAGAAAATTAAAAATAATGCCTACAACACCATGTGTTCCTATGCAGTCACCAAGCCAAGTACTTACATGGCCCGACCCTGCTTGACTTCAGTGATCAGACGTGAACTGGTACACTTAGGCTGATATTGCTGTAGGCATGGTAAACTGTAAAAATATTAACAAGATGTTTCCCTTCCTTATCCTTTTAGGACTTGCATTCGTATAGAATGAGATGAATTCGAAATATGGAACAGAATCTCCAAGATCATATGTTCGTCCACATACAACCATCAGTTCCGAAACAAAATCTGCGATCCCTGGCCTAGTATTGCTGTACTTTGAGTTTCTTAGTTCATGTGATAAAGTCATGGCTAGTTTCTTTATGCCGACAGATAACCATTTGTCGATAAAAAGAGATAACCTGGAAAATTAAAAAAAAGCCTACACCACCATGTGTTCCTATGCAGTCACCCACCAAAGTACTGACATGGCCCGACCCTGCTTGATTTCAGTGATCAGACAAGAACTTGTATACCCAGGGTGGTATGGCCGTAGGCATAGTAAACTTTAAAAAATATTAACAATATGTTTGCCTTACTTATCCTTTTAGGACTTGCATTCATATAGAATGAGATTGAATCGAAATATCAAAAAAGAGTAACAACGATCATGTGTTCATGGACATACAACCATCAGTTCCGAGACAAAATCTGCGATCCCTGGCCTAGTATTGCTGTAGTTGGAGTTTCTTAGTTCATGTGATAAAAACGTGGTTAGTTTCTTTATGCTGACCGATAACCATTTGTCGATGAAAAGAGATAGCCTAGAAAATTAAACAATAAAGCCTGCGTCACCATGTGTTCCAATGCAGTCACCCACCCAAGTACTGACATGGCCCGACCCTGCTTGACTTCAGTGATCAGACGTGAACTGGTATACTTAGGCTGATATGGCTCTAGGCATGGTAAACTGTAAAAATATTAACAAGATGTTTGCCTTCCTTATCCTTTTAGGACTTGCATTCGTATAGAATTAGATAAATTCGAAATATCAAAACAGAGTCTCAACGATCATGTGTTCATGAACATACAACCATCAGTTCCGAGACGAGATCTGCTATCCCTGGCCTAGTACTGCTATAGTTGGAGTTTCTTAATTCATGCAGTAAGGTGGTGGTTAGTTTCTCTATGCTGACCGATAACCATATGTCAATGAAAAGAGATAGCCTAGAAAATTAAAATATAAAGCCTACATCAACGTGTGCTCCTATACAGTCACCCATCTAAGTACTGATATGGCCCACCCTGCTTGACTTTAGTGATCAGACGACAACTGGTATACCAAGGCTGTTATGGCTGTAGGCATAGTAACTGTAAAAAATATTAACAAGATGTTTGCCTTCCTTATCCTTTTAGGACTTGCATTCATATAGAATGAGATTGAATCAAAAAATGGAAAGAGCGTCTCAACGGTCATATGTCCGTCAACATACAACCATCAGTTCCGAGACGAGATCTGCTATCCCTGGCCTAGTACTGCTATAGTTTGAGTTTCTTAGTTCATGTAATAAAGTGGTGGTTAGTTTCTTTATGCTGACCGATAACCATATGTCAATGAAAAGAGATTGCATAGAAAATTAAAAAAAAGAACCTACAATACCATGTGTTCCTATGCAGTCATCCAACCAAGTACTGACATGGTCCAACCCTGCTTGACTTCAGTGATCAGACGAGAACTGGTATACTCAGGCTGATATGGCCGTAGGCATAGTAAACTGTAAAAATATTAACAAGATGTTTGCCATCCTTATCCTTTTAGGACTTGCATTCATATAGAATGAGATTGAGTCGAAATATGGAAACAGAGTCTCCAAAATCAAATGTTCGTCTACATAGAACCATCAGTTCCGAGACAGAATCTGCGATTCCTGGCCTAGTATTGCTGTAGTTGGAGTTTCTTAGTTCATGTGATAAAGTCGTGGTTAGTTTCTCTATGCTGACCGATAACCATATGTCAATGAAAAGAGATAGCCTAGAAAATTAGAATATAAAGCCTACATCAACATGTGCTCCTATGCAGTCAGCCATCTAAGTACTTATTTGGCCCTACCCTGCTTGACTTCAGTGATCAGACGAGAACTGGTATACCAAGGCTGATATGGCTGTAGGCATAGTAACTGTAAAAAATATTTACAAGATGTTTGCCTTCCTTATCCTTTTAGGACTTGCATTCATATAGAATGAGATTGAATCGAAATATGGAAACAGAGTCTCAACGATCATATGTCCGTCAACATACAACCATCAGTTCCGAGACGAGATCTGCTATCCCTGGCCTAGTACTGCTATACTTTGAGTTTCTTAGTTCATGTGATAAAGTCGGTGTTAGTTTCTTTATGCTGACCGATAACCATTTGTCGATGAAAAGAGATAGCCTAGAAAATTAAAAATTAAGCCTACAACACCATGTGTTCCTATGCAGTCACCCACCCAAGTACTTGCATGGCCCGACCCTGCTTGACTTCAGTGATCAGACATGAATTGGTATACTTAAGCTGATATTGCTGTAGGCATGATAAACTGTAAAAAATATTAACAAGATGTTTGCCTTCCTTATCCTTTTAGGACTTGCATTCATATAGAATGAGATTAAATCGAAATATGGAAACAGCGTCTCAACAATCATATGTATGTCAACATACAACCATCAGTTCCGAGACGAGATCTGCTATCCCTGGCCTAGTACTGCTGTAGTTTGAGTTTCTTAGTTCATGTAATAAGGTGGTGGTTAGTTTCTTTATGCTGACCGATAACCATATGTCAATGAAAAGAGATAGCTTACAAAATTAAATAAAAAAGCCTACAATACCATGTGTTCCTAGGCAGTCACCCAACCAAGTACTGACATGGTCACACCCTGCTTGACTTCAGTGATCAGACGAGAACTGTTCTACTCAGGCTGATATGGCCGTAGGCATATTAAAACTGTAAAAATATTAACAAGATGTTTGCAATCCTTATCCTTTTAGGACTTGCATTAATATAGAATGAGATTGAATTGAAATATGGAAACAGAGTCTCCAAGATCATGACATGGCCCTACCCTGCTTGACCTCAGTGATCAGACGTGAACTGGTATACTTAGGCTGATATGGCTGTAGGCATGGTAAACTGTAAAAAATATTAACAAGATGTTTGCCTTCCTTATCCTTTTAGGACTTGCATTCATATCGAATGAGATAAATTCGAAATATCAAAAAAGATTCTCAACGATCATGTGTTCATGGACATACAACCATCAGTTCCAGGACAGAATCTGCAATCCCTGGCCTAGTATTGCTGTAGTTGGAGTTTCTCAGTTCATGTGATAAAGTCGTGGTTAATTTCTTTATGCTGACCGATAACCATTTGTCGATGAAAAGAGATAGCCTAGGAAATTAAAAATTAAGCCTACAACACCATGTGTTCCTATGCAGTCACCCACCAAAGTACTTACATGGCCCGACCCTGCTTGACTTCAGTGATCAGACGTGAACTGGTATACTTAGGCTGATATGGCTGTAGGCATGCTAAACTGTAAAAAATATTAACAAGATGTTTGCCATCCTTACCGTTTTAGGATTTGCATTCATATAGAATGAGATTGAATCGAAATATGGAAACAGAGTCTCCAAGATCATATGTTCGTCTACATAGAACCATCAGTTCCTAGACAAAATCTGCGATTCCTGGCCTAGTATTGCTGTAGTTGGAGTTTCTTAGTTCATGTGATAAAGTCGTGGTTAGTTTCTTTATGCTGACCGATAACCATTTGTCGATGAAAAGAGTTAGCCTAGAAAATTAAAATATAAAGCCTACATCAACATGTGCTCATATGCAGTCACCCACCCAAGTACTGATATGGCCCTACCCTGCTTGACTTCAGTGATCAGACGAGAACTGGTATACCCAGGCTGATATGGCTGTAGGCATAGTAACTGTAAAAAATATTAACAGGATGTTTGCCTTCCTTATCCTTTAAGGACTTGCATTCATATAGAATGAGATAAATTCGAAATATCAAAAAGAGTCTCAACGATCATGTGTTCATCGACATACAACCATCAGTTCTGAGACAAAATCTGCGATCCCTGGCCTAGTATTACTGTAGTTTGAGTTTCTTAGTTCATGTGATAAAAACGTGGTTAGTTTCTTTATGCTGACCGATAACCATTTGTCGATGAAAAGAGATAGCGTAGAAAATTGAAAAAAAAGCCTACAATACCATGTGTTCCTAAGCAGTCACCCAACCAAGTACTGACATTGTCCAACCCTGCTTGACTTCAGTGATCAGACGAGAACTGGTCTACTCAGGCTGATATGGCCGTAGGCATAGTAAACTGTAATAATATTAACAAGATGTTTGCCATCCTTATCCTTTTAGGACTTGTATTCATATAGAATGAGATTGAATCGAAATATAGAAACAGAGTCTCCAAGATCATATGTTCGTCTACATAGAACCATCAGTTCCGAGACAAAATCTGCGATTCCTGGCCTAGTATTGCTGTAGTTGGAGTTTCTTAGTTCATGTGATAAAGTCGTGGTTAGTTTCTTTATGCTGACCGATAACCATTTGTCGATGAAAAGAGTTAGCCTAGAAAATTTAAAATAAAGCCTACAACACCATGTGTTCCTATGCAGTCAGCCACCCAAGTACTTACATGGCCCGACCCTGCTTGACTTCAGTGATCAGACGTGAACTGGTATACTTAGGCTGATATGGCTGTAGGCATGGTAAACTGTAAAAAATATTAACAAGATGTTTGCCTTCCTTATCCTTTTAGGACTTGCATTCGTATAGAATGAGATAAATTCGAAATATCAAAACAGAGTCTCAACGATTATGTGTTCATTGACATACAACGATCAGTTCCGAGACGAGATCTGCTATCCCTGGCCTAGTACTGCTATAGTTTGAGTTTCTTAGTTTAGGTAATAAGGTGGTGGTTAGTTTCTTTATAATGACCGATAACCATATGTCAATGAAAAGAGATAGCCTAGAAAATTAAAATATAAAGCCTACATCAACATGTGCTCATATGCAGTTAGCCACCCAAGTACTGATATGGCCCTACCCTGCTTGACTTCAGTGATTAGACGAGAACTGGTATACCCAGGCTGATATGGCTGTAGGCATAGTAACTGTAAAAGATATTAACAGGATGTTTGCCTTCCTTATCCTTTCAGGACTTGCATTCATATAGAATGAGATAAATTCGAAATATCAAAAAAGAGTCTCAACGATCATGTGTTCATGGACATACAACCATCAGTTCCAGGACAGAATCTGCAATCCCTGGCCTAGTATTGCTGTAGTTGGACTTTCTCAGTTCATGTGATAAAGTCGTGGTTAGTTTCTTTTTGCTGACCGATAACCATTTGTCGATGAAAAGAGTTAGCCTAGAAAATTTAAAATAAAGCCTACGACACCATGTGTTCCTATGCAGTCACCCATCCAAGTACTTACATGGCCCGACCCTGCTTGACTTCAGTGATCAGACGTGAACTGGTATACTTAGGCTGATATGTCTGTAGGCATGGTAAACTGTAAAAAATATTAACAAGATGTTTGCCTTCCTTATCCTTTTAGGACTTGCATTCGTATAGAATCAGATAAATTCGAAATATCAAAACAGAGTCTCATCGATCATGCGTTCATGGACATACAACCATCAGTTCCGAGACGAGATCTGCTATCCTTGGTCAAGTACTGCTATAGTTGGAGTTTCTTAGTTCATGCGATAAAGTCATGGCTAGTTTCTTTATGCTGACAGATAACCATTTGTCGATGAAAAGAGATAGCCTAGAAAATTAAAAATATAGCCTGCATCAACATGTGCTCATATGCAGTCACCCACCCAAGTACTGATATGGCCCTACCCTGCTTGACTTCAGTGATCAGACGAGAACTGGTATACCCAGGCTGATATGGCTGTAGGCATAGTAACTGTAAAAAATATTAACAGGATGTTTGCCTTCCTTATCCTTTTAGGACTTGCATTCATATAGAATGAGATAAATTCGAAATATCAAAAAGAGTCTTCACGATCCTGTGTTCATCGAAATACAACCATCAGTTCCGAGACAAAATCTGCGATCCCTGGCCTAGTATTGCTGTAGTTTGAGTTTCTTAGTTCATGGGATAAAAACGTGGTTAGTTTCTTTATGCTGACCGATAACCATTTGTCGATGAAAAGAGATAGCGTAGAAAATAAAAAAAAAGCCTACAATACCATGTGTTCCTAAGCAGTCACCCAACCAAGTACTGACAATGTCCAACCCTGCTTGACTTCAGTGATCAGACGAGAACTGGTCTACTCAGGCTGATATGGCCGTAGGCATAGTAAACTGTAAAAATATTAACAAGATGTTTGCCATCCTTATCTTTTAAGGACTTGCATTCATATAGAATGGGATTGAATCGAAATATAGAAACAGAGTCTCAAAGATCATATGTTCGTCTACATAGAACCATCACTTCCGAGACAAAATCTGTGATTCCTGGCCTAGTATTGCTGTAGTTGGAGTTTCTTAGTTCATGTGATAAAGTCATGGTTAGTTTCTTTATGCTGACCGATAACCATTTGTCGATGAAAAGAGTTAGCCTAGAAAATTTAAAATAAAGCCTACAACACCATGTGTTCCTATGCAGTCAGCCACCCAAGTACTTACATGGCCCGACCCTGCTTGACTTCAGTGATCAGACGTGAACTGGTATACTTAGGCTGATATGGCTGTAGGCATGGTAAACTGTAAAAAATATTAACAAGATGTTTGCCTTCCTTATCCTTCTAGGACTTGCATTCGTATAGAATGAGATAAATTCGAAATATCAAAACAGAGTCTCAACGATCATGCGTTCATGGACATACAACCATCAGTTCCGAGACAAAATCTGCGATCCCTGGCCTAGTATTGCTGTAGTTTGAGTTTCTTAGTTCATGGGATAAAAACGTTGTTAGTTTCTTTATGCTGACCGATAACCATTTGTCAATGAAAAGAGATAGCCTAGAAAATTAAAAAAAAAAGCCTACACCAACATGTGTTCCTATACAGTCACCCACCCAAGTACTGACATGGCCCGACCCTGCTTGACTTCAGTGATCAGACAAGAACTTGTATACCCAGGGTGGTATGGCCGTAGGCATAGTAAACTGTAAAAAATATTAACAAGATGTTTGCCTTCCTTATCCTTTTAGGACTTGCATTCATATAGAATGAGATTGAATCGAAATATGGAAACAGAGTCTCCAAGATCATACGCCGTCAACATAAAACCATCAGTTCCGAGACAAAATCTGCGATTCCTGGCCTAGTATTGCTGTAGTAGGAGTTCCTTAGTTCATGTGATAAAGTCATGGCTAGTTTCTTTATGCTGACAGATAACCATTTGTCGATGAAAAGAGATAGCCTAGAAAATTAAAAAAAGCCTACACATCCATGTGTTCCTATGCAGTCACCCACCCAAGTACTGCAGGGCCGGACCCTGCCTGACTGCAGTGATCAGACGAGAACTGGTATACCAAGGCTGATATGGCTGTAGGCATAATAACTCTAAAAAATATTAACAAGATGTTTGCCTTCCTTATCCTTTTAGGACTTGCATTCGTATAGAATGAGATTGAATCGAAATATGGAAACAGAGTCTCCTAGATCATACGCCGTCAACATAAAACCATCAGTTCCAAGACAAAATCTGCGATTCCTGGCCTATTATTGCTGTAGTAGGAGTTCCTTAGTTCATGTAATAAGGTGATGGTTAGTTTCTTTATGATGACCGATAAACATATGTCAATGAAAAGAGATAGCCTAGAAAATTAAAAAATAAAGACTGCATCACCAAGTGCTCCAATGCAGTCACTCACCCTTGTACTGACATGGCGCGACCCTGCTTGACTTTAGTGATCAGACGTGAACTGGTATACTTAGGCTGATATGGCTGTAGGCATTGTAAACTGTAAAAAAATATTAAAAAGATGTTTGCCTTCCTTATCCTTTTAGGACATGCATTCGTATAGAATGAGATAAATTCGAAATATCAAAAAAGAGTCTCAACGATCATGTTTTCATGGACATACAACCATCAGTTCCGAGACGAGATCTGGTATCCCTGGCCTAGTACTGCTGTAGTTGGAGTTTCTTAGTTCATGTAATAAGGTGTTGGTTAGTTTCTTTATGCTGACCGATAACCATATGTCAATGAAAAGAGATAGCCTAGAAAATTAAAATATAAAGCCTACATCAACATGTGCTCCTATGCAGTCACCCACCCAAGTACTGATATGGCCGTACCTTGCTTGACTTCAGTGATTAGACGAGAACTGGTACACCCAGGCTGATATGGCTGTAGGCATGGTAAACTGTAAAAAAATATTAACAAGATGTTTGCCTTCCTTATCCATTTAGGACTTGCATTCATATCGAATGAGATAAATTCGAAATATCAAAAAGAGTCTCAACAATCATATGTCCGTCAACATACAACCATCATTTCCGAGACGAGAACTGCTATCCCTGGCCTAGTACTGCTGTAGTTGGAGTTTCTTAGTTCATGTAATAAGGTGGTGGTTAGTTTCTTTATGCTGACCGATAACCATTTGTCGATGAAAAGAGATAGCCTAGAAAATTAAAATATAAAGCCTACATCAACATGTGCTCCTATGCAGTCACCCACCCAAGTACTGACATTGTCCAACCCTGCTTGACTTCAGTGATCAGACGTGAACTGGTATACTTAGGCTGATATGGCTGTAGGCATGTTAAACTATAAAAAATATTAACAAGATGTTTGCCTTCCTTATCCTTTTAGGACTTGCATTCATATCGAATGAGATAAATTCGAAATATGGAAACAGAGTCTCATTGATCATGTGTTCATGGACATACAACCATCAGTTCCGAGACAAAATCTGCGATCTCTAGCCTAGTATTGCTGTAGTTGGAGTTTCTTAGGTCATGTGATAAAAACGTGGTTAGTTTCTTTATGCTGACCGATAAACATATGTCAATGAAAAGAGATAGCCTAGAAAATTAAAAAAAAAGCCTACACCACCATGTGTTCCTATACAGTCACCCACCCAAGTACTGACATGGCCCGACCCTGCTTGACTTCAGTGATCAGACAAGAACTTGTATACCCAGGGTGGTATGGCCGTAGGCATAGTAAACTGTAAAAAATATTAACAAGATGTTTGCCTTCCTTATCCTTTTAGGACTTGCATTCATATAGAATGAGATTGAATCGAAATATGGAAACAGAGTCTCCAAGATCATACGCCGTCAACATAAAACCATCAGTTCCGAGACAAAATCTGCGATTCCTGGCCTAGTATTGCTGTAGTAGGAGTTCCTTAGTTCATGTGATAAAGTCATGGCTAGTTTCTTTATGCTGACAGATAACCATTTGTCGATGAAAAGAGATAGCCTAGAAAATTAAAAAAAAGCCTACACATCCATGTGTTCCTATGCAGTCACCCACCCAAGTACTGCAGGGCCGGACCCTGCCTGACTGCAGTGATCAGACGAGAACTGGTATACCAAGGCTGATATGGCTGTAGGCATAATAACTCTAAAAAATATTAACAAGATGTTTGCCTTCCTTATCCTTTTAGGACTTGCATTCGTATAGAATGAGATTGAATCGAAATATGGAAACAGAGTCTCCTAGATCATACGCCGTCAACATAAAACCATCAGTTCCAAGACAAAATCTGCGATTCCTGGCCTATTATTGCTGTAGTAGGAGTTCCTTAGTTCATGTAATAAGGTGATGGTTAGTTTCTTTATGATGACCGATAAACATATGTCAATGAAAAGAGATAGCCTAGAAAATTAAAAAATAAAGACTGCATCACCAAGTGCTCCAATGCAGTCACTCACCCTTGTACTGACATGGCGCGACCCTGCTTGACTTCAGTGATCAGACGTGAACTGGTATACTTAGGCTGATATGGCTGTAGGCATTGTAAACTGTAAAAAAATATTAACAAGATGTTTTCCTTCCTTATCCTTTTAGGACTTGCATTCGTATAGAATGAGATAAATTCAAAATATCAAAAAAGAGTCTCAACGATCATGTGTTCATGGACATACAACCATCAGTTCCGAGACGAGATCTGGTATCCCTGGCCTAGTACTGCTGTAGTTGGAGTTTCTTAGTTCATGTAATAAGGTGGTGGTTAGTTTCTTTATGCTGACCGATAACCATATGTCAATGAAAAGAGATAGCCTAGAAAATTAAAATATAAAGCCTACATCAACATGTGCTCCTATGCAGTCACCCACCCAAGTACTGATATGGCCGTACCTTGCTTGACTTCAGTGATCAGACGAGAACTGGTATACCCAGGCTGATATGGCTGTAGGCATGGTAAACTGTAAAAAAATATTAACAAGATGTTTGCCTTCCTTATCCATTTAGGACTTGCATTCATATCGAATGAGATAAATTCGAAATATCAAAAAGAGTCTCAACAATCATATGTCCGTCAACATACAACCATCATTTCCGAGACGAGAACTGCTATCCCTGGCCTAGTACTGCTGTAGTTGGAGTTTCTTAGTTCATGTAATAAGGTGGTGGTTAGTTTCTTTATGCTGACCGATAACCATTTGTCGATGAAAAGAGATAGCCTAGAAAATTAAAATATAAAGCCTAAATCAACATGTGCTCCTATGCAGTCACCCACCCAAGTACTGACATTGTCCAACCCTGCTTGACTTCAGTGATCAGACGTGAACTGGTATACTTAGGCTGATATGGCTGTAGGCATGTTAAACTATAAAAAATATTAACAAGATGTTTGCCTTCCTTATCCTTTTAGGACTTGCATTCATATCGAATGAGATAAATTCGAAATATGGAAACAGAGTCTCAACGATCATGTGTTCATGGACATACAACCATCAGTTCCGAGACAAAATCTGCGATCTCTAGCCTAGTATTGCTGTAGTTGGAGTTTCTTAGGTCATGTGATAAAAACGTGGTTAGTTTCTTTATGCTGACCGATAAACATATGTCAATGAAAAGAGATAGCCTAGAAAATTAAAAAAAAAAGCCTACACCACCATGTGTTCCTATACAGTCACCCACCCAAGTACTGACATGGCCCGACCCTGCTTGACTTCAGTGATCAGACAAGAACTTGTATACCCAGGGTGGTATGGCCGTAGGCATAGTAAACTGTAAAAAATATTAACAAGATGTTTGCCTTCCTTATCCTTTTAGGACTTGCATTCATATAGAATGAGATTGAATCGAAATATGGAAACAGAGTCTCCAAGATCATACGCCGTCAACATAAAACCATCAGTTCCGAGACAAAATCTGCGATTCCTGGCCTAGTATTGCTGTAGTAGGAGTTCCTTAGTTCATGTGATAAAGTCATGGCTAGTTTCTTTATGCTGACAGATAACCATTTGTCGATGAAAAGAGATAGCCTAGAAAATTAAAAAAAAGCCTACACATCCATGTGTTCCTATGCAGTCACCCACCCAAGTACTGCAGGGCCGGACCCTGCCTGACTGCAGTGATCAGACGAGAACTGGTATACCAAGGCTGATATGGCTGTAGGCATAATAACTCTAAAAAATATTAACAAGATGTTTGCCTTCCTTATCCTTTTAGGACTTGCATTCGTATAGAATGAGATTGAATCGAAATATGGAAACAGAGTCTCCTAGATCATACGCCGTCAACATAAAACCATCAGTTCCAAGACAAAATCTGCGATTCCTGGCCTATTATTGCTGTAGTAGGAGTTCCTTAGTTCATGTAATAAGGTGATGGTTAGTTTCTTTATGATGACCGATAAACATATGTCAATGAAAAGAGATAGCCTAGAAAATTAAAAAATAAAGACTGCATCACCAAGTGCTCCAATGCAGTCACTCACCCAAGTACTGATATGGCCGTACCTTGCTTGACTTCAGTGATCAGACGTGAACTGGTATACCCAGGCTGATATGGCTGTAGGCATGGTAAACTGTAAAAAAATATTAACAAGATGTTTGCCTTCCTTATCCATTTAGGACTTGCATTCATATCGAATGAGATAAATTCGAAATATCAAAAAGAGTCTCAACAATCATATGTCCGTCAACATACAACCATCATTTCCGAGACGAGAACTGCTATCCCTGGCCTAGTACTGCTGTAGTTGGAGTTTCTTAGTTCATGTAATAAGGTGGTGGTTAGTTTCTTTATGCTGACCGATAACCATTTGTCGATGAAAAGAGATAGCCTAGAAAATTAAAATATAAAGCCTAAATCAACATGTGCTCCTATGCAGTCACCCACCCAAGTACTGACATTGTCCAACCCTGCTTGACTTCAGTGATCAGACGTGAACTGGTATACTTAGGCTGATATGGCTGTAGGCATGTTAAACTATAAAAAATATTAACAAGATGTTTGCCTTCCTTATCCTTTTAGGACTTGCATTCATATCGAATGAGATAAATTCGAAATATGGAAACAGAGTCTCAACGATCATGTGTTCATGGACATACAACCATCAGTTCCGAGACAAAATCTGCGATCTCTAGCCTAGTATTGCTGTAGTTGGAGTTTCTTAGGTCATGTGATAAAAACGTGTTAGTTTCTTTATGCTGACCGATAAACATATGTCAATGAAAAGAGATAGCCTAGAAAATTAAAAAAAAAAGCCTACACCACCATGTGTTCCTATACAGTCACCCACCCAAGTACTGACATGGCCCGACCCTGCTTGACTTCAGTGATCAGACAAGAACTTGTATACCCAGGGTGGTATGGCCGTAGGCAAAGTAAACTGTAAAAAATATTAACAAGATGTTTGCCTTCCTTATCCTTTTAGGACTTGCATTCATATAGAATGAGATTGAATCGAAATATGGAAACAGAGTCTCCAAGATCATACGCCGTCAACATAAAACCATCAGTTCCGAGACAAAATCTGCGATTCCTGGCCTAGTATTGCTGTAGTAGGAGTTCCTTAGTTCATGTGATAAAGTCATGGCTAGTTTCTTTATGCTGACAGATAACCATTTGTCGATGAAAAGAGATAGCCTAGAAAATTAAAAAAAAGCCTACACATCCATGTGTTCCTATGCAGTCACCCACCCAAGTACTGCAGGGCCGGACCCTGCCTGACTGCAGTGATCAGACGAGAACTGGTATACCAAGGCTGATATGGCTGTAGGCATAATAACTCTAAAAAATATTAACAAGATGTTTGCCTTCCTTATCCTTTTAGGACTTGCATTCGTATAGAATGAGATTGAATCGAAATATGGAAACAGAGTCTCCTAGATCATACGCCGTCAACATAAAACCATCAGTTCCAAGACAAAATCTGCGATTCCTGGCCTATTATTGCTGTAGTAGGAGTTCCTTAGTTCATGTAATAAGGTGATGGTTAGTTTCTTTATGATGACCGATAAACATATGTCAATGAAAAGAGATAGCCTAGAAAATTAAAAAATAAAGACTGCATCACCAAGTGCTCCAATGCAGTCACTCACCCTTGTACTGACATGGCGCGACCCTGCTTGACTTCAGTGATCAGACGTGAACTGGTATACTTAGGCTGATATGGCTGTAGGCATTGTAAACTGTAAAAAAATATTAACAAGATGTTTTCCTTCCTTATCCTTTTAGGACTTGCATTCGTATAGAATGAGATAAATTCAAAATATAAAAAAAGAGTCTCAACGATCATGTGTTCATGGACATACAACCATCAGTTCCGAGACGAGATCTGCTATCCCTGGCCTAGTACTGCTGTAGTTGGAGTTTCTTAGTTCATGTAATAAGGTGGTGGTTAGTTTCTTTATGCTGACCGATAACCATATGTCAATGAAAAGAGATAGCCTAGAAAATTAAAATATAAAGCCTACATCAACATGTGCTCCTTTGCAGTCACCCACCCAAGTACTGATATGGCCGTACCTTGCTTGACTTCAGTGATCAGACGAGAACTGGTATACCCAGGCTGATATGGCTGTAGGCATGGTAAACTGTAAAAAAATATTAACAAGATGTTTGCCTTCCTTATCCATTTAGGACTTGCATTCATATCGAATGAGATAAATTCGAAATATCAAAAAGAGTCTCAACAATCATATGTCCGTCAACATACAACTATCATTTCCGAGACGAGATCTGCTATCCCTGGCCTAGTACTGCTGTAGTTGGAGTTTCTTAGTTCATGTAATAAGGTGGTGGTTAGTTTATTTATGCTGACCGAAAACCATATGTCAATGAAAAGAGATAGCCTACAAAATTAAAAAATAAAGCCTGCATCACCATGTGCTCCAATGCTGTCACTCACCCAAGTACTGACATGGCCCGACCCTGCTTGACTTCAGTGATCAGACGTGAACTGGTATACTTAGGCTGATATGGCTGTAGGCATGTTAAACTGTAATAAATATTAACAAGATGTTTGCCTTTTTTTATCCTCTTAGGACTTGCATTCATATAGAATGAGATTGAATCGAAATATGGAAACAGAATCTCCAAGATCATATGTTCGTCGACATACAACCATCAGTTCCGGGACGAGATCTGCTATCCCTGGCCAAGTACTGCTATAGTTGGAGTTTCTTAGTTCATGCGATAAAGTCATCGCTAGTTTCTTTATGCTGACAGATAACCATTTGTCGATGAAAAGGGATAGCCTGGAAAATTAAAAAATATAGCTTGCATCACCATGTGTTCCAATGCAGTCACCCACCCAACTACTGACATGGCTCGACCCTGCTTGACTTCAGTGATCAGACGTGAACTGGTATACTTAGGCTGATATGGCTGTAGGCATGGTAAACTGTAAAAAAATATTAACAAGATGTTTGCCTTCCTTATCCTTTTAGGACATGCATTCATATCGAATGAGATAAACTCGAAATATCAAAAAAGAGTCTCAACGATCATGTGTTCATGGACATACAACCATCAGTTCCAGGACAGAATCTGCAATCCCTGGCCTATTATTGCTGTAGTTGGACTTTCTCAGTTCATGTGATAAAGTCGTGGTTAGTTTCTTTATGCTGACCGATAACCATTTGTCGATGAAAAGAGATAGCCTAGAAAATTAAAATATAAAGCCTACATCAACATGTGCTCCTATGCAGTCACCCACCCAAGTACTGACATTGTCCAACCCTGCTTGACTTCAGTGATCAGACGTGAACTGGTATACTTAGGCTGATATGGCTGTAGGCATGTTAAACTATAAAAAATATTAACAAGATGTTTGCCTTCCTTATCCTTTTAGGACTTGCATTCATATCGAATGAGATAAATTCGAAATATGGAAACAGAGTCTCAAAGATCATGTGTTCATGGACATACAACCATCAGTTCCGAGACAAAATCTGCGATCTCTAGCCTAGTATTGCTGTAGTTGGAGTTTCTTAGGTCATGTGATAAAAACGTGGTTAGTTTCTTTATGCTGACCGATAAACATATGTCAATGAAAAGAGATAGCCTAGAAAATTAAAATATAAAGCCTACATCAACATGTGCTCCTTTGCAGTCACCCACCCAAGTACTGATATGGCCGTACCTTGCTTGACTGCAATGATCAGACGAGAACTGGTATACCCAGGCTGATATGGCTGTAGGCATGGTAAACTGTAAAAAAATATTAACAAGATGTTTGCCTTCCTTATCCATTTAGGACTTGCATTCATATCGAATGAGATAAATTCGAAATATCAAAAAGAGTCTCAACAATCATATGTCCGTCAACATACAACCATCATTTCCGAGACGAGATCTGCTATCCCTGGCCTAGTACTGCTGTAGTTGGAGTTTCTTAGTTCATGTAATAAGGTGGTGGTTAGTTTATTTATGCTGACCGAAAACCATATGTCAATGAAAAGAGATAGCCTACAAAATTAAAAAATAAAGCCTGCATCACCATTTGCTCCAATGCAGTCACCCACCCAAGTACTAACACTGTGCAACCCTGCTTGACTTCAGTGATCAGACGTGAACTGGTATACTTAGGCTGATATGGCTGTAGGCATGTTAAACTCTAAAAAATATTAACAAGATTTTTGCCTTCCTTATCCTTTTAGGACTTGCATTCATATCGAATGAGATAAATTCGAAATATCAAAAAAGAGTCTCAACGATCATGTGTTCATGGACATACAACCATCAGTTCCGAGACAAAATCTGCGATTCCTGGCCTAGTATTGCTGTAGTTGGAGTTTCTTAGGTCATGTGATAAAAACGTGGTTAGTTTCTTTATGCTGACCGATAACCATTTGTCGATGAAAAGAGATAGCCTAGAAAATTAAAAAAAAAGCCTACACAACCATGTGTTCCTATGCAGTCACCCACCCAAGTACTGACATGGCCGGACTCTGCTTGACTGCAATGATCAGACGAGAACTGGTATACCAAGGCTGATATGGCTGTAGGGATAGTAACTGTAAAAAATATTAACAAGATGTTTGCCTTCCTTATTCTTTTAGGACTTGCATTCATATAGAATGAGATTGAATCGAAATATGGAAACAGAGTCTCCAAGATCATACGCCGTCAACATAAAACCATCAGTTCCGAGACAAAATCTGCGATTCCTGGCCTAGTATTGCTGTAGTAGGAGTTCCTTAGTTCATGTGATAAAGTCATGGCTAGTTTCTTTATGCTGACAGATAACCATTTGTCGATGAAAAGAGATAGCCTAGAAAATTAAAAAATAAAGCCTGCATCACCATGTCTTCCAATGCAGTCACCCATCCAAGTACTGACATGGCCCGACCCTGCTTGACTTCAGTGATCAGACGTGAACTGGTATACTTAGGCTGATATGGCTGAAGGCATGGTAAACTGTAAAAAAATATTAACAAGATGTTTGCCTTCCTTATCCTTTTAGGACTTGCATTCATATCGAATGAGATAAATTCAAAATATCAAAAAAGAGTCTCAACGATCATGTGTTCATGGACATACAACCATCAGTTCCGAGACAAAATCTGCGATCCCTGGCCTAGTATTGCTGTAGTTGGAGTTTCTTAGGTCATGTGATAAAAACGTGGTTAGTTTCTTTATGCTGACCGATAACCATTTGTCGATGAAAAGAGATAGCCTAGAAAATTAGAAAATAAAGCCTGCATCACCATGTGTTCCAATGCAGTCACCCATCCAAGTACTGACATGGCCCGACCCTGCTTGACTTCAGTGATCAGACGTGAACTGGTATACTTAGGCTGATATGGCTGTAGGCATGGTAAACTGTAAAAAATATTAACAAGATGTTTGCCTTCCTTATCCTTTTAGGACTTGCATTCATATCGAGTGAGATAAATTCGAAATATCAAAAAAGAGTCTCAACGATCATCTGTTCATGGACATACAACCATCAGTTCCGAGACAAAATCTGCGATCCCTGGCCTAGTATTGCTGTAGTTGGGGTTTCTTAGGTCATGTGATAAAAACGTGGTTAGTTTCTTTATGCTGACCGATAACCATTTGTCGATGAAAAGAGATAGCCTAGAAAATTAAAAAATAAAGCCTGCATCACCATGTGTTCCAATGCAGTCACCCATCCAAGTACTGACATGGCCCGACCCTGCTTGACTTCAGTGATCAGACGTGAACTGGTATACTTAGGCTGATATGGCTGTAGGCATGGTAAACTGTAAAAAAATATTAACAAGATGTTTGCCTTCCTTATCCTTTTAGGACTTGCATTCATATCGAATGAGATAAATTCGAAATATCAAAAAAGAGTCTCAACGATCATGTGTTCATGGACATACAACCATCAGTTCCGAGACAAAATCTGCGATCCCTGGCCTAGTATTGCTGTAGTTGGAGTTTCTTAGGTCATGTGATAAAAACGTGGTTAGTTTCTTTATGCTGACCGATAACCATTTGTCGATGAAAAGAGATAGCCTAGAAAATTAAAAAATAAAGCCTGCATCACCATGTGTTCCAATGCAGTCACCCATCCAAGTACTGACATGGCCCGACCCTGCTTGACTTCAGTGATCAGACGTGAACTGGTATACTTAGGCTGATATGGCTGTAGGCATGGTAAACTGTAAAAAATATTAACAAGATGTTTGCCTTCCTTATCCTTTTAGGACTTGCATTCATATCGAATGAGATAAATTCGAAATATCAAAAAAGAGTCTCAACGATCATGTGTTCATGGACATACAATCATCAGTTCCGAGACAAAATCTGCGATCCCTGGCCTAGTATTGCTGTAGTTGGAGTTTCTTAGGTCATGTGATAAAAACGTGGTTAGTTTCTTTATGCTGACCGATAACCATTTGTCGATGAAAAGAGATAGCCTAGAAAATTAAAAAATAAAGCCTGCATCACCATGTGTTCCAATGCAGTCACCCATCCAAGTACTGACATGGCCCGACCCTGCTTGACTTCAGTGATCAGACGTGAACTGGTATACTTAGGCTGATATGGCTGTAGGCATGGTAAACTGTAAAAAATATTAACAAGATGTTTGCCTTCCTTATCCTTTTAGGACTTGCATTCATATCGAATGAGATAAATTCGAAATATCAAAAAAGAGTCTCAACGATCATGTGTTCATGGACATACAACCATCAGTTCCGAGACGAGATCTGCTATCCCTGGCCTAGTACTGCTGTAGTTGGAGTTTCTTAGTTCATGTAATAAGGTGGTGGTTACTTAAATTATTCTGACCGATAACCATATGTCTATGAAAAGAGATAGCCTAGAAAATTAAAATATAAAGCCTGCATCACCATGTGCTCCAATGCAGTCACTCACCTAAGTACTGACATGGCCCGACCCTGCTTGACTTCAGTGATCAGACGTGAACTGGTATACTTAGGCTGATATGGCTGTAGGCATGGTAAACTGTAAAAAATATTAACAAGATGTTTACCTTTCTTATCCTCTTAGGACTTGCATTCATATAGAATGAGATTGAATCGAAATATGGAAACAGAGTCTCCAAGATCATACGCTGTCAACATAAAACCATCAGTTCCGAGACAAAATCTGCGATTCCTGGCCTAGTATTGCTGTAGTAGGAGTTCCTAAGTTCATGTGATAAAGTCATGGCTAGTTTCTTTATGCTGACAGATAACCATTTGTCGATGAAAAGAGATAGCCTAGAAAATTAAAAAATAAAGTCTGCATCACCATGTGTTCCAATGCAGTCACCCATCCAAGTACTGACATGGCCCGACCCTGCTTGACTTCAGTGATCAGACGTGAACTGGTATACTTAGGCTGATATGGCTGTAGGCATGGTAAACTGTAAAAAATATTAACAAGATGTTTGCCTTCCTTATCCTTTTAGGACTTGCATTCATATCGAATGAGATAAATTCGAAATATCAAAAAAGAGTCTCAACGATCATGTGTTCATGGACATACAACCATCAGTTCCGAGACAAAATCTGCGATCCCTAGCCTAGTATTGCTGTAGTTGGAGTTTCTTAGGTCATGTGATAAAAACGTGGTTAGTTTCTTTATGCTGACCGATAACCATTTTTCGATGAAAAGAGATAGCCTAGAAAATTAAAAAAAAAGCCTACACAACCATGTGTTCCTATGCAGTCACCCACCCAAGTACTGACATGGCCGGACTCTGCTTGACTGCAATGATCAGACGAGAACTGGTATACCAAGGCTGATATGGCTGTAGGGATAGTAACTGTAAAAAATATTAACAAGATGTTTGCCTTCCTTATTCTTTTAGGACTTGCATTCATATAGAATGAGATTGAATCGAAATATGGAAACAGAGTCTCCAAGATCATACGCCGTCAACATAAAACCATCAGTTCCGAGACAAAATCTGCGATTCCTGGCCTAGTATTGCTGTAGTAGGAGTTCCTTAGTTCATGTGATAAAGTCATGGCTAGTTTCTTTATGCTGACAGATAACCATTTGTCGATGAAAAGAGATAGCCTAGAAAATTAAAAAATAAAGCCTGCATCACCATGTGTTCCAATGCAGTCACCCATCCAAGTACTGACATGGCCCGACCCTGCTTGACTTCAGTGATCAGACGTGAACTGGTATACTTAGGCTGATATGGCTGTAGGCATGGTAAACTGTAAAAAAATATTAACAAGATGTTTGCCTTCCTTATCCTTTTAGGACTTGCATTCATATCGAATGAGATAAATTCGAAATATCAAAAAAGAGTCTCAACGATCTTGTGTTCATGGACATACAACCATCAGTTCCGAGACAAAATCTGCGATCCCTGGCCTAGTATTGCTGTAGTTGGAGTTTCTTAGGTCATGTGATAAAAACGTGGTTAGTTTCTTTATGCTGACCGATAACCATTTGTCGATGAAAAGAGATAGCCTAGAAAATTAAAAAATAAAGCCTGCATCACCATGTGTTCCAATGCAGTCACCCATCCAAGTACTGACATGGCCCGACCCTGCTTGACTTCAGTGATCAGACGTGAACTGGTATACTTAGGCTGATATGGCTGTAGGCATGGTAAACTGTAAAAAATATTAACAAGATGTTTGCCTTCCTTATCCTTTTAGGACTTGCATTCATATCGAATGAGATAAATTCGAAATATCAAAAAAGAGTCTCAACGATCATGTGTTCATGGACATACAACCATCAGTTCCGAGACAAAATCTGCGATCCCTGGCCTAGTATTGCTGTAGTTGGAGTTTCTTAGGTCATGTGATAAAAACGTGGTTAGTTTCTTTATGCTGACCGATAACCATTTGTCGATGAAAAGAGATAGCCTAGAAAATTAAAAAATAAAGCCTGCATCACCATGTGTTCCAATGCAGTCACCCATCCAAGTACTGACATGGCCCGACCCTGCTTGACTTCAGTGATCAGACGTGAACTGGTATACTTAGGCTGATATGGCTGTAGGCATGGTAAACTGTAAAAAATATTAACAAGATGTTTGCCTTCCTTATCCTTTTAGGACTTGCATTCATATCGAATGAGATAAATTCGAAATATCAAAAAAGAGTCTCAACGATCATGTGTTCATGGACATACAACCATCAGTTCCGAGACGAGATCTGCTATCCCTGGCCTAGTACTGCTGTAGTTGGAGTTTCTTAGGTCATGTGATAAATTCATGGCTAGTTTCTTTATGCAGCCCGATAACCATTTGTCGATGAAAAGAGATACACAAGAAAATTAAAAAATAAAGCCTACAATACCATGCGTTCCTGTGCAGTCACCCACCCAAGTACTGACATGGTCCAACCCTGCTTGACTTCAGTGATCAGACGTGAACTGGTATACTAAGGCTGATATGACTGTAGGCATGTTAAACTGTAAAAAAATATTAACAAAATGTATGCCTTCCTTATCCTTTTAGGACTTGCATTCATATCGAATGAGATAAATTTGAAATATCAAAAAGAGTCTCAACGATCCTGTGTTCATGGACATACAACCATCAGTTCCGAGACGAGATCTGCTATCCCTGGCCTAGTACTGCTGTAGTTGGAGTTTCTTAGTTCATGTAATAAGGTGGTGGTTACTTTATTTATTCTGACCGATAACCATATGTCAATGAAAAGAGATAGCCTAGAAAATTAAAAAATAAGCCTGCATCACCATGTGCTCCAATGCAGTCACTCACCCAAGTACTGACATGGCCCGACCCTGCTTGACTTCAGTGATCAGACGTGAACTGGTATACTAAGGCTGATATGGCTGTAGGCATGTTAAACTGTAAAAAATATTAACAAGATGTTTGCCTTTCTTATCCTCTTAGGACTTGCATTCATATCGAATGAGATAAATTCGAAATATCAAAAAGAGTCTCAACGATCATGTGTTCATGGACATACAACCATCAGTTCCGAGACGAGATCTGCTATCCCTGGCCTAGTACTGCTGTAGTTGGAGTTTCTTAGTTAATGTGATAAAGTCATGGCTAGTTTCTTTATGCTGACAGATAACCATTTGTCGATGAAAAGAGATAGACTAGAAAATTAAGAAATAAAGCCTGCATCATCCATGTGTTCCAATGCAGTCACCCACCCAAGTACTGACATGGCCTGACCCTGCTTGACTTCAGTGATCAGACGTGAACTGGTATACTTAGGCTGATATGGCTGTAGGCATGGTAAACTGTAAAAAAATATTAACAAGATGTTTGCCTTCTTTATCCTTTTAGGACTTGCATTCATATCGAATGAGATTGAAACGAAATATCAAAAAAGAGTCTCAACGATCATGTGTTCATGCACATACAACCATCAGTTCTGGGACGAGATCTGCTATCCCTGGCCTAGTACTGCTGTAGTTGGAGTTTCTTAGTTAATGTGATAAGGTGGTGGTTAGTTTCTTTATGCTGACCGATAACCATATGTCAAAGAAAAGAGATAGACTAGAAAATTAAGAAATAAAGCCTGCATCACCATGTGTTCCAGTGCAGTCACCCACCCAAGTACTGACATGGCCCGGCCCTGCTTGACTTCAGTGATCAGACGTGAACTGGTATACTTAGGTTGATATGGCTGTAGGCATGGTAAACTGTAAAAAAATATTAACAAGATGTTTGCCTTCCTTATTCTTTTAGGACTTGCATTCATATAGAATGAGATTGAATCGAAATATGGAAACAGAGTCTCCAAGATCATACGCCGTCAACATAAAACCATCCGTTCCGAGACAAAATCTGCTATCCCTGGCCTAGTACTGCTGTAGTTGGAGTTTCTTAGTTCATGTAATAGGGTGGTGGTTAGTTTATTTATGCTGACCGATAACCATATGTCAATGAAAAGAGATAGCGTAGAAAATTAAAAAAAAAGCCTACACCACCATGTATTCCTATGCAGTCACCCACCCAAGTACTGACATGTCCCGACCCTGCTTGACTTCAGTGATCAGACAAAAACTTGTATACCCTGGGTGGTATGGCCCTAGGCATAGTAAACTGTAAAAAATATTAACAAGATGTTTGCCTTCCTTATTCTTTTAGGACTTGCATTCATATAGAATGAGATTGAATCGAAATATGGAAATAGAGTCTCCAAGATCATACGTCGTTAACATAAAACCATTAGTTCCGAGACAAAATCTGCGATTCCTGGCCTAGTACTGCTGTAGTTGGAGTTTCTTAGTTCATGTAATAAGGTGGTGGTTAGTTTATTTATGCTGACCGATAACCATATGTCAATGAAAAGAGATAGCGTAGAAAATTAAAAAAAAGCCTACACCAGCATGTCTTCCTATGCAGTCACCCACCCAAGTACTGACATGTCCCGACCCTGCTTGACTTCAGTGATCAGACAAAAACTTGTATACCCTGGGTGGTATGGCCCTAGGCATAGTAAACTGTAAAAAATATTAACAAGATGTTTGCCTTCCTTATTCTTTTAGGACTTGCATTCATATAGAATGAGATTGAATCGAAATATGGAAACAGAGTCTCCAAGATCATACGCCGTTAACATAAAACCATCAGTTCCGAGACAAAATCAGCGATTCCTGGCCTAGTATTGATGTAGTAGGAGTTCCTAAGTTCATGTGATAAATTCATGGCTAGTTTCTTTATGCTGACAGATAACCATTTGTCGATGAAAAGAGATAGCCTAGAAAATTAAAAAATAGAACCTGCATCACCATGTGTTCCAATGCAGTCACCCACCCAAGTACTGACATGGCCCGACCCTGCTTGACCTCAGTGATCAGACGTGAACTGGTATACTTAGGCTGATATGGCTGTAGGCATGGTAAACTGTAAAAAAACATTAACAAGATGTTTGCCTTCCTTATCCTTTTAGGACTTGCATTCATATCGAATGAGATAAATTCGAAATATCAGAAAAGAGT
Organism: Pelagia noctiluca; assembly: GCA_963924455.1. NCBI lineage: Eukaryota > Metazoa > Cnidaria > Scyphozoa > Semaeostomeae > Pelagiidae > Pelagia > Pelagia noctiluca. The sequence continues at coordinate 11,267,128 of OZ004321.1, read as the reverse complement.
CTCAACGATCAAGTGTTCATGGACATACAACCATCAGTTCCGAGACAAAATCTGCGATCCCTGGCCTAGTATTGCTGTAGTTGGAGTCTCTTAGGTCATGTGATAAAAACGTGGTTAGTTTCTTTATGCTGACTGATAACAATTTGTCGATGAAAAGAGATAGCCTTGAAAATTAAAAAAAAAGGCTACACAACCATGTGTTCCTATGCAGTCACCCGCCCAAGTACTGACATGGCCAGACCCTGCTTGACTGCAGTGATCAGACGAGAACTGGTATACCAAGGCTGATATGGCTGTAGGCATAGTAACTGTAAAGAATATTAACAAGATGTTTGCCTTCCTTATCCTTTTAGGACTTGAATTCGTATAGAATGAGATAAATTCAAAATATCAAAAAAGAGTCTCAACGATCATGTGTTCATGGACATACAACCATCAGTTCCGAGACGAGATCTGCTATCCCTGGCCTAGTACTGCTGTAGTTGGAGTTTCTTAGTTCATGTAATAAGGTGGTGGTTAGTTTTTTTATGCTGACCGATAACCATATGTCAATGAAAAGAGATAGCCTACAAAATTAAAAATAAAGCCTGCCTCACCATGTGCTCCAATGCTGTCACTCACCCAAGTACTGACATGGCCTTACCCTGCTTGACTTCAGTGATCAGACGAGAACTGGTATACTTAGGCTGATATGGCTGTAGGCATGTTAAACTGTAAAAAATATTAACAAGATGTTTGCCTTTCTTATCCTCTTAGGACTTGCATTCATATAGAATGAGATTGAATCGAAATATGGAAACAGAGTCTCCAAGATCATACGCCGTCAACATAAAACCATCAGTTCCGAGACAAAATCTGCGATTCCTGGCCTAGTATTGCTGTAGTAGGAGTTCCTAAGTTCATGTGATAAAGTCATGGCTAGTTTCTTTATGCTAACAGATAACCATTTGTCGATGAAAAGAGATAGCCTAGAAAATTAAAACATAAAGCCTGCATCACCATGTGTTCCAATGCAGTCACCCATCCAAGTACTGACATGGCCCGACCCTGCTTGACTTCAGTGATCAGACGTGAACTGGTATACTTAGGCTGATATGGCTGTAGGCATGGTAAACTGTAAAAAATATTAACAAGATGTTTGCCTTCCGTATCCTTTTAGGACTTGCATTCATATCGAATGAGATAAATTCGAAATATCAAAAAAGAGTCTCAACGATCATGTGTTCATGGACATACAACCATCAGTTCCGAGACAAAATCTGCGATTCCTGGCCTAGTATTGCTGTAGTTGGAGTTTCTTAGGTCATGTGATAAAAACGTGGTTAGTTTCTTTATGCTGACCGATAACCATTTGTCGATGAAAAGAGATAGCCTAGAAAATTAAAAAAAAAGCCTACACAACCATGTGCTCCTATGCAGTCACCCACCCAAGTACTGACATGGCCGGACTCTGCTTGACTGCAATGATCAGACGAGAACTGGTATACCAAGGCTGATATGGCTGTAGGGATAGTAACTATAAAAAATATTAACAAGATGTTTGCCTTCCTTATTCTTTTAGGACTTGCATTCATATAGAATGAGATTGAATCGAAATATGGAAACAGAGTCTCCAAGATCATAAGCCGTCAACATAAAACCATCAGTTCCGAGACAAAATCTGCGATTCCTGGCCTAGTATTGCTGTAGTAGGAGTTCCTTAGTTCATGTGATAAAGTCATGGCTAGTTTCTTTATGCTGACAGATAACCATTTGTCGATGAAAAGAGATAGCCTAGAAAATTAAAAAATAAAGCCTGTATCACCATGTGTTCCAATGCAGTCACCCATCCAAGTACTGACATGGCCCGACCCTGCTTGACTTCAGTGATCAGACGTGAACTGGTATACTTAGGCTGATATGGCTGTAGGCATGGTAAACTGTAAAAAAAATATTAACAAGATGTTTGCCTTCCTTATCCTTTTAGGACTTGCATTCATATCGAATGAGATAAATTCGAAATATCAAAAAAGAGTCTCAACGATCATGTGTTCATGGACATACAACCATCAGTTCCGAGACAAAATCTGCGATCCCTGGCCTAGTATTGCTGTATTTCGAGTTTCTTAGGTCATGTGATAAATTCATGGCTAGTTTCTTTATGCAGCCCGATAACCATTTGTTGATGAAAAGAGATACACAAGAAAATTAAAAAATAAAGCCTACAATACCATGCGTTCCTGTGCAGTCAGCCACCCAAGTACTGACATGGTCCAACCCTGCTTGACTTCAGTGATCAGACGTGAACTGGTATACTAAGGCTGATATGACTGTAGGCATGGTAAACTGTAAAAAAATATTAACAAAATGTATGCCTTCCTTATCCTTTTAGGACTTGCATTCATATCGAATGAGATAAATTTGAAATATCAAAACAGAGTCTCAACGATCCTGTGTTCATGGACATACAACCATCAGTTCCGAGACGAGATCTGCTATCCCTGGCCTAGTACTGCTGTAGTTGGAGTTTCTTAGTTCATGTAATAAGGTGGTGTTAGTTTATTTATGCTGATCGATAACCATATGTCAATGAAAAGAGATAGCCTAGAAAATTAAAAAATAAAGCCTGCATCACCATGTGTTCCAATGCAGTCACCCATCCAAGTACTGACATGGCCCGACCCTGCTTGACTTCAGTGATCAGACGTGAACTGGTATACTTAGGCTGATATGGCTGTAGGCATGGTAAACTGTAAAAAATATTAACAAGATGTTTGCCTTTATATCCATTTAGGACTTGCATTCATATCGAATGAGATAAATTCGAAATATCAATAAAGAGTCTCAACGATCATGTGTTCATGGACATACAACCATCAGTTCCGAGACAAAATCTGCGATCCCTCGCCTAGTATTGCTGTAGTAGGAGTTCCTTAGTTCATGTGATAAAAACGTGGCTAGTTTCTTTATGCTGACAGATAACCATTTGTCGATGAAAAGAGATAGCCTAGAAAATTAAAAAATAAAGCCTGCATCACCATGTGTTCCAATGCAGTCACCCATCCAAGTACTGACATGGCCCGACCCTGCTTGACTTCAGTGATCAGACGTGAACTGGTATACTTAGGCTGATATGGCTGTAGGCATGGTAAACTGTAAAAAATATTAACAAGATGTTTGCCTTTATATCCATTTAGGACTTGCATTCATATCGAATGAGATAAATTCGAAATATCAATAAAGAGTCTCAACGATCATGTGTTCATGGACATACAACCATCAGTTCCGAGACAAAATCTGCGATCCCTCGCCTAGTATTGCTGTAGTAGGAGTTCCTTAGTTCATGTGATAAAAACGTGGCTAGTTTCTTTATGCTGACAGATAACCATTTGTCGATGAAAAGAGATAGCCTAGAAAATTAAAAAATAAAGCCTGCATCACCATGTGTTCCAATGCAGTCACCCATCCAAGTACTGACATGGCCCGACCCTGCTTGACTTCAGTGATCAGACGTGAACTGGTATACTTAGGCTGATATGGCTGTCGGCATGGTAAACTGTAAAAAAATATTAACAAGATGTTTGCCTTCCTTATCCTTTTAGGACTTGAATTCATATCGAATGAGATGAATTCGAAATATCAAAAAAGAGTCTCAACGATCATGTGTTCATGGACATACAACCATCAGTTCCGAGACAAAATCTGCGATCCCTCGCCTAGTATTGCTGTAGTTGGAGTTTTTTAGGTCATGTGATAAAAACGTGGTTAGTTTCTTTATGCTGACCGATAACCATTTGTCGATGAAAAGAGATAGCCTAGAAAAATAAAAAAAGCCTACACCACCATGTGTTCCTATACAGTCACCCACCCAAGTACTGACATGTCCCGACCCTGCTTGACTTCAGTGATCAGACAAGAACTTGTATACCCTGGGTGGTATGGCCCTAGGCATAGTAAACTGTAAAAAATATTAACAAGATGTTTGCCTTCCTTATTCTTTTAGGACTTGCATTCATATAGAATGAGATTGAATCGAAATATGGAAACAGAGTCTCCAAGATCATACGCTGTCAACATAAAACCATCAGTTCCGAGACAAAATCTGCGATTCCTGGCCTAGTATTGCTGTAGTAGGAGTTCCTTAGTTCATGTGATAAAGTTATGGCTAGTTTCTTTATGCTGACAGATAACCATTTGTCGATGAAAAGAGATAGCCTAGAAAATTAAAAAATAAAGCCTGCATCACCATGTGTTCCAATGCAGTCACCCATCCAAGTACTGACATGGCCCGACCCTGCTTGACTTCAGTGATCAGACGTGAACTGGTATACTTAGGCTGATATGGCTGTAGGCATGGTAAACTGTAAAAAATATTAACAAGATGTTTGCCTTCCTTATCCTTTTAGGACTTGCATTCATATCGAATGAGATAAATTCGAAATATCAAAAAAGAGTCTCAACGATCATGTGTTCATGGACATACAATCATCAGTTCCGAGACAAAATCTGCGATCCCTGGCCTAGTATTGCTGTAGTTAGAGTTCCTTAGTTCATGTGATAAATTCATGGCTAGTTTCTTTATGCAGACCGATAACCATTTGTCGATGAAAAGAGATACACAAGAAAATTAAAAAAAAAAGCCTACAATACCATGCGTTCCTGTGCAGTCACCCACCCAAGTACTGACATGGTCCAACCCTGCTTGACTTCAGTGATCAGACGTGAACTGGTATACTTAGGCTGATATGACTGTAGGCATGGTAAACTGTAAAAAAATATTAACGAGATGTTTGCCTTCCTTATCCTTTTAGGACTTGCATTCATATCGAATGAGATAAATTCGAAATTTCAAAAAAGAGTCTCAACGATCATATGTCCGTCAACATACAACCATCAGTTCAGAGACGAGATCTGCTATCCCTGGCCTAGTACTGCTGTAGTTGGAGTTTCTTAGTTCATGTAATAAGGTGGTGGTTAGTTTATTTATGCTGACCGATAACCATATGTCAATGAAAAGAGATAGCCTAGAAAATTAAAAAATAAAGCCTACAATACCATGCGTTCCAATGCAGTCACCTACCAAAGTACTGACATGGTCCAACCTTGCTTGACTTCAGTGATCAGACGTGAACTGGTATACTTGGGCTGATATGGCTGTAGGCATGGTAAACTGTAAAAAAATATTAACAAGATGTTTGCCTTTCTTATCTTCTTAGGACTTGCATTCATATAGAATGAGATTGAATCGAAATATGGAAACAGAGTTTCCAAGATCATATGTATGTCAACATACAACCATCATTTCCGAGACAAGATTTGCGATCCCTCGCCTAGTATTGCTGTAGTTGAAGGTTCTTAACCCTATAATGGCCGGGGGGGGCACAAAGTGCCCGCGGCAAATTAAAAATGCTGTATCTCTAAAAAAACACGTGATATTCTACTGAAACCTGTTCGACTTTTCTTCAAATTTATCAGACAGCCTGAAAAAATTATTTTTGTTACTATCACACCTTTGCTGATCACGTGACACCTCTTTTGTCAACAAGCGGTCAGGTGTTAAAATGTTTAAGGGCCTATATTTCTTCAACTATGATACATAGAGACTTGCTTGAAGCACCATTGGCTTTGTTTTGACAAGAGCTTTGAAAAGATATATAATTTATTAGTATTTGTTGACGTAAGCAAAATTTAAAATCTATGACGTCATCAATGTTTATGACGTCATATCTATAAAAGAAAATTATTTTTTTCATTTGAAATTCCTTTTTCAGCGTTCCCAAATAGAGATAAACTAGAAAAAATTCAATTTTTCAATCTGAATAGCTATTTTATCTTATTTTTCTTTATTGTAACATTCATTGACTTGAACATTTATGGAAAAAATGGTAAAAATATAAAAAAATATAAAATAATGTCAAAAAAATTCATAGTTTATGATTTGAAAATGCTTTTTGTTGATAAATAGACCATTTGAGAGGCAAAAATACAATAAGAATAGCTTCAATAACAAGCTAAATGCCTATAAGTAGTTATCATGGTTTTTCAGACTTATGACGTCACTGTGACGTCATTGGTAGCTATTATGGTTTCGAAAACACCATCAATCAATAGAGCAAGTAAAGTTCTATAGTTCTACCAAGTTTCAAGCTTTTATTGCGTTCCTAACAAGAATTAAAGGGGGCGGGCACAATGTGCCCCCCCCCCCGGTAGTACAAGGGTCCAAAAAGCCCGGTAGTAATAGGGTTAATTCATGTGATAAAGTCATGGGTAGTTTCTTTATGCTGACAGATAACCATATGTCAATGAAAAGAGATAGCCTAGAAAATTAAAAAAAAGCCTGCATCACCATGTGCTCCAATGCAGTCACCCACCCAAGTACTGACATGGTCCTACCCTGCTTGACTTCAGTGATCAGACGTCAACTGGTATACTTAAGCTGATATGGCTGTAGGCATGGTAAACTGTAAAAAAATATTAACAAGATGTTTGCCTTCCTTATCCTTTTAGGACTTGCATTCATATCGAATGAGATAAATTCGAAATATCAAAAAAGAGTCTCAACGATCATGTGTTCATGGACGTACAATCATCAGTTCCGAGACAAAATCTGCGATCCCTGGCCAAGTATTGCTGTAGTTGGAGTTCCTTAGTTCATGTGATAAATTCATGGCTAGTTTCTTTATGCAGCCCGATAACCATTTGTCGATGAAAAGATATACACAAGAAAATTAAAAAATAAAGCCTACAATACCATGCGTTCCTGTGCAGTCACCCACCCAAGTACTGACATGGTCCAACCCTGCTTGACTTCAGTGATCAGACGTGAACTGGTATACTAAGGCTGATATGACTGTAGGCATGGTAAACTGTAAAAAAATATTAACAAAATGTATGCCTTCCTTATCCTTTTAGGACTTGCATTCATATCGAATGAGATAAACTCGAAATATCAAAACAGAGTCTCAACGATCCTGTGTTCATGGACATACAACCATCAGTTCCGTGACAAAATCTGCGATTCCTGGCCTAGTATTGCTGTAGTAGGAGTTCCTTTGTTCATGTGATAAAGTCATGGCTAGTCTCTTTATGCTGACAGATAACCATTTGTCGATGAAAAGAGATAGCCTAGAAAATTAAAAAATAACGCCTGCATCACCATGTGTTCCAATGCAGTCACCCACCCAAGTACTGACATGGTCCAACCCTGCTTGACTTCAGTGATCAGACGTGAACTGGTATACTAAGGCTGATATGACTGTAGGCATGGTAAACTGTAAAAAAATATTAACAAAATGTATGCCTTCCTTATCCTTTTTAGGACTTGCATTCATATCGAATGAGATAAACTCGAAATATCAAAACAGAGTCTCAACGATCCTGTGTTCATGGACATACAACCATCAGTTCCGAGACGAGATCTGCTATCCCTGGCCTAGTATTGCTGTAGTTGGAGTTTCTTAGTTCATGTAATAAGGTGGTGGTTAGTTTATTTATTCTGACCGATAACCATATGTCAATGAAAAGAGATAGCCTAGAAAATTAAAAAATAAGCCTGCATCACCATGTGCTCCAATGCAGTCACTCACCCAAGTACTGACATGGCCCGACCCTGCTTGACTTCAGTGATCAGACGTGAACTGGTATACTTAGGATGATATGGCTGTAGGCATGGTAAACTGTAAAAAATATTAACAAGATGTTTGCCTTTCTTATCCATTTAGGACTTGCATTCATATCGAATGAGATAAATTCGAAATATCAAAAAAGAGTCTCAACGATCATGTGTTCATGGACATACAACCATCAGTTCCGAGACAAAATCTGCGATCCCTCGCCTAGTATTGCTGTAGTAGGAGTTCCTTAGTTCATGTGATAAAAACGTGGCTAGTTTCTTTATGCTGACAGATAACCATTTGTCGATGAAAAGAGATAGCCTAGAAAATTAAAAAATAAAGCCTGCATCACCATGTGTTCCAATGCAGTCACCCATCCAAGTACTGACATGGCCCGACCCTGCTTGACTTCAGTGATCAGACATGAACTGGTATACTTAGGCTGATATGGCTGTAGGGATAGTAACTGTAAAAAATATTAACAAGATGTTTGCCTTCCTTATCCTTTTAGGACTTGCATTCGTATAGAATGAGATAAATTCAAAATATCAAAAAAGAGTCTCAACGATCATGTGTTCATAGACATACAACCATCAGTTCCGAGATGAGATCTGCTATCCCTGGCCTAGTACTGCTGTAGTTGGAGTTTCTTAGTTCATGTAATAAGGTGGTGGTTAGTTTCTTTATGCTGACCGATAAACATATGTCAATGAAAAGAGATAGCCTAGAAAATTAAAAAAAAAGCCTACACCAGCATGTGTTCCTATACAGTCACCCACCCAAGTACTGACATGTCCCGACCCTGCTTGACTTCAGTGATCAGACAAGAACTTGTATACCCTTGGTGGTATGGCCCTAGGCATAGTAAACTGTAAAAAATATTAACAAGATGTTTGCCTTCCTTATTCTTTTAGGACTTGCATTCATATAGAATGAGATTGAATCGAAATATGGAAACAGAGTCTCCAAAATCATACGCTGTCAACATAAAACCATCAGTTCCGAGACAAAATCTGCGATTCCTGGCCTAGTATTGCTGTAGTAGGAGTTCCTTAGTTCATGTGATAAAGTCATGGCTAGTTTCTTTATGCTGACAGATAACCATTTGTCGATGAAAAGAGATAGCCTAGAAAATTAAAAAATAAAGCCTGCATCACCACGTGTTCCAATGCAGTCACCCATCCAAGTACTGACATGGTCCAACCCTGCTTGACTTCAGTGATCAGACGTGAACTGGTATACTCAGGCTGATATGACTGTAGGCATGGTAAACTGTAAAAAAATATTAACGAGATGTTTGCCTTCCTTATCCTTTTAGGACTTGCATTCATATCGAATGAGATAAATTCGAAATATCAAAAAAGAGTCTCAACGATCATGTGTTCATGGACATACAATCATCAGTTCCGAGACAAAATCTGCGATCCCTGGCCTAGTATTGCTGTAGTTAGAGTTCCTTAGTTCATGTGATAAATTTAGGCTAGTGACTTTATGCAGACCGATAACCATTTGTCGATGAAAAGAGATACACAAGAAAATTAAAAAATAAAGCCTACAATACCATGCGTTCCTGTGCAGTCACCCACCCAAGTACTGACATGGTCCAACCCTGCTTGACTTCAGTGATCAGACGTGAACTGGTATACTCAGGCTGATATGACTGTAGGCATGGTAAACTGTTAAAAAATATTAACGAGATGTTTGCCTTCCTTATCCTTTTAGGACTTGCATTCATATCGAATGAGATAAATTCGAAATTTCAAAAAAGAGTCTCAACGATCATATGTCCGTCAACATACAACCATCAGTTCAGAAACGAGATCTGCTATCCCTGGCCTAGTACTGCTGTAGTTGGAGTTTCTTAGTTCATGTAATAAGGTGGTGGTCAGTTTATTTATGCTGACCGATAACCATATGTCAATGAAAAGAGATAGCCTAGAAAATTAAAAAATAAGCCTGCATCACCATGTGCTCCAATGCAGTCACTCACCCAAGTACTGACATGGCCCGACCCTGCTTGACTTCAGTGATCAGACGTGAACTGGTATACTTAGGCTGATATGGCTGTAGGCATGGTAAACTGTAAAAAATATTAACAAGATGTTTGCCTTTCTTATCCATTTAGGACTTGCATTCATATCGAATGAGATAAATTCGAAATATCAAAAAAGAGTCTCAACGATCATGTGTTCATGGACATACAACCATCAGTTCCGAGACAAAATCTGCGATCCCTCGCCTAGTATTGCTGTAGTAGGAGTTCCTTAGTTCATGTGATAAAAACGTGGCTAGTTTCTTTATGCTGACAGATAACCATTTGTCGATGAAAAGAGATAGCCTAGAAAATTAAAAAATAAAGCCTGCATCACCATGTGTTCCAATGCAGTCACCCATCCAAGTACTGACATGGCCCGACCCTGCTTGACTTCAGTGATCAGACGTGAACTGGTATACTTAGGCTGATATGGCTGTAGGGATAGTAACTGTAAAAAATATTAACAAGATGTTTGCCTTCCTTATCCTTTTAGGACTTGCATTCGTATAGAATGAGATAAATTCAAAATATCAAAAAAGAGTCTCAACGATCATGTGTTCATAGACATACAACCATCAGTTCCGAGATGAGATCTGCTATCCCTGGCCTAGTACTGCTGTAGTTGGAGTTTCTTAGTTCATGTAATAAGGTGGTGGTTAGTTTCTTTATGCTGACCGATAAACATATGTCAATGAAAAGAGATAGCCTAGAAAATTAAAAAAAAAGCCTACACCACCATGTGTTCCTATACAGTCACCCACCCAAGTACTGACATGTCCCGACCCTGCTTGACTTCAGTGATCAGACAAGAACTTGTATACCCTTGGTGGTATGGCCCTAGGCATAGTAAACTGTAAAAAATATTAACAAGATGTTTGCCTTCCTTATTCTTTTAGGACTTGCATTCATATAGAATGAGATTGAATCGAAATATGGAAACAGAGTCTCCAAGATCATACGCTGTCAACATAAAACCATCAGTTCCGAGACAAAATCTGCGATTCCTGGCCTAGTATTGCTGTAGTAGGAGTTCCTTAGTTCATGTGATAAAGTCATGGCTAGTTTCTTTATGCTGACAGATAACCATTTGTCGATGAAAAGAGATAGCCTAGAAAATTAAAAAATAAAGCCTGCATCACCACGTGTTCCAATGCAGTCACCCATCCAAGTACTGACATGGTCCAACCCTGCTTGACTTCAGTGATCAGACGTGAACTGGTATACTCAGGCTGATATGACTGTAGGCATGGTAAACTGTAAAAAAATATTAACAAGATGTTTGCCTTCCTTATCCTTTTAGGACTTGCATTCATATCGAATGAGATAAATTCGAAATATCAAAAAAGAGTCTCAACGATCATGTGTTCATGGACATACAATCATCAGTTCCGAGACAAAATCTGCGATCCCTGGCCTAGTATTGCTGTAGTTAGAGTTCCTTAGTTCATGTGATAAATTTAGGCTAGTGACTTTATGCAGACCGATAACCATTTGTCGATGAAAAGAGATACACAAGAAAATTAAAAAATAAAGCCTACAATACCATGCGTTCCTGTGCAGTCACCCACCCAAGTACTGACATGGTCCAACCCTGCTTGACTTCAGTGATCAGACGTGAACTGGTATACTCAGGCTGATATGACTGTAGGCATGGTAAACTGTTAAAAAATATTAACGAGATGTTTGCCTTCCTTATCCTTTTAGGACTTGCATTCATATCGAATGAGATAAATTCGAAATTTCAAAAAAGAGTCTCAACGATCATATGTCCGTCAACATACAACCATCAGTTCAGAAACGAGATCTGCTATCCCTGGCCTAGTACTGCTGTAGTTGGAGTTTCTTAGTTCATGTAATAAGGTGGTGGTCAGTTTATTTATGCTGACCGATAACCATATGTCAATGAAAAGAGATAGCCTAGAAAATTAAAAAATAAGCCTGCATCACCATGTGCTCCAATGCAGTCACTCACCCAAGTACTGACATGGCCCGACCCTGCTTGACTTCAGTGATCAGACGTGAACTGGTATACTTAGGCTGATATGGCTGTAGGCATGGTAAACTGTAAAAAATATTAACAAGATGTTTGCCTTTCTTATCCATTTAGGACTTGCATTCATATCGAATGAGATAAATTCGAAATATCAAAAAAGAGTCTCAACGATCATGTGTTCATGGACATACAACCATCAGTTCCGAGACAAAATCTGCGATCCCTCGCCTAGTATTGCTGTAGTAGGAGTTCCTTAGTTCATGTGATAAAAACGTGGCTAGTTTCTTTATGCTGACAGATAACCATTTGTCGATGAAAAGAGATAGCCTAGAAAATTAAAAAATAAAGCCTGCATCACCATGTGTTCCAATGCAGTCACCCATCCAAGTACTGACATGGCCCGACCCTGCTTGACTTCAGTGATCAGACGTGAACTGGTATACTTAGGCTGATATGGCTGTAGGGATAGTAACTGTAAAAAATATTAACAAGATGTTTGCCTTCCTTATCCTTTTAGGACTTGCATTCGTATAGAATGAGATAAATTCAAAATATCAAAAAAGAGTCTCAACGATCATGTGTTCATAGACATACAACCATCAGTTCCGAGATGAGATCTGCTATCCCTGGCCTAGTACTGCTGTAGTTGGAGTTTCTTAGTTCATGTAATAAGGTGGTGGTTAGTTTCTTTATGCTGACCGATAAACATATGTCAATGAAAAGAGATAGCCTAGAAAATTAAAAAAAAAGCCTACACCACCATGTGTTCCTATACAGTCACCCACCCAAGTACTGACATGTCCCGACCCTGCTTGACTTCAGTGATCAGACAAGAACTTGTATACCCTTGGTGGTATGGCCCTAGGCATAGTAAACTGTAAAAAATATTAACAAGATGTTTGCCTTCCTTATTCTTTTAGGACTTGCATTCATATAGAATGAGATTGAATCGAAATATGGAAACAGAGTCTCCAAGATCATACGCTGTCAACATAAAACCATCAGTTCCGAGACAAAATCTGCGATTCCTGGCCTAGTATTGCTGTAGTAGGAGTTCCTTAGTTCATGTGATAAAGTCATGGCTAGTTTCTTTATGCTGACAGATAACCATTTGTCGATGAAAAGAGATAGCCTAGAAAATTAAAAAATAAAGCCTGCATCACCACGTGTTCCAATGCAGTCACCCATCCAAGTACTGACATGGTCCAACCCTGCTTGACTTCAGTGATCAGACGTGAACTGGTATACTCAGGCTGATATGACTGTAGGCATGGTAAACTGTAAAAAAATATTAACAAGATGTTTGCCTTCCTTATCCTTTTAGGACTTGCATTCATATCGAATGAGATAAATTCGAAATATCAAAAAAGAGTCTCAACGATCATGTGTTCATGGACATACAATCATCAGTTCCGAGACAAAATCTGCGATCCCTGGCCTAGTATTGCTGTAGTTAGAGTTCCTTAGTTCATGTGATAAATTTAGGCTAGTGACTTTATGCAGACCGATAACCATTTGTCGATGAAAAGAGATACACAAGAAAATTAAAAAATAAAGCCTACAATACCATGCGTTCCTGTGCAGTCACCCACCCAAGTACTGACATGGTCCAACCCTGCTTGACTTCAGTGATCAGACGTGAACTGGTATACTCAGGCTGATATGACTGTAGGCATGGTAAACTGTTAAAAAATATTAACGAGATGTTTGCCTTCCTTATCCTTTTAGGACTTGCATTCATATCGAATGAGATAAATTCGAAATTTCAAAAAAGAGTCTCAACGATCATATGTCCGTCAACATACAACCATCAGTTCAGAAACGAGATCTGCTATCCCTGGCCTAGTACTGCTGTAGTTGGAGTTTCTTAGTTCATGTAATAAGGTGGTGGTCAGTTTATTTATGCTGACCGATAACCATATGTCAATGTAAAGAGATAGCCTAGAAAATTAAAAAATAAAGCCTACAATACCATGCGTTCCAATGCAGTCACCCACCAAAGTACTGACATGGTCCAACCTTGCTTGACTTCAGTGATCAGACGTGAACTGGTATACTTGGGCTGATATGGCTGTAGGCATGGTAAACTGTAAAAAAATATTAACAAGATGTTTGCCTTTCTTATCTTCTTAGGACTTGCATTCATATAGAATGAGATTGAATCGAAATATGGAAACAGAGTTTCCAAGATCATATTTTCGTCAACATACAACCATCAGTTCCGAGACAAGATTTGCGATCCCTCGCCTAGTATTGCTGTAGTTAAAGGTTCTTAATTCATGTGATAAAGTCATGGGTAGTTTCTTTATTCTGACAGATAACCATATGTCAATGAAAAGAGATAGACTAGAAAATTAAGAAATAAAGCCTGCATCACCATATGTTCCAATGCAGTCACCCACCCACGTACTGACATGGCCCGACCCTGCTTGACTTCAGTGATCAGACGTGAACTGGTATACTAAGGCTGATATGACTGTAGGCATGGTAAACTGTAAAAAAATATTAACAAAATGTATGCCTTCCTTATCCTTTTAGGACTTGCATTCATATCGAATGAGATAAACTCGAAATATCAAAACAGAGTCTCAACGATCCTGTGTTCATGGCCATACAACCATCAGTTCCGAGACACAATCTGCGATCCCTGGCCTAGTATTGCTGTATTTCGAGTTTCTCAGGTCATGTGATAAAAACGTGGTTAGTTTATTTATGCTGATCGATAACCATATGTCAATGAAAAGAGATAGCCTAGAAAATTAAAAAATAAAGCCTGCATCACCATGTGTTCCAATGCAGTCACCCACCCAAGTACTGACATGGTCCAACCCTGCTTGACTTCAGTGATCAGACGTGAACTGGTATACTTAAGCTGATATGGCTGTAGGCATGGTAAACTGTAAAAAAATATTAACAAGATGTTTGCCTTCCTTATCCTTTTAGGACTTGCATTCGTATAGAATGAGATAAATTCAAAATATCAAAAAAGAGTCTCAACGATCATGTGTTCATGGACGTACAATCATCAGTTCCGAGACAAAATCTGCGATCCCTGGCCAAGTATTGCTGTAGTTGGAGTTCCTTAGTTCATGTGATAAATTCATGGCTAGTTTCTTTATGCAGCCTGATAACCATTTGTCGATGAAAAGATATACACAAGAAAATTAAAAAATAAAGCCTACAATACCATGCGTTCCTGTGCAGTCACCCACCCAAGTACTGACATGGTCCAACCCTGCTTGACTTCAGTGATCAGACGTGAACTGGTATACTAAGGCTGATATGACTGTAGGCATGGTAAACTGTAAAAAAATATTAACAAAATGTATGCCTTCCTTATCCTTTTAGGACTTGCATTCATATCGAATGAGATAAATTTGAAATATCAAAACAGAGTCTCAACGATCCTGTGTTCATGGACATACAACCATCAGTTCCGAGACGAGATCTGCTATCCCTGGCCTAGTACTGCTGTAGTTGGAGTTTCTTAGTTCATGTAATAAGGTGGTGGTTAGTTTATTTATGCTGACCGATAACCATATGTCAATGAAAAGAGATAGCCTAGAAAATTAAAAAATAAAGCCTACAATACCATGCGTTCCAATGCAGTCACCCACCAAAGTACTGACATGGTCCAACCTTGCTTGACTTCAGTGATCAGACGTGAACTGGTATACTTAGGCTGATATGGCTGTCGGCATGGTAAACTGTAAAAAAATATTAACAAGATGTTTGCCTTCCTTATCCTTTTAGGACTTGAATTCATATCGAATGAGATGAATTCGAAATATCAAAAAAGAGTCTCAACGATCATGTGTTCATGGACATACAACCATCAGTTCCGAGACAAAATCTGCGATCCCTGGCCTAGTATTGCTGTAGTTGGAGTTTTTTAGGTCATGTGATAAAAACGTGGTTAGTTTCTTTATGCTGACCGATAACCATTTGTCGATAAAAGAGATAGCCTAGAAAAATAAAAAAAAGCCAACACAACCATGTGTTCCTATGCAGTCACCCACCCAAGTACTGACATGGCCGGACTCTGCTTGACTGCAATGATCAGACGAGAACTGGTATACCAAGGCTGATATGGCTGTAGGGATAGTAACTGTAAAAAATATTAACAAGATGTTTGCCTTCCTTATCCTTTTAGGACTTGCATTCGTATAGAATGAGATAAATTCAAAATATCAAAAAAGAGTCTCAACGATCATGTGTTCTTAGACATACAACCATCAGTTCCGAGATGAGATCTGCTATCCCTGGCCTAGTACTGCTGTAGTTGGAGTTTCTTAGTTCATGTAATAAGGTGGTGGTTAGTTTCTTTATGCTGACCGATAAACATATGTCAATGAAAAGAGATAGCCTAGAAAATTAAAAAAAAAGCCTACACCACCATGTGTTCCTATACAGTCACCCACCCAAGTACTGACATGTCCCGACCCTGCTTGACTTCAGTGATCAGACAAGAACTTGTATACCCTGGGTGGTATGGCCCTAGGCATAGTAAACTGTAAAAAATATTAACAAGATGTTTGCCTTCCTTATTCTTTTAGGACTTGCATTCATATAGAATGAGATTGAATCGAAATATGGAAACAGAGTCTCAAAGATCATATGTTTGTCGACATACAACCATCAGTTCCGAGACAAGATCTGCGATCCCTCTCCTAGTATTGCTGTAGTTGGAGTTTCTTAGTTCATGTGATAAAGTTATGGCTAGTTTCTTTATGCTGACAGATAACCATTTGTCGATGAAAAGAGATAGACTAGAAAATTAAGAAATAAAGCCTGCATCACCATGTGTTCCAATGCAATCACCCACCCAAGTACTGACATGGCCCGACCCTGCTTGACTTCAGTGATCAGACGTGAACTGGTATACTTAGGCTGATATGGCTGTAGGCATGGTAAACTGTAAAAAAATATTAACAAGATGTTTGCCTTCCTTATCCTTTTAGGACTTGCATTCATATCGAATGAGATAAATTCGATATATCAAAAAAGAGTCTCAACGATCATATGTTCATGGACATACAACCATCAGTTCCGAGACAAAATCTGCGATCCCTGGCCTAGTATTGCTGTATTTCGAGTTTCTCAGGTCATGTGATAAAAACGTGGTTAGTTTCTTTATGCTGACCGATAACAATTTGTCGATGAAAAGATATACACAAGAAAATTAAAAAATAAAGCCTACAATACCATGCGTTCCTGTGCAGTCACCCACCCAAGTACTGACATGGTCCAACCCTGCTTGACTTCAGTGATCAGACGTGAACTGGTATACTAAGGCTGATATGACTGTAGGCATGATAAACTGTAAAAAAATATTAACAAAATGTATGCCTTCCTTATCCTTTTTAGGACTTGCATTCATATCGAATGAGATAAACTCGAAATATCAAAACAGAGTCTCAACGATCCTGTGTTCATGGACATAGAACCATCAGTTCCGAGACGAGATCTGCTATCCCTGGCCTAGTATTGCTGTAGTTGGAGTTTCTTAGTTCATGTAATAAGGTGGTGGTTAGTTTATTTATTCTGACCGATAACCATATGTCAATGAAAAGAGATAGCCTAGAAAATTAAAAAATAAGCCTGCATCACCATGTGCTCCAATGCAGTCACTCACCCAAGTACTGACATGGCCCGACCCTGCTTGACTTCAGTGATCAGACGTGAACTGGTATACTTAGGCTGATATGGCTGTAGGCATGGTAAACTGTAAAAAATATTAACAAGATGTTTGCCTTTCTTATCCATTTAGGACTTGCATTCATATCGAATGAGATAAATTCGAAATATCAAAAAAGAGTCTCAACGATCATGTGTTCATGGACATACAACCATCAGTTCCGAGACAAAATCTGCGATCCCTCGCCTAGTATTGCTGTAGTAGGAGTTCCTTAGTTCATGTGATAAAAACGTGGCTAGTTTCTTTATGCTGACAGATAACCATTTGTCGATGAAAAGAGATAGCCTAGAAAATTAAAAAATAAAGCCTGCATCACCATGTGTTCCAATGCAGTCACCCATCCAAGTACTGACATGGCCCGACCCTGCTTGACTTCAGTGATCAGACGTGAACTGGTATACTTAGGCTGATATGGCTGTAGGGATAGTAACTGTAAAAAATATTAACAAGATGTTTGCCTTCCTTATCCTTTTAGGACTTGCATTCGTATAGAATGAGATAAATTCAAAATATCAAAAAAGAGTCTCAACGATCATGTGTTCTTAGACATACAACCATCAGTTCCGAGATGAGATCTGCTATCCCTGGCCTAGTACTGCTGTAGTTGGAGTTTCTTAGTTCATGTAATAAGGTGGTGGTTAGTTTCTTTATGCTGACCGATAAACATATGTCAATGAAAAGAGATAGCCTAGAAAATTAAAAAAAAAGCCTACACCACCATGTGTTCCTATACAGTCACCCACCCAAGTACTGACATGTCCCGACCCTGCTTGACTTCAGTGATCAGACAAGAACTTGTATACCCTGGGTAGTATGGCCCTAGGCATAGTAAACTGTAAAAAATATTAACAAGATGTTTGCCTTCCTTATTCTTTTAGGACTTGCATTCATATAGAATGAGATTGAATCGAAATATGGAAACAGAGTCTCCAAGATCATACGCTGTCAACATAAAACCATCAGTTCCGAGACAAAATCTGCGATTCCTGGCCTAGTATTGCTGTAGTAGGAGTTCCTTAGTTCATGTGATAAAGTTATGGCTAGTTTCTTTATGCTGACAGATAACCATTTGTCGATGAAAAGAGATAGCCTAGAAAATTAAAAAATAAAGCCTGCATCACCATGTGTTCCAATGCAGTCACCCATCCAAGTACTGACATGGCCCGACCCTGCTTGACTTCAGTGATCAGACGTGAACTGGTATACTTAGGCTGATATGGCTGTAGGCATGGTAAACTGTAAAAAATATTAACAAGATGTTTGCCTTCCTTATCCTTTTAGGACTTGCATTCATATCGAATGAGATAAATTCGAAATATCAAAAAAGAGTCTCAACGATCATGTGTTCATGGACATACAATCATCAGTTCCGAGACAAAATCTGCGATCCCTGGCCTAGTATTGCTGTAGTTAGAGTTCCTTAGTTCATGTGATAAATTCATGGCTAGTTTCTTTATGCAGACCGATAACCATTTGTCGATGAAAAGAGATACACAAGAAAATTAAAAAATAAAGCCTACAATACCATGCGTTCCTGTGCAGTCACCCACCCAAGTACTGACATGGTCCAACCCTGCTTGACTTCAGTGATCAGACGTGAACTGGTATACTTAGGCTGATATGACTGTAGGCATGGTAAACTGTAAAAAAATATTAACGAGATGTTTGCCTTCCTTATCCTTTTAGGACTTGCATTCATATCGAATGAGATAAATTCGAAATTTCAAAAAAGAGTCTCAACGATCATATGTCCGTCAACATACAACCATCAGTTCAGAGACGAGATCTGCTATCCCTGGCCTAGTACTGCTGTAGTTGGAGTTTCTTAGTTCATGTAATAAGGTGGTGGTTAGTTTATTTATGCTGACCGATAACCATATGTCAATGAAAAGAGATAGCCTAGAAAATTAAAAAATAAAGCCTACAATACCATGCGTTCCAATGCAGTCACCCACCAAAGTACTGACATGGTCCAACCTTGCTTGACTTCAGTGATCAGACGTGAACTGGTATACTTGGGCTGATATTGCTGTAGGCATGGTAAACTGTAAAAAAATATTAACAAGATGTTTGCCTTTCTTATCTTCTTAGGACTTGCATTCATATAGAATGAGATTGAATCGAAATATGGAAACAGAGTTTCCAAGATCATATGTTCGTCAACATACAACCATCAGTTCCGAGACAAGATTTGCGATCCCTCGCCTAGTATTGCTGTAGTTGAAGGTTCTTAATTCATGTGATAAAGTCATGGGTAGTTTCTTTATGCTGACAGATAACCATATGTCAATGAAAAGAGATAGCCTACAAAATTAAAAAAAAGCCTGCATCACCATGTGTTCCAATGCAGTCACCCATCCAAGTACTGACATGGCCCGACCCTGCTTGACTTCAGTGATCAGACGTGAACTGGTATACTTAGGCTGATATGGCTGTAGGCATGGTAAACTGTAAAAAATATTAACAAGATGTTTGCCTTCCTTATCCTTTTAGGACTTGCATTCATATCGAATGAGATAAATTCGAAATATCAAAAAAGAGTCTCAACGATCATGTGTTCATGGACATACAATCATCAGTTCCGAGACAAAATCTGCGATCCCTGGCCTAGTATTGCTGTAGTTAGAGTTCCTTAGTTCATGTGATAAATTCATGGCTAGTTTCTTTATGCAGACCGATAACCATTTGTCGATGAAAAGATATACACAAGAAAATTAAAAAATAAAGCCTACAATACCATGCGTTCCTGTGCAGTCACCCACCCAAGTACTGACATGGTCCAACCCTGCTTGACTTCAGTGATCAGACGTGAACTGGTATACTAAGGCTGATATGACTGTAGGCATGGTAAATTGTAAAAAAATATTAACGAGATGTTTGCCTTCCTTATCCTTTTAGGACTTGCATTCATATCGAATGAGATAAATTCGAAATTTCAAAAAAGAGTCTCAACGATCATATGTCCGTCAACATACAACCATCAGTTCAGAGACGAGATCTGCTATCCCTGGCCTAGTACTGCTGTAGTTGGAGTTTCTTAGTTCATGTAATAAGGTGGTGGTTAGTTTATTTATGCTGACCGATAACCATATGTCAATGAAAAGAGATAGCCTAGAAAATTAAAAAATAAAGCCTGCATCACCATGTGCTCCAATGCAGTCACTCACCTAAGTACTGACATGGCCCGACCCTGCTTGACTTCAGTGATCAGACGTGAACTGGTATACTTAGGCTGATATGGCTGTAGGCATGGTAAACTGTAAAAAATATTAACAAGATGTTTGCCTTTCTTATCCTGTTAGGACTTGCATTCATATAGAATGAGATTGAATCGAAATATGGAAACAGAATCTCCAAGATCATATGTTTGTCGACATACAACCATCAGTTCCGAGACAAGATCTGCGATCCCTCGCCTAGTATTGCTGTAGTTGGAGTTTCTTAGTTCATGTGATAAAGTTATGGCTAGTTTCTTTATGCTGACAGATAACCATTTGTCGATGAAAAGAGATAGACTAGAAAATTAAGAAATAAAGCCTGCATCACCATGTGTTCCAATGCAATCACCCACCCAAGTACTGACATGGCCCGACCCTGCTTGACTTCAGTGATCAGACGTGAACTGGTATACTTAGGCTGATATGGCTGTAGGCATGGTAAACTGTAAAAAAATATTAATAAGATGTTTGCCTTCCTTATCCTTTTAGGACTTGCATTCATATCGAATGAGATAAATTCGAAATATCAAAAAAGAGTCTCAACGATCATATGTTCATGGACATACAACCATCAGTTCCGAGACAAAATCTGCGATCCCTGGCCTAGTATTGCTGTATTTCGAGTTTCTCAGGTCATGTGATAAAAACGTGGTTAGTTTCTTTATGCTGACCGATAACAATTTGTCGATGAAAAGATATACACAAGAAAATTAAAAAATAAAGCCTACAATACCATGCGTTCCTGTGCAGTCACCCACCAAAGTACTGACATGGTCCAACCCTGCTTGACTTCAGTGATCAGACGTGAACTGGTATACTAAGGCTGATATGACTGTAGGCATGGTAAACTGTAAAAAAATATTAACAAAATGTATGCCTTCCTTATCCTTTTTAGGACTTGCATTCATATCGAATGAGATAAACTCGAAATATCAAAACAGAGTCTCAACGATCCTGTGTTCATGGACATACAACCATCAGTTCCGAGACGAGATCTGCTATCCCTGGCCTAGTATTGCTGTAGTTGGAGTTTCTTAGTTCATGTAATAAGGTGGTGGTTAGTTTATTTATTCTGACCGATAACCATATGTCAATGAAAAGAGATAGCCTAGAAAATTAAAAAATAAGCCTGCATCACCATGTGCTCCAATGCAGTCACTCACCCAAGTACTGACATGGCCCGACCCTGCTTGACTTCAGTGATCAGACGTGAACTGGTATACTTAGGCTGATATGGCTGTAGGCATGGTAAACTGTAAAAAATATTAACAAGATGTTTGCCTTTCTTATCCATTTAGGACTTGCATTCATATCGAATGAGATAAATTCGAAATATCAAAAAAGAGTCTCAACGATCATGTGTTCATGGACATACAACCATCAGTTCCGAGACAAAATCTGCGATCCCTCGCCTAGTATTGCTGTAGTAGGAGTTCCTTAGTTCATGTGATAAAAACGTGGCTAGTTTCTTTATGCTGACAGATAACCATTTGTCGATGAAAAGAGATAGCCTAGAAAACTAAAAAATAAAGCCTGCATCACCATGTGTTCCAATGCAGTCACCCATCCAAGTACTGACATGGCCCGACCCTGCTTGACTTCAGTGATCAGACGTGAACTGGTATACTTAGGCTGATATGGCTGTAGGGATAGTAACTGTAAAAAATATTAACAAGATGTTTGCCTTCCTTATCCTTTTAGGACTTGCATTCGTATAGAATGAGATAAATTCAAAATATCAAAAAAGAGTCTCAACGATCATGTGTTCATAGACATACAACCATCAGTTCCGAGATGAGATCTGCTATCCCTGGCCTAGTACTGCTGTAGTTGGAGTTTCTTAGTTCATGTAATAAGGTGGTGGTTAGTTTCTTTATGCTGACCGATAAACGTATGTCAATGAAAAGAGATAGCCTAGAAAATTAAAAAAAAAGCCTACACCACCATGTGTTCCTATACAGTCACCCACCTAAGTACTGACATGTCCCGACCCTGCTTGACTTCAGTGATCAGACAAGAACTTGTATACCCTGGGTGGTATGGCCCTAGGCATAGTAAACTGTAAAAAATATTAACAAGATGTTTGCCTTCCTTATTCTTTTAGGACTTGCATTCATATAGAATGAGATTGAATCGAAATATGGAAACAGAGTCTCCAAGATCATACACTGTCAACATAAAACCATCAGTTCCGAGACAAAATCTGCGATTCCTGGCCTAGTATTGCTGTAGTAGGAGTTCCTTAGTTCATGTGATAAAGTCATGGCTAGTTTCTTTATGCTGACAGATAACCATTTGTCGATGAAAAGAGATAGCCTAGAAAATTAAAAAATAAAGCCTGCATCACCACGTGTTCCAATGCAGTCACCCATCCAAGTACTGACATGGTCCAACCCTGCTTGACTTCAGTGATCAGACGTGAACTGGTATACTCAGGCTGATATGACTGTAGGCATGGTAAACTGTAAAAAAATATTAACGAGATGTTTGCCTTCCTTATCCTTTTAGGACTTGCATTCATATCGAATGAGATAAATTCGAAATATCAAAAAAGAGTCTCAACGATCATGTGTTCATGGACATACAATCATCAGTTCCGAGACAAAATCTGCGATCCCTGGCCTAGTATTGCTGTAGTTAGAGTTCCTTAGTTCATGTGATAAATTTAGGCTAGTGACTTTATGCAGACCGATAACCATTTGTCGATGAAAAGAGATACACAAGAAAATTAAAAAATAAAGCCTACAATACCATGCGTTCCTGTGCAGTCACCCACCCAAGTACTGACATGGTCCAACCCTGCTTGACTTCAGTGATCAGACGTGAACTGGTATACTCAGGCTGATATGACTGTAGGCATGGTAAACTGTTAAAAAATATTAACGAGATGTTTGCCTTCCTTATCCTTTTAGGACTTGCATTCATATCGAATGAGATAAATTCGAAATTTCAAAAAAGAGTCTCAACGATCATATGTCCGTCAACATACAACCATCAGTTCAGAAACGAGATCTGCTATCCCTGGCCTAGTACTGCTGTAGTTGGAGTTTCTTAGTTCATGTAATAAGGTGGTGGTCAGTTTATTTATGCTGACCGATAACCATATGTCAATGAAAAGAGATAGCCTAGAAAATTAAAAAATAAGCCTGCATCACCATGTGCTCCAATGCAGTCACTCACCAAAGTACTGACATGGTCCAACCTTGCTTGACTTCAGTGATCAGACGTGAACTGGTATACTTGGGCTGATATGGCTGTAGGCATGGTAAACTGTAAAAAAATATTAACAAGATGTTTGCCTTTCTTATCTTCTTAGGACTTGCATTCATATAGAATGAGATTGAAAGGAAATATGGAAACAGAGTTTCCAAGATCATATTTTCGTCAACATACAACCATCAGTTCCGAGACAAGATTTGCGATCCCTCGCCTAGTATTGCTGTAGTTAAAGGTTCTTAATTCATGTGATAAAGTCATGGGTAGTTTCTTTATGCTGACAGATAACCATATGTCAATGAAAAGAGATAGACTAGAAAATTAAGAAATAAAGCCTGCATCACCATATGTTCCAATGCAGTCACCCACCCACGTACTGACATGGCTCGACCCTGCTTGACTTCAGTGATCAGACGTAAACTGGTATACTAAGGCTGATATGACTGTAGGCATGGTAAACTGTAAAAAAATATTAACAAAATGTATGCCTTCCTTATCCTTTTAGGACTTGCATTCATATCGAATGAGATAAACTCGAAATATCAAAACAGAGTCTCAACGATCCTGTGTTCATGGCCATACAACCATCAGTTCCGAGACGAGATCTGCTATCCCTGGCCTAGTATTGCTGTAGTTGGAGTTTCTTAGTTCATGTAATAAGGTGGTGGTTAGTTTATTTATGCTGACCGATAACCATATGTCAATGAAAAGAGATAGCCTAGAAAATTAAAAAATAAAGCCTACATCACCATGTGCTCCAATGCAGTCACTCACCTAAGTACTGACATGGCCCGACCCTGCTTGACTTCAGTGATCAGACGTGAACTGGTATACTTAGGCTGATATGGCTGTAGGCATGGTAAACTGTAAAAAAATATTAACAAGATGTTTGCCTTTCTTATCCTGTTAGGACTTGCATTCATATAGAATGAGATTGAATCGAAATATGGAAACAGAATCTCCAAGATCATATGTTTGTCGACATACAACCATCAGTTCCGAGACAAGATCTGCGATCCCTCGCCTAGTATTGCTGTAGTTGGAGTTTCTTAGTTCATGTGATAAAGTTATGGCTAGTTTCTTTATGCTGACAGATAACCATTTGTCGATGAAAAGAGATAGACTAGAAAATTAAGAAATAAAGCCTGCATCACCATGTGTTCCAATGCAATCACCCACCCAAGTACTGACATGGCCCGACCCTGCTTGACTTCAGTGATCAGACGTGAACTGGTATACTTAGGCTGATATGGCTGTAGGCATGGTAAACTGTAAAAAAATATTAACAAAATGTATGCCTTCCTTATCCTTTTAGGACTTGCATTCATATCGATTGAGATAAACTCGAAATATCAAAACAGAGTCTCAACGATCCTGTGTTCACTGACATACAACCATCAGTTCTGAGACGAGATCTGCTATCCCTGGCCTAGTATTGCTGTAGTTGGAGTTTCTTAGTTCATGTAATAAGGTGGTGGTTAGTTTATTTATTCTGACCGATAACCATATGTCAATGAAAAGAGATAGCCTAGAAAATTAAAAAATAAGCCTGCATCACCATGTGCTCCAATGCAGTCACTCACCCAAGTACTGACATGGCCCGACCCTGCTTGACTTCAGTGATCAGACGTGAACTGGTATACTTAGGCTGATATGGCTGTAGGCATGGTAAACTGTAAAAAATATTAACAAGATGTTTGCCTTTCTTATCCATTTAGGACTTGCATTCATATCGAATGAGATAAATTCGAAATATCAAAAAAGAGTCTCAACGATCATGTGTTCATGGACATACAACCATCAGTTCCGAGACAAAATCTGCGATCCCTCGCCTAGTATTGCTGTAGTAGGAGCTCCTTAGTTCATGTGATAAAAACGTGGCTAGTTTCTTTATGCTGACAGATAACCATTTGTCGATGAAAAGAGATAGCCTAGAAAATTAAAAAATAAAGCCTGCATCACCATGTGTTCTAATGCAGTCACCCATCCAAGTACTGACATGGCCCGACCCTGCTTGACTTCAGTGATCAGACGTGAACTGGTATACTTAGGCTGATATGGCTGTAGGGATAGTAACTGTAAAAAATATTAACAAGATGTTTGCCTTCCTTATCCTTTTAGGACTTGCATTCGTATAGAATGAGATAAATTCAAAATATCAAAAAAGAGTCTCAACGATCATGTGTTCATAGACATACAACCATCAGTTCCGAGATGAGATCTGCTATCCCTGGCCTAGTACTGCTGTAGTTGGAGTTTCTTAGTTCATGTAATAAGGTGGTGGTTAGTTTCTTTATGCTGACCGATAAACATATGTCAATGAAAAGAGATAGCCTAGAAAATTAAAAAAAAAGCCTACACCACCATGTGTTCCTATACAGTCACCCACCCAAGTACTGACATGTCCCGACCCTGCTTGACTTCAGTGATCAGACAAGAACTTGTATACCCTGGGTGGTATGGCCCTAGGCATAGTAAACTGTAAAAAATATTAACAAGATGTTTGCCTTCCTTATTCTTTTAGGACTTGCATTCATATAGAATGAGATTGAATCGAAATATGGAAACAGAGTCTCCAAGATCATACGCTGTCAACATAAAACCATCAGTTCCGAGACAAAATCTGCGATTCTTGGCCTAGTATTGCTGTAGTAGGAGTTCCTTAGTTCATGTGATAAAGTCATGGCTAGTTTCTTTATGCTGACAGATAACCATTTGTCGATGAAAAGAGATAGCCTAGAAAATTAAAAAATAAAGCCTGCATCACCACGTGTTCCAATGCAGTCACCCATCCAAGTACTGACATGGTCCAACCCTGCTTGACTTCAGTGATCAGACGTGAACTGGTATACTCAGGCTGATATGACTGTAGGCATGGTAAACTGTAAAAAAATATTAACGAGATGTTTGACTTCCTTATCCTTTTAGGACTTGCATTCATATCGAATGAGATAAATTCGAAATATCAAAAAAGAGTCTCAACGATCATGTGTTCATGGACATACCATCATCAGTTCCGAGACAAAATCTGCGATCCCTGGCCTAGTATTGCTGTAGTTAGAGTTCCTTAGTTCATGTGATAAATTCATGGCTAGTTTCTTTATGCAGACCCTTAACCATTTGTCGATGAAAAGAGATACACAAGAAAATTAAAAAATAAAGCCTACAATACCATGCGTTCCTGTGCAGTCACCCACCCAAGTACTGACATGGTACAACCCTGCTTGACTTCAGTGATCAGACGTGAACTGGTATACTCAGGCTGATATGACTGTAGGCATGGTAAACTGTAAAAAAATATTAACGAGATGTTTGCCTTCCTTATCCTTTTAGGACTTGCATTCATATCGAATGAGATAAATTCGAAATTTCAAAAAAGAGTCTCAACGATCATATGTCCGTCAACATACAACCATAAGTTCAGAGACGAGATCTGCTATCCCTGGCCTAGTACTGCTGTAGTTGGAGTTTCTTAGTTCATGTAATAAGGTGGTGGTCAGTTTATTTATGCTGACCGATAACCATATGTCAATGAAAAGAGATAGCCTAGAAAATTAAAAAATAAGCCTGCATCACCATGTGCTCCAATGCAGTCACTCACCAAAGTACTGACATGGTCCAACCTTGCTTGACTTCAGTGATCAGACGTGAACTGGTATACTTGGGCTGATATGGCTGTAGGCATGGTAAACTGTAAAAAAATATTAACAAGATGTTTGCCTTTCTTATCTTCTTAGGACTTGCATTCATATAGAATGAGATTGAAAGGAAATATGGAAACAGAGTTTCCAAGATCATATTTTCGTCAACATACAACCATCAGTTCCGAGACAAGATTTGCGATCCCTCGCCTAGTATTGCTGTAGTTAAAGGTTCTTAATTCATGTAATAAGGTGGTGGTTAGTTTATTTATGCTGACCGATAACCATATGTCAATGAAAAGAGATAGCCTAGAAAATTAAAAAATAAAGCCTACAATACCATGCGTTCCAATGCAGTCACCCACCAAAGTACTGACATGGTCCAACCTTGCTTGACTTCAGTGATCAGACGTGAACTGGTATACTTGGGCTGATATGGCTGTAGGCATGGTAAACTGTAAAAAAATATTAACAAGATGTTTGCCTTTCTTATCTTCTTAGGACTTGCATTCATATAGAATGAGATTGAATCGAAATATGGAAAGAGAGTTTCCAAGATCATATTTTCGTCAACATACAACCATCAGTTCCGAGACAAGATTTGCGATCCCTCGCCTAGTATTGCTGTAGTTAAAGGTTCTTAATTCATGTGATAAAGTCATGGGTAGTTTCTTTATGCTGACAGATAACCATATGTCAATGAAAAGAGATAGCCTAGAAAATTAAAAAAAAGCCTGCATCACCATGTGCTCCAATGCAGTCACCCACCCAAGTACTGACATGGTCCTACCCTGCTTGACTTCAGTGATCAGACGTCAACTGGTATACTTAAGCTGATATGGCTGTAGGCATGGTAAACTGTAAAAAAATATTAACAAGATGTTTGCCTTCCTTATCCTTTTAGGACTTGCATTCATATCGAATGAGATAAATTCGAAATATCAAAAAAGAGTCTCAACGATCATGTGTTCATGGACGTACAATCATCAGTTCCGAGACAAAATCTGCGATCCCTGGCCAAGTATTGCTGTAGTTGGAGTTCCTTAGTTCATGTGATAAATTCATGGCTAGTTTCTTTATGCAGCCTGATAACCATTTGTCGATGAAAAGATATACACAAGAAAATTAAAAAATAAAGCCTACAATACCATGCGTTCCTGTGCAGTCACCCACCCAAGTACTGACATGGTCCAACCCTGCTTGACTTCAGTGATCAGACGTGAACTGGTATACTAAGGCTGATATGACTGTAGGCATGGTAAACTGTAAAAAAATATTAACAAAATGTATGCCTTCCTTATCCTTTTAGGACTTGCATTCATATCGAATGAGATAAACTCGAAATATCAAAACAGAGTCTCAACGATCCTGTGTTCATAGACATACAACCATCAGTTCCGAGACGAGATCTGCTATCCCTGGCCTAGTACTGCTGTAGTTGGAGTTTCTTAGTTCATGTAATAAGGTGGTGGTTAGTTTATTTATGCTGACCGATAACCATATGTCAATGAAAAGAGATAGCCTAGAAAATTAAAAAATAAAGCCTACAATACCATGCGTTCCAATGCAGTCACCCACCAAAGTACTGACATGGTCCAACCTTGCTTGACTTCAGTGATCAGACGTGAACTGGTATACTTGGGCTGATATGGCTGTAGGCATGGTAAACTGTAAAAAAATATTAACAAGATGTTTGCCTTTCTTATCTTCTTAGGACTTGCATTCATATAGAATGAGATTGAATCGAAATATGGAAACAGAGTTTCCAAGATCATATGTTCGTCAACATACAACCATCAGTTCCGAGACAAGATTTGCGATCCCTCGCCTAGTATTGCTGTAGTTGAAGGTTCTTAATTCATGTGATAAAGTCATGGGTAGTTTCTTTATGCTGACAGATAACCATATGTCAATGAAAAGAGATAGCCTAGAAAATTAAAAAAAAGCCTGCATCACCATGTGCTCCAATGCAGTCACCCACCAAAGTACTGACATGGTCCTACCCTGCTTGACTTCCATGATCAGACGTCAACTGGTATACTTAAGCTGATATGGCTGTAGGCATGGTAAACTGTAAAAAAATATTAACAAGATGTTTGCCTTCCTTATCCTTTTAGGACTTGCATTCATATCGAATGAGATAAATTCGAAATATCAAAAAAGAGTCTCAACGATCATGTGTTCATGGACGTACAATCATCAGTTCCGAGACAAAATCTGCGATCCCTGGCCAAGTATTGCTGTAGTTGGAGTTCCTTAGTTCATGTGATAAATTCATGGCTAGTTTCTTTATGCAGCCTGATAACCATTTGTCGATGAAAAGATATACACAAGAAAATTAAAAAATAAAGCCTACAATACCATGCGTTCCTGTGCAGTCACCCACCCAAGTACTGACATGGTCCAACCCTGCTTGACTTCAGTGATCAGACGTGAACTGGTATACTAAGGCTGATATGACTGTAGGCATGGTAAACTGTAAAAAAATATTAACAAAATGTATGCCTTCCTTATCCTTTTAGGACTTGCATTCATATCGAATGAGATAAACTCGAAATATCAAAACAGAGTCTCAACGATCCTGTGTTCATGGACATACAACCATCAGTTCCGAGACGAGATCTGCTATCCCTGGCCTAGTATTGCTGTAGTTGGAGTTTCTTAGTTCATGTAATAAGGTGGTGGTTAGTTTATTTATGCTGACCGATAACCATATGTCAATGAAAAGAGATAGCCAAGAAAATTAAAAAATAAAGCCTGCATCACCATGTGCTCCAATGCAGTCACTCACCTAAGTACTGACATGGCCCGACCCTGCTTGACTTCAGTGATCAGACGTGAACTGGTATACTTAGGCTGATATGGCTGTAGGCATGGTAAACTGTAAAAAATATTAACAAGATGTTTGCCTTTCTTATCCTGTTAGGACTTGCATTCATATAGAATGAGATTGAATCGAAATATGGAAACAGAATCTCCAAGATCATATGTTTGTCGACATACAACCATCAGTTCCGAGACAAGATCTGCGATCCCTCGCCTAGTATTGCTGTAGTTGGAGTTTCTTAGTTCATGTGATAAAGTTATGGCTAGTTTCTTTATGCTGACAGATAACCATTTGTCGATGAAAAGAGATAGACTAGAAAATTAAGAAATAAAGCCTGCATCACCATGTGTTCCAATGCAATCACCCACCCAAGTACTGACATGGCCCGACCCTGCTTGACTTCAGTGATCAGACGTGAACTGGTATACTTAGGCTGATATGGCTGTAGGCATGGTAAACTGTAAAAAAATATTAACAAGATGTTTGCCTTCCTTATCCTTTTAGGACTTGCATTCATATCGAATGAGATAAATTCGAAATATCAAAAAAGAGTCTCAACGATCATATGTTCATGGACATACAACCATCAGTTCCGAGACAAACTCTGCGATCCCTGGCCTAGTATTGCTGTATTTCGAGTTTCTCAGGTCATGTGATAAAAACGTGGTTAGTTTCTTTATGCTGACCGATAACAATTTGTCGATGAAAAGAGATAGCCTAGAAAATTAAAAAAAAGCCTACACAACCATGTGTTCCTATGCAGTCACCCACCCAAGTACTGACATGGCCGGACCCTGCTTGACTGCAGTGATCAGACAAGAACTGGTATACCAAGGCTGATATGGCTGTAGGCATAGTAACTGTAAAAAATATTAACAAGATGTTTGCCTTCCTTATCCTTTTAGGACTTGCATTCGTATAGAATGAGATAAATTCAAAATATCAAAAAAGAGTCTCAACGATCATGTGTTCATAGACATACAACCATCAGTCCGAGATGAGATCTGCTATCCCTGGTGTAATGTAATGTAATAAGGTGGTGGTTAGTTTCTTTATGCTGACCGATAACCATATGTCAATGAAAAGAGATAGCCTAGAAAATTAAAAAAAAAAGCCTACACCACCATGTGTTCCTATACAGTCACCCACCCAAGTACTGACATGTCCCGACCCTGCTTGACTTCAGTGATCAGACAAGAACTTGTATACCCTGGGTGGTATGGCCCTAGGCATAGTAAACTGTAAAAAATATTAACAAGATGTTTGCCTTCCTTATTCTTTTAGGAATTGCATTCATATAGAATGAGATTGAATCGAAATATGGAAACAGAGTCTCCAAGATCATACGCCGTCAACATAAAACCATCAGTTTCGAGACAAAATCTGCGATTCCTGGCCTAGTATTGCTGTAGTAGGAGTTCCTTAGTTCATGTGATAAAGTCATGGCTAGTTTCTTTATGCTGACAGATAACCATTTGTCGATGAAAAGAGATAGCCTAGAATATTAAAAAATAAAGCCTGCATCACCACGTGTTCCAATGCAGTCACCCACCAAAGTACTGACATGGTCCAACCTTGCTTGACTTCAGTGATCAGACGTGAACTGGTATACTTGGGCTGATATGGCTGTAGGCATGGTAAACTGTAAAAAAATATTAACAAGATGTTTGCCTTTCTTATCTTCTTAGGACTTGCATTCATATAGAATGAGATTGAATCGAAATATGGAAACAGAGTTTCCAAGATCATATGTTTGTCGACATACAACCATCAGTTCCGAGACAAGATCTGCGATCCCTCGCCTAGTATTGCTGTAGTTGAAGGTTCTTAATTCATGTGATAAAGTTATGGCTAGTTTCTTTATGCTGACAGATAACCATTTGTCGATGAAAAGAGATAGCCTAGAAAATTAAGAAATAAAGCCTGCATCACCATGTGTTCCAATGCAATCACCCACCCAAGTACTGACATGGCCCGACCCTGCTTGACTTCAGTGATCAGACGTCAACTGGTATACTTAGGCTGATATGGCTGTAGGCATGGTAAACTGTAAAAAAATATTAACAAAATGTTTGCCTTTCTTATCCATTTAGGACTTGCATTCATATCGAATGAGATAAATTCGAAATATCAAAGAAGAGTCTCAACGATCATGTGTTCATGGACATACAACCATCAGTTCCGAGACAAAATCTGCGATCCCTTGCCTACTATTGCTGTAGTTGGAGTTTCTTAGGTCATGTGATAAAAACGTGGTTAGTTTCTTTATGCTGACCGATAACCATTTGTCGATGAAAAGAGATAGCCTAGAAAATTAAAAAAAAGCCTACACAACCATGTGTTCCTATGCAGTCACCCACCCAAGTACTGACATGGCTGGACCCTGCTTGACTGCAGTGATCAGACGAGAACTGGTATACTTAGGCTGATATGGCTGTAGGCATGGTAAACTGTAAAAATATTAACAAGATGTTTGCCTTTCTTATCCTCTTAGGACTTGCATTCATATAGAATGAGATTGAATCGAAATATGGAAACAGAGTCTCCAAGATCATACGCCGTCAACATAAAACCATCAGTTCCGAGACAAAATCTGCGATTCCTGGCCTAGTATTGCTGTAGTAGGAGTTCCTTAGTTCATGTGATAAAGTCATGGCTAGTTTCTTTATGCTGACAGATAACCATTTGTCGATGAAAAGAGATAGCCTAGAATATTAAAAAATAAAGCCTGCATCACCACGTGTTCCAATGCAGTCACCCATCAAAGTACTGACATGGCCCGACCCTGCTTGACTTCAGTGATCAGACGTGAACTGGTATACTTAGGCTGATATGGCTGTAGGCATGGTAAACTGTAAAAAAATATTAACAAAATGTTTGCCTTTCTTATCCATTTAGGACTTGCATTCATATCGAATGAGATAAATTCGAAATATCAAAGAAGAGTCTCAACGATCATGTGTTCATGGACATACAACCATCAGTTCCGAGACAAAATCTGCGATCCCTTGCCTACTATTGCTGTAGTTGGAGTTTCTTAGGTCATGTGATAAAAACGTGGTTAGTTTCTTTATGCTGACCGATAACCATTTGTCGATGAAAAGAGATAGCCTAGAAAATTAAAAAAAAGCCTACACAACCATGTGTTCCTATGCAGTCACCCACCCAAGTACTGACATGGCTGGACCCTGCTTGACTGCAGTGATCAGACGAGAACTGGTATACTTAGGCTGATATGGCTGTAGGCATGGTAAACTGTAAAAATATTAACAAGATGTTTGCCTTTCTTATCCTCTTAGGACTTGCATTCATATAGAATGAGATTGAATCGAAATATGGAAACAGAGTCTCCAAGATCATACGCCGTCAACATAAAACCATCAGTTCCGAGACAAAATCTGCGATTCCTGGCCTAGTATTGCTGTAGTAGGAGTTCCTTAGTTCATGTGATAAAGTCATGGCTAGTTTCTTTATGCTGACAGATAACCATTTGTCGATGAAAAGAGATAGCCTAGAATATTAAAAAATAAAGCCTGCATCACCACGTGTTCCAATGCAGTCACCCATCAAAGTACTGACATGGCCCGACCCTGCTTGACTTCAGTGATCAGACGTGAACTGGTATACTTAGGCTGATATGGCTGTAGGCATGGTAAACTGTAAAAAAATATTAACAAAATGTTTGCCTTTCTTATCCATTTAGGACTTGCATTCATATCGAATGAGATAAATTCGAAATATCAAAGAAGAGTCTCAACGATCATGTGTTCATGGACATACAACCATCAGTTCCGAGACAAAATCTGCGATCCCTTGCCTACTATTGCTGTAGTTGGAGTTTCTTAGGTCATGTGATAAAAACGTGGTTAGTTTCTTTATGCTGACCGATAACCATTTGTCGATGAAAAGAGATAGCCTAGAAAATTAAAAAATAAAGCCTGCATCACCATGTGTTCCAATGCAGTCAACCATCCAAGTACTGACATGGCTCGACCCTGCTTGACTTCATTGATCAGACGTGCACTGGTATACTTAGGCTGATATGGCTGTAGGCATGGTAAACTGTAAAAAAATATTAACAAGATGTTTGCCTTCCTTATCCTTTTAGGACTTGCATTCATATCGAATGAGATAAATTCGAAATATCAAAAAAGAGTCTCAACAATCATGTGTTCATGGACATACAACCATCAGTTCCGAGACAAAATCTGCGATCCCCGGCCTAGTATTGCTATAGTTGGAGACTCTTAGGTCATGTGATAAAAACGTGGTTAGTTTCTTTATGCTGACCGATAACAATTTGTCGATGAAAAGAGATAGCCTAGAAAATTAAAAAAAAAGCCTACACAACCATGTGTTCCTATGCAGTCACCCACCCAAGAACTGACATGGCCGGACCCTGCTTGACTGCAGTGATCAGACGAGAACTGGTATACCAAGGCTGATATGGCTGTAGGCATAGTAACTGTAAAAAATATTAACAAGATGTTTGCCTTCCTTATCCTTTTAGGACTTGCATTCGTATAGAATGAGATTGAATCGAAATATGGAAACATAGTCTCCAAGATCATACGCCTTCAACATAAAACCATCAGTTCCGAGACAAAATCTGCGATTCCTGGCCTAGTATTGCTGTAGTAGGAGATCCTTAGTTCATGTGATAAAGTCATGGCTAGCTTCTTTATGCTGACAGATAACCATTTGTCGATGAAAAGAGATAGCCTAGAAAATTAAAAAATAAAGCTTGCATCACCATGTGTTCCAAGGCAGTCACCCATCAAAGTACTGACATGGCCCGACCCTGCTTGACTTCAGTGATCAGACGTGAACTGGTATACTTAGGCTGATATGGCTGTAGGCATGGTAAACTGTACAAAAATATTAACAAGATGTTTGCCTTCCTTATCCTTTTAGGACTTGCATTCATATCGAATAAGATAAATTCGAAATATCAAAAAAGAGTCTCAACGATCATGTGTTCATGGACATACAACCATCAGTTCCGAGACAAAATCTGCGATCCCTGGCCTAGTATTGCTATAGTTGGAGTCTCTTAGGTCATGTAATAAAAACGTGGTTAGTTTCTTTATGCTGACCGATATCAATTTGTCGATGAAAAGAGATAGCCTAGAAAATTAAAAAAAGGCTACACAACCATGTGTTCCTATGCAGTCACCCACCCAAGAACTGACATGACCGGAACCTGCTTGACTGCAGTGATCAGACGAGAACTGGTATACCAAGGCTGATATGGCTGTAGGCATAGTAACTGTAAAAAATATTAACAAGATGTTTGCCTTCCTTATCCTTTTAGGACTTGCATTCGTATAGAATGAGATTGAATCGAAATATGGAAACAGAGTCTCCAAGATCATACGCCTTCAACATAAAACCATCAGTTCCGAGACAAAATCTGCGATTCCTTGCCTAGTATTGTTGTAGTAGGAGTTCCTTTGTTCATGTGATAAAGTCATGGCTAGTTTCTTTATGCTGACAGATAACCATTTGTCGATGAAAAGAGATACACAAGAAAATTAAAAAATAAAGCCTACAATACCATGCGTTCCTGTGCAGTCACCAACCCAAGTACTGACATGGCCCGACCCTGCTTGACTTCAGTGATCAGACGATAACTGGTATACTTAGGCTGATATGGCTGTAGGCATGTTAGACTGTAAAAAATATTAACAAGATGTTTGCCTTTCTTATCCTCTTAGGACTTGCATTCATATAGAATGAGATTGAATCGAAATATCAAAAAAGAGTCTCAACGATCATGTGTTCATGGACATACAACCATCAGTTCCGAGACGAGATCTGCTATCCCTGGCCTAGTACTGCTGTAGTTGGAGTTTCTTAGTTCATGTAATAAGGTGGTGGTTAGTTTATTTATTCTGACCGATAACCATATGTCAATGAAAAGAGATAGCCTAGAAAAATAAAAAAAAGCCAACACAACCATGTGTTCCTATGCAGTCACCCATCCAAGTACTGACATGGCCCGACCCTGCTTGACTTCAGTGATCAGACGTGAACTGGTATACTTAGGCTGATATGGCTGTCGGCATGGTAAACTGTAAAAAAATATTAACAAGATGTTTGCCTTCCTTATCCTTTTAGGACTTGAATTCATATCGAATGAGATGAATTCGAAATATCAAAAAAGAGTCTCAACGATCATGTGTTCATGGACATACAACCATCAGTTCCGAGACAAAATCTGCGATCCCTGGCCTAGTATTGCTGTAGTTGGAGTTTTTTAGGTCATGTGATAAAGTCATGGCTAGTTTCTTTATGCTGACAGATAACCATTTGTCGATGAAAAGAGATACACAAGAAAAATAAAAAATAAAGCCTACAATACCATGCGTTCCTGTGCAGTCACCAACCCAAGTACTGACATGGCCCGACCCTGCTTGACTTCAGTGATCAGACGATAACTGGTATACTTAGGCTGATATGGCTGTAGGCATGTTAGACTGTAAAAAATATTAACAAGATGTTTGCCTTTCTTATCCTCTTAGGACTTGCATTCATATAGAATGAGATTGAATCGAAATATCAAAAAAGAGTCTCAACGATCATGTGTTCATGGACATACAACCATCAGTTCCGAGACGAGATCTGCTATCCCTGGCCTAGTACTGCTGTAGTTGGAGTTTCTTAGTTCATGTAATAAGGTGGTGGTTAGTTTATTTATTCTGACCGATAACCATATGTCAATGAAAAGAGATAGCCTAGAAAAATAAAAAAAAGCCAACACAACCATGTGTTCCTATGCAGTCACCCATCCAAGTACTGACATGGCCCGACCCTGCTTGACTGCAATGATCAGACGAGAACTGGTATACCAAGGCTGATATGGCTGTAGGGATAGTAACTGTAAAAAATATTAACAAGATGTTTGCCTTCCTTATCCTTTTAGGACTTGCATTCGTATAGAATGAGATAAATTCAAAATATCAAAAAAGAGTCTCAACGATCATGTGTTCATAGACATACAACCATCAGTTCCAAGATGAGATCTGCTATCCCTGGCCTAGTACTGCTGTAGTTGGAGTTTCTTAGTTCATGTAATAAGGTGGTGGTTAGTTTCTTTATGCTGACCGATAAACATATGTCAATGAAAAGAGATAGCCTAGAAAATTAAAAAAAAAGCCTACACCACCATGTGTTCCTATACAGTCACCCACCCAAGTACTGACATGTCCCGACCCTGCTTGACTTAAGTGATCAGACAAGAACTTGTATACCCTGGGTGGTATGGCCCTAGGCATAGTAAACTGTAAAAAATATTAACAAGATGTTTGCCTTCCTTATTCTTTTAGGACTTGCATTCATATAGAATGAGATTGAATCGAAATATGGAAACAGAGTCTCCAAGATCATACGCTGTCAACATAAACCCATCAGTTCCGAGACAAAATCTGCGATTCCTGGCCTAGTATTGCTGTAGTAGGAGTTCCTTAGTTCATGTGATAAAGTCATGGCTAGTTTCTTTATGCTGACAGATAACCATTTGTCGATGAAAAGAGATAGCCTAGAAAATTAAAAAATAAAGCCTGCAACACCACGTGTTCCAATGCAGTCACCCATCCAAGTACTGACATGGCCCGACCCTGCTTGGCTTCAGTGATCAGACTTGAACTGGTATACTTAGGCTGATATGGCTGTAGGCATGGTAAACTGTAAAAAATATTAACAAGATGTTTGCCTTCCTTATCCTTTTAGGACTTGCATTCATATCGAATGAGATAAATTCGAAATATCAAAAAAGAGTCTCAACGATCATGTGTTCATGGACATACAATCATCAGTTCCGAGACAAAATCTGCGATCCCTGGCCTAGTATTGCTGTAGTTAGAGTTCCTTAGTTCATGTGATAAATTCATGGCTAGTTTCTTTATGCAGACCGATAACCATTTGTCGATGAAAAGAGATACACAAGAAAATTAAAAAATAAAGCCTACAATACCATGCGTTCCTGTGCAGTCACCCACCCAAGTACTGACATGGTCCAACCCTGCTTGACTTCAGTGATCAGACGTGAACTGGTATACTTAGGCTGATATGACTGTAGGCATGGTAAACTGTAAAAAAATATTAACGAGATGTTTGCCTTCCTTATCCTTTTAGGACTTGCATTCATATCGAATGAGATAAATTCGAAATTTCAAAAAAGAGTCTCAACGATCATATGTCCGTCAACATACAACCATCAGTTCAGAGACGAGATCTGCTATCCCTGGCCTAGTACTGCTGTAGTTGGAGTTTCTTAGTTCATGTAATAAGGTGGTGGTTAGTTTATTTATGCTGACCGATAACCATATGTCAATGAAAAGAGATAGCCTAGAAAATTAAAAAATAAAGCCTACAATACCATGTGTTCCAATGCAGTCACCCACCAAAGTACTGACATGGTCCAACCTTGCTTGACTTCAGTGATCAGACGTGAACTGGTATACTTGGGCTGATATGGCTGTAGGCATGGTAAACTGTAAAAAAATATTAACAAGATGTTTGCCTTTCTTATCTTCTTAGGACTTGCATTCATATAGAATGAGATTGAATCGAAATATGGAAACAGAGTTTCCAAGATCTATGTGTTCGTCAACATACAACCATCAGTTCCGAGACAAGATTTGCGATCCCTCGCCTAGTATTGCTGTAGTTGAAGGTTTATAATTCATGTGATAAAGTCATGGGTAGTTTCTTTATGCTGACAGATAACCATATGTCAATGAAAAGAGATAGCCTAGAAAATTAAAAAAAAGCCTGCATCACCATGTGCTCCAATGCAGTCACCCACCCAAGTACTGACATGGTCCTACCTTGCTTGACTTCAGTGATCAGACGTCAACTGGTATACTTAAGCTGATATGGCTGTAGGCATGGTAAACTGTAAAAAAATATTAACAAGATGTTTGCCTTCCTTATCCTTTTAGGACTTTCATTCATATCGAATGAGATAAATTCGAAATATCAAAAAAGAGTCTCAACGATCATGTGTTCATGAACGTACAATCATCAGTTCCGAGACAAAATCTGCGATCCCTGGCCAAGTATTGCTGTAGTTGGAGTTCCTTAGTTCATGTGATAAATTCATGGCTAGTTTCTTTATGCAGCCCGATAACCATTTGTCGATGAAAAGATATACACAAGAAAATTAAAAAATAAAGCCTACAATACCATGCGTTCCTGTGCAGTCACCCACCCAAGTACTGACATGGTCCAACCCTGCTTGACTTCAGTGATCAGACGTGAACTGGTATACTAAGGCTGATATGACTGTAGGCATGGTAAACTGTAAAAAAATATTAACAAAATGTATGCCTCCTTATCCTTTTAGGACTTGCATTCATATCGAATGAGATAAACTCGAAATATCAAAACAGAGTCTCAACGATCCTGTGTTCATGGACATACAACCATCAGTTCCGAGACGAGATCTGCTATCCCTGGCCTAGTATTGCTGTAGTTGGAGTTTCTTAGTTCATGTAATAAGGTGGTGGTTAGTTTATTTATGCTGACCGATAACCATATGTCAATGAAAAGAGATAGCCTAGAAAATTAAAAAATAAAGCCTGCATCACCATGTGCTCCAATGCAGTCACTCACCTAAGTACTGACATGGCCCGACCCTGCTTGACTTCAGTGATCAGACGTGAACTGGTATACTTAGGCTGATATGGCTGTAGGCATGATAAACTGTAAAAAATATTAACAAGATGTTTGCCTTTCTTATCCTGTTAGGACGTGCATTCATATAGAATGAGATTGAATCGAAATATGGAAATAGAATCTCCAAGATCATATGTTTGTCGACATACAACCATCAGTTCCGAGAAAAGATCTGCGATCCCTCGCCTAGTATTGCTGTAGTTGGAGTTTCTTAGTTCATGTGATAAAGTTATGGCTAGTTTCTTTATGCTGACAGATAACCATTTGTCGATGAAAAGAGATAGACTAGAAAATTAAAAAATAAGCCTGCATCACCATGTGCTCCAATGCAGTCACTCACCCAAGTACTGACATGGCCCGACCCTGCTTGACTTCAGTGATCAGACGTGAACTGGTATACTTAGGCTGATCTGGCTGTAGGCATGGTAAACTGTAAAAAATATTAACAAGATGTTTGCCTTTCTTATCCATTTAGGACTTGCATTCATATCGAATGAGATAAATTCGAAATATCAAAAAAGAGTCTCAACGATCATGTGTTCATGGACATACAACCATCAGTTCCGAGACAAAATCTGCGATGCCTCGCCTAGTATTGCTGTAGTAGGAGTTCCTTAGTTCATGTGATAAAAACGTGGCTAGTTTCTTTATGCTGACAGATAACCATTTGTCGATGAAAAGAGATAGCCTAGAAAATTAAAAAATAAAGCCTGCATCACCATGTGTTCCAATGCAGTCACCCATCCAAGTACTGACATGGCCCGACCCTGCTTGACTTCAGTGATCAGACGTGAACTGGTATACTTAGGCTGATATGGCTGTCGGCATGGTAAACTGTAAAAAAATATTAACAAGATGTTTGCCTTCCTTATCCTTTATGACTTGAATTCATATCGAATGAGATGAAATCGAAATATCAAAAAAGAGTCTCAACGATCATGTGTTCATGGACATACAACCATCAGTTCCGAGACAAAATCTGTGATTCCTGGCCTAGTATTGCTGTAGTAGGAGTTCCTTAGTTCATGTGATAAAGTCATGGCTAGTTTCTTTATGCTGACAGATAACCATTTGTCGATGAAAAGAGATAGCCTAGAAAATTAAAAAATAAAGCCTGCATCATCACGTGTTCCAATGCAGTCACCCATCCAAGTACTGACATGGCCCGACCCTGCTTGACTTCAGTGATCAGACGTGAACTGATATACTTAGGCTGATATGGCTGTAGGCATGGTAAACTGTAAAAAATATTAACAAGATGTTTGCCATCCTTATCCTTTTAGGACATGCATTCATATCGAATGAGATAAATTCGAAATATCAAAAAAGAGTCTCAACGATCATGTGTTCATGGACATAAAATCATCAGTTCCGAGACAAAATCTGCTATCCCTGGCCTAGTATTGCTGTAGTTAGAGTTCCTTAGTTCATGTGATAAATTCATGGCTAGTTTCTTTATGCAGACCGATAACCATTTGTCGATGAAAAGAGATACACAAGGAAATTAAAAAATAAAGCCTACAATACCATGCGTTCCTGTGCAGTCACCCACCCAAGTACTGACATGGTCCAACCCTGCTTGACTTCAGTGATCAGACGTGAACTGGTATACTTAGGCTGATATGACTGTAGGCATGGTAAACTGTAAAAAAATATTAACGAGATGTTTGCCTTCCTTATCCTTTTAGGACTTGCATTCATATCGAATGAGATAAATTCGAAATTTCAAAAAAGAGTCTCAACGATCATATGTCCGTCAACATACAACCATCAGTTCAGAGACGAGATCTGCTATCCCTGGCCTAGTACTGCTGTAGTTGGAGTTTCTTAGTTCATGTAATAAGGTGGTGGTTAGTTTATTTATGCTGACCGATAACCATATGTCAATGAAAAGAGATAGCCTAGAAAATTAAAAAAAAGCCTGCATCACCATGTGCTCCAATGCAGTCACCCACCCAAGTACTGACATGGTCCTACCCTGCTTGACTTCAGTGATCAGACGTCAACTGGTATACTTAAGCTGATATGGCTGTAGGCATGGTAAACTGTAAAAAAATATTAACAAGATGTTTGCCTTCCTTATCCTTTTAGGACTTGCATTCATATCGA
This sequence comes from Pelagia noctiluca, assembly GCA_963924455.1. Classification (NCBI taxonomy): domain Eukaryota; kingdom Metazoa; phylum Cnidaria; class Scyphozoa; order Semaeostomeae; family Pelagiidae; genus Pelagia; species Pelagia noctiluca. The sequence goes on along the minus strand of OZ004321.1, from coordinate 11,225,118 downwards.
ATGAGATAAATTCGAAATATCAAAAAAGAGTCTCAACGATCATGTGTTCATGGACGTACAATCATCAGTTCCGAGACAAAATCTGGGATCCCTGGCCAAGTATTGCTGTAGTTGGAGTGCCTTAGTTCATGTGATAAATTCATGGCTAGTTTCTTTATGCAGCCCGATAACCATTTGTCGATGAAAAGATATACACAAGAAAATTAAAAAATAAAGCCTACAATACCATGCGTTCCTGTGCAGTCACCCACCCAAGTACTGACATGGTCCAACCCTGCTTGACTTCAGTGATCAGACGTGAACTGGTATACTAAGGCTGATATGACTGTAGGCATGGTAAACTGTAAAAAAATATTAACAAAATGTATGCCTTCCTTATCCTTTTAGGACTTGCATTCATATCGAATGAGATAAACTCGAAATATCAAAACAGAGTCTCAACGATCCTGTGTTCATGGACATACAACCATCAGTTCCGAGACGAGATCTGCTATCCCTGGCCTAGTATTGCTGTAGTTGGAGTTTCTTAGTTCATGTAATAAGGTGGTGGTTAGTTTATTTATGCTGACCGATAACCATATTTCAATGAAAAGAGATAGCCTAGAAAATTAAAAAATAAAGCCTGCATCACCATGTGCTCCAATGCAGTCACTCACCTAAGTACTGACATGGCCCGACCCTGCTTGACTTCAGTGATCAGACGTGAACTGGTATACTTAGGCTGATATGGCTGTAGGCATGGTAAACTGTAAAAAATATTAACAAGATGTTTGCCTTTCTTATCCTGTTAGGACTTGCATTCATATAGAATGAGATTGAATCGAAATATGGAAACAGAATCTCCAAGATCATATGTTTGTCGACATACAACCATCAGTTCCGAGACAAGATCTGCGATCCCTCGCCTAGTATTGCTGTAGTTGGAGTTTCTTAGTTCATGTGATAAAGTTATGGCTAGTTTCTTTATGCTGACAGATAACCATTTGTCGATGAAAAGAGATAGACTAGAAAATTAAGAAATAAAGCCTGCATCACCATGTGTTCCAATGCAATCACCCACCCAAGTACTGACATGGCCCGACCCTGCTTGACTTCAGTGATCAGACGTGAACTGGTATACTTAGGCTGATATGGCTGTAGGCATGGTAAACTGTAAAAAAATATTAACAAGATGTTTGCCTTCCTTATCCTTTTAGGACTTGCATTCATATCGAATGAGATAAATTCGAAATATCAAAAAAGAGTCTCAACGATCATATGTTCATGGACATACAACCATCAGTTCCGAGACAAAATCTGCGATCCCTGGCCTAGTATTGCTGTATTTCGAGTTTCTCAGGTCTTGTGATAAAAACGTGGTTAGTTTCTTTATGCTGACCGATAACAATTTGTCGATGAAAAGAGATAGCCTAGAAAATTAAAAAAAAAGCCAACACAACCATGTGTTCCTATGCAGTCACCCACCCAAGTACTGACATGGCCGGACCCTGCTTGACTGCAGTGATCAGACGAGAACTGGTATACCAAGGCTGATATGGCTGTAGGCATAGTAACTGTAAAAAATATTAACAAGATGTTTGCCTTCCTTATCCTTTTAGGACTTGCCTTCGTATAGAATGAGATAAATTCAAAATATCAAAAAAGAGTCTCAACGATCATGTGTTCATAGACATACAACCATCAGTTCCGAGATGAGATCTGCTATCCCTGTTGTAATGTAATGTAATAAGGTGGTGGTTAGTTTCTTTATGCTGACCGATAACCATATGTCAATGAAAAGAGATTAAAATTAAAAAAAAAAGCCTACACAACCATGTGTTCCTATACAGTCACCCACCCAAGTACTGACATGTCCCCACCCTGCTTGACTTCAGTGATCACACAAGAACTTGTATACCCTGGGTGGTATGGCCCTAGGCATAGTAAACTGTAAAAAATATTAACAAGATGTTTGCCTTCCTTATTCTTTTAGGACTTGCATTCATATAGAATGAGATTGAATCGAAATATGGAAACAGAGTCTCCAAGATCATACGCCGTCAACATAAAACCATCAGTTTCGAGACAAAATCTGCGATTCCTGGCCTAGTATTGCTGTAGTAGGAGTTCCTTAGTTCATGTGATAAAGTCATGGCTAGTTTCTTTATGCTGACAGATAACCATTTGTCGATGAAAAGAGATAGCCTAGAATATTAAAAAATAAAGCCTGCATCACCACGTGTTCCAATGCAGTCACCCATCCAAGTACTGACATGGCCCGACCCTGCTTGACTTCAGTGATCAGACGTGAACTGGTATACTAAGGCTGATATGACTGTAGGCATGGTAAACTGTAAAAAAATATTAACAAAATGTATGCCTTCCTTATCCTTTTAGGACTTGCATTCATATCGAATGAGATAAACTCGAAATATCAAACAGAGTCTCAACGATCCTGTGTTCATGGACATACAACCATCAGTTCCGAGACGAGATCTGCTATCCCTGGCCTAGTATTGCTGTAGTTGGAGTTTCTTAGTTCATGTAATAAGGTGGTGGTTAGTTTATTTATGCTGACCGATAACCATATGTCAATGAAAAGAGATAGCCTAGAAAATTAAAAAATAAAGCCTGCATCACCATGTGCTCCAATGCAGTCACTCACCTAAGTACTGACATGGCCCGACCCTGCTTGACTTCAGTGATCAGACGTGAACTGGTATACTTAGGCTGATATGGCTGTAGGCATGGTAAACTGTAAAAAATATTAACAAGATGTTTGCCTTTCTTATCCTGTTAGGACTTGCATTCATATAGAATGAGATTGAATTGAAATATGGAAACAGAATCTCCAAGATCATATGTTTGTCGACATACAACCATCAGTTCCGAGACAAGATCTGCGATCCCTCGCCTAGTATTGCTGTAGTTGGAGTTTCTTAGTTCATGTGATAAAGTTATGGCTAGTTTCTTTATGCTGACAGATAACCATTTGTCGATGAAAAGAGATAGACTAGAAAATTAAGAAATAAAGCCTGCATCACCATGTGTTCCAATGCAATCACCCACCCAAGTACTGACATGGCCCGACCCTGCTTGACTTCAGTGATCAGACGTGAACTGGTATACTTAGGCTGATATGGCTGTAGGCATGGTAAACTGTAAAAAAATATTAACAAGATGTTTGCCTTCCTTATCCTTTTAGGACTTGCATTCATATCGAATGAGATAAATTCGAAATATCAAAAAAGAGTCTCAACGATCATATGTTCATGGACATACAACCATCAGTTCCGAGACAAAATCTGCGATCCCTGGCCTAGTATTGCTGTATTTCGAGTTTCTCAGGTCTTGTGATAAAAACGTGGTTAGTTTCTTTATGCTGACCGATAACAATTTGTCGATGAAAAGAGATAGCCTAGAAAATTAAAAAAAAGCCAACACAACCATGTGTTCCTATGCAGTCACCCACCCAAGTACTGACATGGCCGGACCCTGCTTGACTGCAGTGATCAGACGAGAACTGGTATACCAAGGCTGATATGGCTGTAGGCATAGTAACTGTAAAAAATATTAACAAGATGTTTGCCTTCCTTATCCTTTTAGGACTTGCATTCGTATAGAATGAGATAAATTCAAAATATCAAAAAAGAGTCTCAACGATCATGTGTTCATAGACATACAACCATCAGTTCCGAGATGAGATCTGCTATCCCTGTTGTAATGTAATGTAATAAGTTGGTGGTTAGTTTCTTTATGCTGACCGATAACCATATGTCAATGAAAATAGATAGCCTAGAAAATTAAAAAAAAAAGCCTACACCACCATGTGTTCCTATACAGTCACCCACCCAAGTACTGACATGTCCCGACCCTGCTTGACTTAAGTGATCACACAAGAACTTGTATACCCTGGGTGGTATGGCCCTAGGCATAGTAAACTGTAAAAAATATTAACAAGATGTTTGCCTTCCTTATTCTTTTAGGACTTGCATTCATATAGAATGAGATTGAATCGAAATATGGAAACAGAGTCTCCAAGATCATACGCCGTCAACATAAAACCATCAGTTTCGAGACAAAATCTGCGATTCCTGGCCTAGTATTGCTGTAGTAGGAGTTCCTTAGTTCATGTGATAAAGTCATGGCTAGTTTCTTTATGCTGACAGATAACCATTTGTCGATGAAAAGAGATAGCCTAGAATATTAAAAAATAAAGCCTGCATCACCACGTGTTCCAATGCAGTCACCCATCCAAGTACTGACATGGCCCGACCCTGCTTGACTTCAGTGATCAGACGTGAACTGGTATACTTAGGCTGATATGGCTGTAGGCATGGTAAACTGTAAAAAAATATTAACAAAATGTTTGCCTTTCTTATCCATTTAGGACTTGCATTCATATCGAATGAGATAAATTCGAAATATCAAAAAAGAGTCTCAACGATCATGTGTTCATGGACATACAACCATCAGTTCCGAGACAAAATCTGCGATCCCTGGCCTAGTATTGCTGTAGTTGGAGTTTCTTAGGTCATGTGATAAAAACGTGGTTAGTTTCTTTATGCTGACCGATAACCATTTGTCGATGAAAAGAGATAGCCTAGAAAATTAAAAAAAAGCCTACACAACCATGTGTTCCTATGCAGTCACCCACCCAAGTACTGACATGGCTGGAACCTGCTTGACTGCAGTGATCAGACGAGAACTGGTATACTTAGGCTGATATGGCTGTAGGCATGGTAAACTGTAAAAATATTAACAAGATGTTTGCCTTTCTTATCCTCTTAGGACTTGCATTCATATAGAATGAGATTGAATCGAAATATGGAAACAGAGTCTCCAAGATCATACGCCGTCAACATAAAACCATCAGTTCCGAGACAAAATCTGCGATTCCTGGCCTAGTATTGCTGTAGTAGGAGTTCCTTAGTTCATGTGATAAATTTATGGCTAGTTTCTTTATGCTGACAGATAACCATTTGTCGATGAAAAGAGATAGCCTAGAAAATTAAAAAATAAAGCCTGCATCACCATGTGTTCCAATGCAGTCACCCACCCAAGTACTGACATGGCCCGACCCTGCTTGACTTCATTGATCAGACGTGAACTGGTATACTTAGGCTGATATGGCTGTAGGCATGGTAAACTGTAAAAAAATATTAACAAGATGTTTGCCTTCCTTAGCCTTTTAGGACTTGCATTCATATCGAATGAGATAAATTCGAAATATCAAAAAGAGTCTCAACGATCATGTGTTCATGGACATACAGCCATCAGTTCCGAGACAAAATCTGCGATCCCTAGCCTAGTATTGCTGTAGTTGGAGTTTCTAAGGTCATGTGATAAAAACGTGGTTAGTTTCTTTATTCTGACCGATAACCATTTGTCGATGAAAAGAGATAGCGTAGAAAATTAAAAAAAGCCTACAACACCATGTGTTCCTATGCAGTCACCCAGCCAAGTACTGACATGTCCCGACCCTGCTTGACTTCAGTGATCCGACAAGAACTTGTATACCCTGGGTGGTATGGCCCTAGGCATAGTAAACTGTAAAAAATATTAACAAGATGTTTGCCTTTCTTATCCTCTTAGGACTTGCATTCATATAGAATGAGATTGAATCGAAATATGGAAACAGAGTCTCCAAGATCATACGCCGTCAACATAAAACCATCAGTTCCGAGACAAAATCTGCGATCCCTGGCCTAGTATTGCTGTAGTTGGAGTTTTTTAGGTCATGTGATAAAAACGTGGTTAGTTTCTTTATGCTGACCGATAACCATTTGTCGATGAAAAGAGATAGCCTAGAAAATTAAAAAAAAGCCTACACAACCATGTGTTCCTATGCAGTCACCCACCCAAGTACTGACATGGCTGGACCCTGCTTGACTGCAGTGATCAGACGAGAACTGGTATACTTAGGCTGATATGGCTGTAGGCATGGTAAACTGTAAAAATATTAACAAGATGTTTGCCTTTCTTATCCTCTTAGGACTTGCATTCATATAGAATGAGATTGAATCGAAATATGGAAACAGAGTCTCCAAGATCATACGCCGTCAACATAAAACCATCAGTTCCGAGACAAAATCTGCGATTCCTGGCCTAGTATTGCTGTAGTAGGAGTTCCTTAGTTCATGTGATAAATTTATGGCTAGTTTCTTTATGCTGACAGATAACCATTTGTCGATGAAAAGAGATAGCCTAGAAAATTAAAAAATAAAGCCTGCATCACCATGTGTTCCAAGGCAGTCACCCATCAAAGTACTGACATGGCCCGACCCTGCTTGACTTCAGTGATCAGACGTGAACTGGTATACTTAGGCTGATATGGCTGTAGGCATGGTAAACTGTACAAAAATATTAACAAGATGTTTGCCTTCCTTATCCTTTTAGGACTTGCATTCATATCGAATGAGATAAATTCGAAATATCAAAAAAGAGTCTCAACGATCATGTGTTCATGGACATACAACCATCAGTTCCGAGACAAAATCTGCGATCCCTGGCCTAGTATTGCTGTAGTTGGAGTTTTTTAGGTCATGTGATAAAAATGTGGTTAGTTTCTTTATGCTGACCGATAACAATTTGTCGATGAAAAGAGATAGCCTAGAAAATTAAAAAAAAAGCCTACACAACCATGTGTTCCTATGCAGTCACCCACCCAAGAACTGACATGGCCGGACCCTGCTTGACTGCAGGGATCAGACGAGAACTGGTATACCAAGGCTGATATGGCTGTAGGCATAGTAACTGTAAAAAATATTAACAAGATGTTTGCCTTCCTTATCCTTTTAGGACTTGCATTCGTATAGAATGAGATTGAATCAAAATATGGAAACAGAGTCTCCAAGATCATACGCCTTCAACATAAAACCATCAGTTCCGAGACAAAATCTGCGATTCCTGGCCTAGTATTGCTGTAGTAGGAGTTCCTTAGTTCATGTGATAAAGTCATGGCTAGCTTCTTTATGCTGACAGATAACCATTTGTCGATGAAAAGAGATAGCCTAGAAAATTAAAAAATAAAGCCTGCATCACCATGTGTTCCAAGGCAGTCACCCATCAAAGTACTGACATGGCCCGACCCTGCTTGACTTCAGTGATCAGACGTGAACTGGTATACTTAGGCTGATATGGCTGTAGGCATGGTAAACTGTACAAAAATATTAACAAGATGTTTGCCTTCCTTATCCTTTTAGGACTTGCATTCATATCGAATGAGATAAATTCGAAATATCAAAAAAGAGTCTCAACGATCATGTGTTCATGGACATACAACCATCAGTTCCGAGACAAAATCTGCGATCCCTGGCCTAGTATTGCTGTAGTTGGAGTTTTTTAGGTCATGTGATAAAAACATGGTTAGTTTCTTTATGCTGACCGATAACCATTTGTCGATGAAAAGAGATAGCCTAGAAAATTAAAAAAAAGCCTACACAACCATGTGTTCCTATGCAGTCACCCACCCAAGTACTGACATGGCCGGACCCTGCTTGACTGCAGTGATCAGACGAGAACTGGTATACTTAGGCTGATATGGCTGTAGGCATGGTAAACTGTAAAAATATTAACCAAATGTTTTCCTTTCTTATCCTCTTAGGACTTGCATTCATATAGAATGAGATTGAATCGAAATATGGAAACAGAGTCTCCAAGATCATACGCCGTCAACATAAAACCATCAGTTCCGAGACAAAATCTGCGATTCCTGGCCTAGTATTGCTGTAGTAGGAGTTCCTTAGTTCATGTGAGAAAGTCATGGCTAGCTTCTTTATGCTGACAGATAACCATTTGTCGATGAAAAGAGATAGCCTAGAAAATTAAAAAATAAAGCCTGCATCACCATGTGTTCCAAGGCAGTCACCAATCAAAGTACTGACATGGCCCGACCCTGCTTGACTTCAGTGATCAGACGTGAACTGGTATACTTAGGCTGATATGGCTGTAGGCATGGTAAACTGTACAAAAATATAAACAAGATGTTTGCCTTCCTTATCCTTTTAGGACTTGCATTCATATCGAATGAGATAAATTCGAAATACCAAAAAAGAGTCTCAACGATCATGTGTTCATGGACATACAACCATCAGTTCCGAGACAAAATCTGCGATCCCTGGCCTAGTATTGCTGTAGTTGGAGTTTTTTAGGTCATGTGATAAAAACGTGGTTAGTTTCTTTATGCTGACCGATAACCATTTGTCGATGAAAAGAGATAGCCTAGAAAATTAAAAAAAAGCCTACACAACCTTGTGTTCCTATGCAGTCACCCACCCAAGTACTGACATGGCCGGACCCTGCTTGACTGCAGTGATCAGACGAGAACTGGTATAGTTAGAATGATATGGCTGTAGGCATGGTAAACTGTAAAAATATTAACAAGATGTTTGCCTTTCTTATCCTCTTAGGACTTGCATTCATATAGAATGAGATTGAATCGAAATATGGAAACAGAGTCTCCAAGATCATACGCCGTCAACATAAAACCATCAGTTCCGAGACAAAATCTGCGATTCCTGGCCTAGTATTGCTGTAGTAGGAGTTCCTTAGTTCATGTGAGAAATTTATGGCTAGTTTCTTTATGCTGACAGATAACCATTTGTCGATGAAAAGAGATAGCCTAGAAAATTAAAAAATAAAGCCTGCATCACCATGTGTTCCAATGCAGTCACCCATCCAAGTACTGACATGGCCCGACCCTGCTTGACTTCAGTGATCAGACGTGAACTGGTATACTTAGGCTGATATGGCTGTAGGCATGATAAACTGTATAAAAATATTAACAAGATGTTTGCCTTCCTTATCCTTTTAGGACTTGCATTCATATCGAATGAGATAAATTTGAAATATCAAAAAAGAGTCTCAACGATCATGTGTTCATGGACATACAACCATCAGTTCCGAGACAAAATCTGCGATCCCTGGCCTAGTATTGCTATAGTTGGAGTCTCTTAGGTCATGTAATAAAAACGTGGTTAGTTTCTTTATGCTGACCGATAACAATTTGTCGATGAAAAGAGATAGCCTAGAAAATTAAAAAAAGCCTACACAACCATGTGTTCCTATGCAGTCACCCACCCAAGAACTGACATGGCCGGACCCTGCTTGACTGCAGTGATCAGACGAGAACTGGTATACCAAGGCTGATATGGCTGTAGGCATAGTAACTGTAAAAAATATTAACAAGATGTTTGCCTTCCTTATCCTTTTAGGACTTGCATTCGTATAGAATGAGATTGAATCTAAATACGGAAACAGAGTCTCCAAGATCATACGCCTTCAACATAAAACCATCAGTTCCGAGACAAAATCTGCGATTCCTGGCCTAGTATTGCTCTAGTAGGAGTTCCATTGTTCATGTGATAAAGTCATGGCTAGTTTCTTTATGCTGACAGATAACCATTTGTCGATGAAAAGAGATACACAAGAAAATTAAAAAATAAAGCCTACAATACCATGCGTTCCTGTGCAGTCACCCACCCAAGTACTGACATGGCCCGACCCTGCTTGACTTCAGTGATCAGACGTGAACTGGTATACTTAGGCTGATATGGCTGTAGGCATGGTAAACTGTAAAAAAATATTAACAAGATGTTTGCCTTCCTTATCCTTTTAGGACTTGCATTCATATCGAATGAGATAAATTCGAAATATCAAAAAAGAGTCTCAACGATCATGTGTTCATGGACATACAACCATCAGTTCCGAGACAAAATCTGCGATCCCTGGCCTAGTATTGCTATAGTTGGAGTCTCTTAGGTCATGTGATAAAAACGTGGTTAGTTTCTTTATGCTGACCGATAACAATTTGTCGATGAATTGTGATAGCCTAGAAAATTAAAAAAAAAGCCTACACAACCATGTGTTCCTATGCAGTTACCCACCCAAGTACTGACATGTCCCGACCCTGCTTGACTTCAGTGATCAGACAAGAACTTGTATACCCTGGGTGGTATGGCCCTAGGCATAGTAAACTTCAAAAAATATTAACAAGATGTTTGCCTTCCTTATTCTTTTAGGACTTGCATTCATATAGAATGAGATTGAATCGAAATATGGAAACAGAGTCTCCAAGATCATACGCTGTCAACATAAAACCATCAGTTCCGAGACAAAATCTGCGATCCCTGGCCTATTATTGCTATAGTTGGAGTCTCTTAGGTCATGTGATAAAAACGTGGTTAGTTTCTTTATGCTGACCGATAACAATTTGTCGATGAAAAGAGATAGCCTAGAAAATTAAAAAAAAGCCTACACAACAATGTGTTCCTATGCAGTCACCCACCCAAGAACTGACATCGCCGGACCCTGCTTGACTGCAGTGATCAGACGAGAACTGGTATACCAAGGCTGATATGGCTGTAGGCATAGTAACTGTAAAAAATATTAACAAGATGTTTGCCTTCCTTATCCTTTTAGGACTTGCATTCGTATAGAATAAGATAAATTCAAATTATCAAAAAAGAGTCTCAACGATCATGTGTTCATGGACATACAACCATTAGTTCCGAGACGAGATCTGCTATCCCTGGCCTAGTACTGCTGTAGTTGGAGTTTCTTAGTTCATGTAATAAGGTGGTGGTTAGTTTCTTTATGATGACCGATAAACATATGTCAATGAAAAGAGATAGCCTAGAAAATTAAAAAATTAAAGCCTGCATCACCATGTGCTCCAATGCAGTCACTCACCCAAGTACTGACATGGCCCTACCCTGCTTGACTTCAGTGATTAGACGTGAACTGGTATACTTAGGCTGATATGGCTGTAGGCATGGTAAACTGTAAAAAAATATTAACGAGATGTTTGCCTTCCTTATCCTGTTAGGACTTGCATTCATATAGAATGAGATTGAATCGAATTATGGAAACAGAATCTCCAAGATCATATGTTCGTCGACATACAACCATCAGTTCCGAGACGAGATCTGCTATCCCTGGCCTAGTACTGCTGTAGTTGGAGTTTCTTAGTTCATGTAATAAGGTGGTGGTTAGTTTCTTTATGCTGACCGATAACCATATGTCAATGAAAAGAGATAGCCTAGAAAATTAAAAAAAGCCTACAACACCATGTGTTCCTATGCAGTCACCCACCCAAGTACTGACATGTCCCGACCCTGCTTGACTTCAGTGATCAGACGTGAACTGGTATACCAAGGCTGATATGGCTGTAGGCATAGTAACTATAAAAAATTTTAACAAGATGTTTGCCTTCCTTATCCTTTTAGGACTTGCATTCGTATAGAATGAGATTGAATCTAAATATGGAAACAGAGTCTCCAAGATCATACGCCTTCAACATAAAACCATCAGTTCCGAGACAAAATCTGCGATTCCTGGCCTAGTATTGCTGTAGTAGGAGTTCCATTGTTCATGTGATAAAGTCATGGCTAGTTTCTTTATGCTGACAGATAACCATTTGTCGATGAAAAGAGATACACAAGAAAATTAAAAAATAAAGCCTACAATACCATGCGTTCCTGTGCAGTCACCCACCCAAGTACTGACATGGCCCGACCCTGCTTGACTTCAGTGATCAGACGTGAACTGGTATACTTAGGCTGATATGGCTGTAGGCATGGTAAACTGTAAAAAAATATTAACAAGATGTTTGCCTTCCTTATCCTTTTAGGACTTGCATTCATATCGAATGAGATAAATTCGAAATATCAAAAAAGAGTCTCAACGATCATGTGTTCATGGACATACAACCATCAGTTCCGAGACAAAATCTGCGATCCCTGGCCTAGTATTGCTATAGTTGGAGTCTCTTAGGTCATGTGATAAAAACGTGGTTAGTTTCTTTATGCTGACCGATAACAATTTGTCGATGAAAAGAGATAGCCTAGAAAATTAAAAAAAAGCCTACACAACAATGTGTTCCTATGCAGTCACCCACCCAAGAACTGACATCGCCGGACCCTGCTTGACTGCAGTGATCAGACGAGAACTGGTATACCAAGGCTGATATGGCTGTAGGCATAGTAACTGTAAAAAATATTAACAAGATGTTTGCCTTCCTTATCCTTTTAGGACTTGCATTCGTATAGAATAAGATAAATTCAAAATATCAAAAAAGAGTCTCAACGATCATGTGTTCATGGACATACAACCATTAGTTCCGAGACGAGATCTGCTATCCCTGGCCTAGTACTGCTGTAGTTGGAGTTTCTTAGTTCATGTAATAAGGTGGTGGTTAGTTTCTTTATGATGACCGATAAACATATGTCAATGAAAAGAGATAGCCTAGAAAATTAAAAAATTAAAGCCTGCATCACCATGTGCTCCAATGCAGTCACTCACCCAAGTACTGACATGGCCCTACCCTGCTTGACTTCAGTGATCAGACGTGAACTGGTATACTTAGGCTGATATGGCTGTAGGCATGGTAAACTGTAAAAAAATATTAACGAGATGTTTGCCTTCCTTATCCTGTTAGGACTTGCATTCATATAGAATGAGATTGAATCGAATTATGGAAACAGAATCTCCAAGATCATATGTTCGTCGACATACAACCATCAGTTCCGAGACGAGATCTGCTATCCCTGGCCTAGTACTGCTGTAGTTGGAGTTTCTTAGTTCATGTAATAAGGTGGTGGTTAGTTTCTTTATGCTGACCGATAACCATATGTCAATGAAAAGAGATAGCCTAGAAAATTAAAAAAAAGCCTACACAACAATGTGTTCCTATGCAGTCACCCACCCAAGAACTGACATCGCCGGACCCTGCTTGACTGCAGTGATCAGACGAGAACTGGTATACCAAGGCTGATATGGCTGTAGGCATAGTAACTGTAAAAAATATTAACAAGATGTTTGCCTTCCTTATCCTTTTAGGACTTGCATTCGTATAGAATAAGATAAATTCAAAATATCAAAAAAGAGTCTCAACGATCATGTGTTCATGGACATACAACCATTAGTTCCGAGACGAGATCTGCTATCCCTGGCCTAGTACTGCTGTAGTTGGAGTTTCTTAGTTCATGTAATAAGGTGGTGGTTAGTTTCTTTATGATGACCGATAAACATATGTCAATGAAAAGAGATAGCCTAGAAAATTAAAAAATTAAAGCCTGCATCACCATGTGCTCCAATGCAGTCACTCACCCAAGTACTGACATGGCCCTACCCTGCTTGACTTCAGTGATCAGACGTGAACTGGTATACCAAGGCTGATATGGCTGTAGGCATAGTGACTATAAAAAATTTTAACAAGATGTTTGCCTTCCTTATCCTTTTAGGACTTGCATTCGTATAGAATGAGATTGAATCTAAATATGGAAACAGAGTCTCCAAGATCATACGCCTTCAACATAAAACCATCAGTTCCGAGACAAAATCTGCGATTCCTGGCCTAGTATTGCTGTAGTAGGAGTTCCATTGTTCATGTGATAAAGTCATGGCTAGTTTCTTTATGCTGACAGATAACCATTTGTCGATGAAAAGAGATACACAAGAAAATTAAAAAATAAAGCCTACAATACCATGCGTTCCTGTGCAGTCACCCACCCAAGTACTGACATGGCCCGACCCTGCTTGACTTCAGTGATCAGACGTGAACTGGTATACTTAGGCTGATATGGCTGTAGGCATGGTAAACTGTAAAAAAATATTAACAAGATGTTTGCCTTCCTTATCCTTTTAGGACTTGCATTCATATCGAATGAGATAAATTCGAAATATCAAAAAAGAGTCTCAACGATCATGTGTTCATGGACATACAACCATCAGTTCCGAGACAAAATCTGCGATCCCTGGCCTAGTATTGCTATAGTTGGAGTCTCTTAGGTCATGTGATAAAAACGTGGTTAGTTTCTTTATGCTGACCGATAACAATTTGTCGATGAAAAGTGATAGCCTAGAAAATTAAAAAAAAAGCCTACACAACCATGTGTTCCTATGCAGTCACCCACCCAAGTACTGACATGTCCCGACCCTGCTTGACTTCAGTGATCAGAAAAGAACTTGTATACCCTGGGTGGTATGGCCCTAGGCATAGTAAACTGTAAAAAATATTAACAAGATGTTTGCCTTCCTTATTTATTTAGGACTTGCATTCATATAGAATGAGATTGAATCGAATTATGGAAACAGAATCTCCAAGATCATATGTTCGTCGACATACAACCATCAGTTCCGAGACGAGATCTGCTATCCCTGGCCTAGTACTGCTGTAGTTGGAGTTTCTTAGTTCATGTAATAAGGTGGTGGTTAGTTTCTTTATGATGACCGATAAACATATGTCAATGAAAAGAGATAGCCTAGAAAATTAAAAAATAAAGCCTGCATCACCATGTGCTCCAATGCAGTCACTCACCCAAGTACTGACATGGCCCTACCCTGCTTGACTTCAGTGATCAGACGTGAACTGGTATACTTAGGCTGATATGGCTGTAGGCATGGTAAACTGTAAAAAAATATTAACGAGATGTTTGCCTTCCTTATCCTCTTAGGACTTGCATTCATATAGAATGAGATTGAATCGAATTATGGAAACAGAATCTCCAAGATCATATGTTCGTCGACATACAACCATCAGTTCCGAGACGAGATCTGCTATCCCTGGCCTAGTACTGCTGTAGTTGGAGTTTCTTAGTTCATGTAATAAGGTGGTGGTTAGTTTCTTTATGCTGACCGATAACCATATGTCAATGAAAAGAGATAGCCTAGAAAATTAAAAAAAGCCTACAGCACCATGTGTTCCTATGCAGTCACCCACCCAAGTACTGACATGTCCCGACCCTGCTTGACTTCAGTGATCAGACGTGAACTGGTATACTTAGGCTGATATGGCTGTAGGCATGGTAAACTGTAAAAAAATATTAACAAGATGTTTGCCTTCCTTATCCTTTTAGGACTTGCATTCATATCGAATGAGATAAATTCGAAATATCAAAAAAGAGTCTCAACGATCATGTGTTCATGGACATACAACCATCAGTTCCGAGACAAAATCTGCGATCACTGGCCTAGTATTGCTGTATTTCGAGTTTCTTAGGTCATGTGATAAAAACGTGGTTAGTTTCTTTATGCTGACCGATAACAATTTGTTGATGAAAAGAGATAGCCTAGAAAATTAAAAAAAAAGCCTGCATCACCATGTGCTCCAATGCAGTCACTCACCCAAGTACTGACATGGCCCGACCCTCCTTGACTTCAGTGATCAGACGTGAACTGGTATACTTAGGCTGATATGGCTGTAGGCACGGTTAACTGTAAAAAAATATTAACAATATGTTTGCCATCCTTATCCTCTTAGGACTTGCATTCAAATAGAATGAGATTGAATCGAAAATTCAAAAAAGAGTCTCAACGATCATGTGTTCATGGACATACAATCATCAGTTCCGGGACGAGATCTGCTATCCCTGGCCTAGTACTGCTGTAGTTGGAGTTTCTTAGTTCATGTAACAAGGTGGTGGTTAGTTTCTTTATGATGACCGATAAACATATGTCAATGAAAAGAGATAGCCTAGAAAATTAAAAAATAAAGCCTGCATCACCATGTGCTCCAATGCAGTCACTCACCCAAGTACTGACATGGCCCGACCCTGCTTGACTTCAGTGATCAGACGTGAACTGGTATACTTGGGCTGATATGGCTGTAGGCATGGTAAACTGTAAAAAATATAAGCAAAATGTTTGCCTTTCTTATGTTCTTAGGACTTGCATTCATATAGAATGAGATTGAATCGAAATATGGAAATAGAGTCTCAAAGATCATATGTTCGTCAACATACAACCATCAGTTCCGAGACAAGATTTGCGATCCCTCGCCTAGTATTGCTGTAGTTGAAGTTTCTCAATTCATGTGATAAAGTCATGGGTAGTTTCTTTATGCTGACAGATAACCATATGTCAATGAAAAGTGATAGCCTAGAAAATTAAAAAAAAAGCCTACACAACCATGTGTTCCTATGCAGTCACCCACCCAAGTACTGACATGTCCCGACCCTGCTTGACTTCAGTGATCAGACAAGAACTTGTATACCCTGGGTGGTATGGCCCTAGGCATAGTAAACTGTAAAAAATATTAACAAGATGTTTGCCTTCCTTATTCTTTTAGGACTTGCATTCATATAGAATGAGATTGAATCGAAATATGGAAACAGAGTCTCAAAGATCATACGCCTTCAACATAAAACCATCAGTTCCGAGACAAAATCTGCGATCCCTGGCCTAGTATTGCTATAGTTGGAGTCTCTTAGGTCATGTGATAAAAACGTGGTTAGTTTCTTTATGCTGACCGATAACAATTTGTCGATGAAAAGAGATAGCCTAGAGAATTAAAAAAAAGCCTACACAACAATGTGTTCCTATGCAGTCAACCACCCAAGAACTGACATCGCCGGACCCTGCTTGACTGCAGTGATCAGACGAGAACTGGTATACCAAGGCTGATATGGCTGTAGGCATAGTAACTGTAAAAAATATTAACAAGATGTTTGCCTTCCTTATCCTTTTAGGACTTGCATTCGTATAGAATGAGATAAATTCAAAATATCAAAAAAGAGTCTCAACGATCATGTGTTCATGGACATACAACCATCAGTTCCGAGACGAGATCTGCTATCCCTGGCCTAGTACTGCTGTAGTTGGAGTTTCTTAGTTCATGTAATAAGGTGGTGGTTAGTTTCTTTATGCTGACCGATAACCATATGTCAATGAAAAGAGATAGCCTAGAAAATTAAAAAAAGCCTACAGCACCATGTGTTCCTATGCAGTCACCCACCCAAGTACTGACATGTCCCGACCCTGCTTGACTTCAGTGATCAGACGTGAACTGGTATACTTAGGCTGATATGGCTGTAGGCATGGTAAACTGTAAAAAAATATTAACAAGATGTTTGCCTTCCTTATCCTTTTAGGACTTGCATTCATATCGAATGAGATAAATTCGAAATATCAAAAAAGAGTCTCAACGATCATGTGTTCATGGACATACAACCATCAGTTCCGAGACAAAATCTGCGATCCCTGGCCTAGTATTGCTGTATTTCGAGTTTCTTAGGTCATGTGATAAAAACGTGGTTAGTTTCTTTATGCTGACCGATAACAATTTGTTGATGAAAAGAGATAGCCTAGAAAATTAAAAAAAAAGCCTGCATCACCATGTGCTCCAATGCAGTCACTCACCCAAGTGCTGACATGGCCCGACCCTCCTTGACTTCAGTGATCAGACGTGAACTGGTATACTTAGGCTGATATGGCTGTAGGCACGGTTAACTGTAAAAAAATATTAACAATATGTTTGCCATCCTTATCCTCTTAGGACTTGCATTCAAATAGAATGAGATTGAATCGAAATATCAAAAAAGAGTCTCAACGATCATGTGTTCATGGACATACAATCATCAGTTCCGGGACGAGATCTGCTATCCCTGGCCTAGTACTGCTGTAGTTGGAGTTTCTTAGTTCATGTAACAAGGTGGTGGTTAGTTTCTTTATGATGACCGATAAACATATGTCAATGAAAAGAGATAGCCTAGAAAATTAAAAAATAAAGCCTGCATCACCATGTGCTCCAATGCAGTCACTCACCCAAGTACTGACATGGCCCGACCCTGCTTGACTTCAGTGATCAGACGTGAACTGGTATACTTGGGCTGATATGGCTGTAGGCATGGTAAACTGTAAAAAATATAAGCAAAATGTTTGCCTTTCTTATGTTCTTAGGACTTGCATTCATATAGAATGAGATTGAATCGAAATATGGAAATAGAGTCTCAAAGATCATATGTTCGTCAACATACAACCATCAGTTCCGAGACAAGATTTGCGATCCCTCGCCTAGTATTGCTGTAGTTGAAGTTTCTCAATTCATGTGATAAAGTCATGGGTAGTTTCTTTATGCTGACAGATAACCATATGTCAATGAAAAGTGATAGCCTAGAAAATTAAAAAAAAAGCCTACACAACCATGTGTTCCTATGCAGTCACCCACCCAAGTACTGACATGTCCCGACCCTGCTTGACTTCAGTGATCAGACAAGAACTTGTATACCCTGGGTGGTATGGCCCTAGGCATAGTAAACTGTAAAAAATATTAACAAGATGTTTGCCTTCCTTATTCTTTTAGGACTTGCATTCATATAGAATGAGATTGAATCGAAATATGGAAACAGAGTCTCAAAGATCATACGCCTTCAACATAAAACCATCAGTTCCGAGACAAAATCTGCGATCCCTGGCCTAGTATTGCTATAGTTGGAGTCTCTTAGGTCATGTGATAAAAACGTGGTTAGTTTCTTTATGCTGACCGATAACAATTTGTCGATGAAAAGAGATAGCCTAGAGAATTAAAAAAAAGCCTACACAACAATGTGTTCCTATGCAGTCAACCACCCAAGAACTGACATCGCCGGACCCTGCTTGACTGCAGTGATCAGACGAGAACTGGTATACCAAGGCTGATATGGCTGTAGGCATAGTAACTGTAAAAAATATTAACAAGATGTTTGCCTTCCTTATCCTTTTAGGACTTGCATTCGTATAGAATGAGATAAATTCAAAATATCAAAAAAGAGTCTCAACGATCATGTGTTCATGGACATACAACCATCAGTTCCGAGACGAGATCTGCTATCCCTGGCCTAGTACTGCTGTAGTTGGAGTTTCTTAGTTCATGTAATAAGGTGGTGGTTAGTTTCTTTATGATGACCGATAAACATATGTCAATGAAAAGAGATAGCCTAGAAAATTAAAAAAAAAGCCTGCATCACCATGTGCTCCAATGCAGTCACTCACCCAAGTACTGACATGGCCCGACCCTCCTTGACTTCAGTGATCAGACGTGAACTGGTATACTTAGGCTGATATGGCTGTAGGCATGGTAAACTGTAAAAAATTATTAACAATATGTTTGCCATCCTTATCCTCTTAGGACTTGCATTCAAATAGAATGAGATTGAATTGAAATATGGAAACAGAATCTCCAAGATCATATGTTCGTCGACATACAACCATCAGTTCCGAGACGAGATCTGCTATCCCTGGCCTAGTACTGCTGTAGTTGGAGTTTCTTAGTTCATGTAATAAGATGGTGGTTAGTTTCTTTATGCTGACCGATAACCATATGTCAATGAAAAGAGATAGCCTAGAAAATTAAAAAATAAAGCCTGCATCACCATGTGTTCCAATGCAGTCACCCATCCAAGTACTGACATGGCTCGACCCTGCTTGACTTCAGTGATCAGACTTGAACTGGTATACTTAGGCTGATATGGCTGTAGGCATGGTAAACTGTAAAAAAATATTAACAAGATGTTTGCCTTTCTTATCTTCTTAGGACTTGCATTCATATAGAATGAGATTGAATCGAAATATGGAAACAGAGTCTCCAAGATCATATGTTCGTCAACATACAACCATCAGTTCCGAGACAAAATCTGCGATTCCTGGCCTAGTATTGCTGTAGTAGGAGTTCCTTTTTTCATGTGATAAAGTCATGGCTAGTCTCTTTATGCTGACAGATAACCATTTGTCGATGAAAAGAGAAGCCTAGAAAATTAAAAAATAAAGCCTGCATCACCATGTGTTCCAATGCAGTCACCCATCCAAGTACTGACATGGCCCGACCCTGCTTGACTTCAGTGATCAGACGTGAACTGGTATACTTAGGCTGATATGGCTGTAGGCATGGTAAACTTTACAAAAATATTAACAAGATGTTTGCCTTCCTTATCCTTTTAGGACTTGCATTCATATCGAATGAGATAAATTCGAAATATCAAAAAAGAGTCTCAACGATCATGTGTTCATGGACATACAACCATCAGTTCCGAGACAAAATCTGCGATCCCTGGCCTAGTATTGCTGTAGTTGGAGTTTTTTAGGTCATGTGATAAGAACGTGGTTAGTTTCTTTATGCTGACCGATAACCATTTGTCAATGAAAAGAGATAGCCTAGAAAATTAAAAAAAAGCCTACACAACCATGTGTTCCTATGCAGTCACCCACCCAAGTACTGACATGGCCGGACCCTGCTTGACTGCAGTGATCAGACGAGAACTGGTATACTTAGGCTGATATGGCGGTAGGCATGGTAAACTGTAAAAATATTAACAAGATGTTTGCCTTTCTTATCCTCTTAGGACTTGCATTCATATAGAATGAGATTGAATCGAAATATGGAAACAGAGTCTCCAAGATCATACGCGGTCAACATAAAACCATCAGTTCCGAGACAAAATCTGCGATTCCTGGCCTAGTATTGCTGTAGTAGGAGTTCCTTAGTTCATGTGATAAAGTCATGGCTAGTTTCTTTATGCTGACATATAACCATTTGTCGATGAAAAGAGATAGCCTAGAAAATTAAAAAATAAAGCCTGCATCACCATGTGTTCCCAAGCAGTCACCCATTCCAAGTACTGACATGGCCCGACCCTGCTTGACTTCAGTGATCAGACGTGAACTGGTATACTTAGGCTGATATGGCTGTAGGCATGGTAAACTGTAAAAAAATATTAACAAGATGTTTGCCTTCCTTATCCTTTTAGGACTTGCATTCATATCGAATGAGATAAATTCAAAATATCAAAAAAGAGTCTCAACGATCATGTGTTCATGGACATACAACCATCAGTTCCGAGACAAAATCTGCAATCCCTGGCCTAGTATTGCTATAGTTGGAGTCTCTTAGTTCATGTGATAAAAACGTGGTTAGTTTCTTTATGCTGACCGATAACAATTTGTCGATGAAAAGAGATAGCCTAGAAAATTAAAAAAAAAGCCTACACAACCAGGTGTTCCTATGCAGTCAGCCACCCAAGAACTGACATGGCCGGACCCTGCTTGACTGCAGTGATCAGACGAGAACTGGTATACCAAGGCTGATATGGCTGTAGGCATAGTAACTGTAAAAAATATTAACAAGATGTTTGCCTTCCTTATCCTTTTAGGACTTGCATTCGTATAGAATGAGATTGAATCGAAATATGGAAACAGAGTCTCCAAGATCATACGCCTTCAACATAAAACCATCAGTTCCGAGACAAAATCTGCGATTCCTGGCCTAGTATTGCTGTAGTAGGAGTTCCTTTTTTCATGTGATAAAGTCATGGCTAGTCTCTTTATGCTGACAGATAACCATTTGTCGATGAAAAGAGAAGCCTAGAAAATTAAAAAATAAAGCCTGCATCACCATGTGTTCCAATGCAGTCACCCATCCAAGTACTGACATGGCCCGACCCTGCTTGACTTCAGTGATCAGACGTGAACTGGTATACTTAGGCTGATATGGCTGTAGGCATGGTAAACTTTACAAAAATATTAACAAGATGTTTGCCTTCCTTATCCTTTTAGGACTTGCATTCATATCGAATGAGATAAATTCGAAATATCAAAAAAGAGTCTCAACGATCATGTGTTCATGGACATACAACCATCAGTTCCGAGACAAAATCTGCGATCCCTGGCCTAGTATTGCTGTAGTTGGAGTTTTTTAGGTCATGTGATAAGAACGTGGTTAGTTTCTTTATGCTGACCGATAACCATTTGTCGATGAAAAGAGATAGCCTAGAAAATTAAAAAAAAGCCTACACAACCATGTGTTCCTATGCAGTCACCCACCCAAGTACTGACATGGCCGGACCCTGCTTGACTGCAGTGATCAGACGAGAACTGGTATACTTAGGCTGATATGGCGGTAGGCATGGTAAACTGTAAAAATATTAACAAGATGTTTGCCTTTCTTATCCTCTTAGGACTTGCATTCATATAGAATGAGATTGAATCGAAATATGGAAACAGAGTCTCCAAGATCATACGCGGTCAACATAAAACCATCAGTTCCGAGACAAAATCTGCGATTCCTGGCCTAGTATTGCTGTAGTAGGAGTTCCTTAGTTCATGTGATAAAGTCATGGCTAGTTTCTTTATGCTGACATATAACCATTTGTCGATGAAAAGAGATAGCCTAGAAAATTAAAAAATAAAGCCTGCATCACCATGTGTTCCCAAGCAGTCACCCATTCCAAGTACTGACATGGCCCGACCCTGCTTGACTTCAGTGATCAGACGTGAACTGGTATACTTAGGCTGATATGGCTGTAGGCATGGTAAACTGTAAAAAAATATTAACAAGATGTTTGCCTTCCTTATCCTTTTAGGACTTGCATTCATATCGAATGAGATAAATTCGAAATATCAAAAAAGAGTCTCAACGATCATGTGTTCATGGACATACAACCATCAGTTCCGAGACAAAATCTGCAATCCCTGGCCTAGTATTGCTATAGTTGGAGTCTCTTAGTTCATGTGATAAAAACGTGGTTAGTTTCTTTATGCTGACCGATAACAATTTGTCGATGAAAAGAGATAGCCTAGAAAATTAAAAAAAAAGCCTACACAACCAGGTGTTCCTATGCAGTCAGCCACCCAAGAACTGACATGGCCGGACCCTGCTTGACTGCAGTGATCAGACGAGAACTGGTATACCAAGGCTGATATGGCTGTAGGCATAGTAACTGTAAAAAATATTAACAAGATGTTTGCCTTCCTTATCCTTTTAGGACTTGCATTCGTATAGAATGAGATTGAATCGAAATATGGAAACAGAGTCTCCAAGATCATACGCCTTCAACATAAAACCATCAGTTCCGAGACAAAATCTGCGATTCCTGGCCTAGTATTGCTGTAGTAGGAGTTCCTTTTTTCATGTGATAAAGTCATGGCTAGTCTCTTTATGCTGACAGATAACCATTTGTCGATGAAAAGAGATAGCCTAGAAAATTAAAAAATAAAGCCTGCATCACCATGTGTTCCAATGCAGTCACCCATCCAAGTACTGACATGGCCCGACCCTGCTTGACTTCAGTGATCAGACGTGAACTGGTATACTTAGGCTGATATGGCTGTAGGCATGGTAAACTGTAAAAAAATATTAACAAGATGTTTGCCTTCCTTATCCTTTTAGGACTTGCATTCATATCGAATGAGATAAATTCGAAATATCAAAAAAGAGTCTCAACGATCATGTGTTCATGGACATAAAACCATCAGTTCCGAGACAAAATCTGCGATCCCTGGCCTAGTATTGCTATAGTTGGAGTCTCTTAGGTCATGTGATAAAAACGTGGTTAGTTTCTTTATGCTGACCGATAACAATTTGTTGATGAAAAGTGATAGCCTAGAAAATTAAAAAAAAAGCCTACACAACCATGTGTTCCTATGCAGTCACCCACCCAAGTACTGACATGTCCCGACCCTGCTTGACTTCAGTGATCAGACAAGAACTTGTATACCCTGGGTGGTATGGCCCTAGGCATAGTAAACTGTAAAAAATATTAAGAAGATGTTTGCCTTCCTTATTCTTTTAGGACTTGCATTCATATAGAATGAGATTGAATCGAAATATGGAAACAGAGTCTCCAAGATCATACGCCTTCAACATAAAACCATCAGTTCCGAGACAAAATCTGCGATCCCTGGCCTAGTATTGCTATAGTTGGAGTCTCTTAGGTCATGTGATAAAAACGTGGTTAGTTTCTTTATGCTGACCGATAACAATTTGTCGATGAAAAGAGATAGCCTAGAAAATTAAAAAATAAAGCCTACAATACCATGCCTTCCTGTGCAGTCACCCACCCAAGTACTGACATGGTCCAACCCTGCTTGACTTCAGTGATCAGACGTCAACTGGTATACTTAAGCTGATATGGCTGTAGGCATGGTAAACTGTAAAAAAATATTAACAAGATGTTTGCCTTTCTTATCTTCTTAGGACTTGCATTCATATAGAATGAGATTGAATCGAAATATGGAAACAGAGTCTCCAAGATCATATGTTCGTCAACATACAACCATCAGTTCCAAGACAAGATCTGCGATCCCTCGCCTAGTATTGCTGTAGTTGAAGTTTCTTAATTCATGTGATAAAGTCATGGGTAGTTTCTTTATGCTGACAGATAACCATATGTCAATGAAAAAAGATAGCCTAGAAAATTCAAAAATAAAGCCTGCATCACCATGTGTTCCAATGCAGTCACCAACCCAAGTACTGACATTGCCCGACTCTGCTTGACTTCAGTGATCAGACTTGAACTGGTATACTTAGGCTGATATGGCTGTAGGCATGGTAAACTGTAAAAAAATATTAACAAGATGTTTGCCTTTCTTATCTTCTTAGGACTTGCATTCATATAGAATGAGATTGAATCGAAATATGGAAACAGAGTCTCCAAGATCATATGTTCGTCAACATACAACCATCAGTTCCGAGACAAAATCTGCGATTCCTGGCCTAGTATTGCTGTAGTAGGAGTTCCTTAGTTCATGTGATAAAGTCATGGCTAGTTTCTTTATGCTGACAGATAACCATTTGTCGATGAAAAGAGATAGCCTAGAAAATTAAAAAATAAAGCCTGCATCACCATGTGTTCCAATGCAGTCACCCATCCAAGTACTGACATGGCCCGACCCTGCTTGACTTCAGTGATCAGACGTGAACTGGTATACTTAGGCTGATATGGCTGTAGGCATGGTAAACTGTACAAAAATATTAACAAGATGTTTGCCTTCCTTATCCTTTTAGGACTTGCATTCATATCGAATGAGATAAATTCGAAATATCAAAAAAGAGTCTCAACGATCATGTGTTCATGGACATACAACCATCAGTTCCGAGACAAAATCTGCGATCCCTGGCCTAGTATTGCTGTAGTAGGAGTTCCTTAGTTCATGTGATAAATTCATGGCTAGTTTCTTCATGCTGACAGATAACCATTTGTCGATGAAAAGAGATAGCCTAGAAAATTAAAAAATAAAGCCTGCATCACTATGTGTTCCAATGCAGTCAGCCACCCAAGTACTGACATGGCCCGACCCTGCTTGACTTCATTGATCAGACGTGAACTGGTATACTTAGGCTGATATGGCTGTAGGCATGGTAAACTGTAAAAAAATATTAACAAGATGTTTGCCTTCCTTAGCCTTTTAGGACTTGCATTCATATCGAATAAGATAAATTCGAAATATCAAAAAGAGTCTCAACGATCATGTGTTCATGGACATACAGCCATCAGTTCCGAGACAAAATCTGCGATCCCTAGCCTAGTATTGCTGTAGTTGGAGTTTCTAAGGTTATGTGATAAAAACGTGGTTAGTTTCTTTATTCTGACCGATAACCATTTGTCGATGAAAAGAGATAGCGTAGAAAATTAAAAAAAGCCTACAACACCATGTGTTCCTATGCAGTCACCCACCCAAGTACTGACATGTCCCGACCCTGCTTGACTTCAGTGATCCGACAAGAACTTGTATACCCTGGGTGGTATGGCCCTAGGCATAGTAAACTGTAAAAAATATTAACAAGATGTTTGCCTTTCTTATCCTCTTAGGACTTGCATTCATATAGAATGAGATTGAATCGAAATATGGAAACAGAGTCTCCAAGATCATACGCCGTCAACATAAAACCATCAGATCCGAGACAAAATCTGCGATTCCTGGCCTAGTATTGCTGTAGTAGGAGTTCCTTAGTTCATGTGATAAAGTCATGGCTAGTTTCTTTATGCTGACATATAACCATTTGTCGATGAAAAGAGATAGCCTAGAAAATTAAAAAATAAAGCCTGCATCACCATGTGTTCCAATGCAGTCACCCATCCAAGTACTGACATGGCCCGACCCTGCTTGACTTCAGTGATCAGACGTGAACTGGTATACTTAGGCTGATATGGCTGTAGGCATGGTAAACTGTAAAAAAATATTAACAAGATGTTTGCCTTCCTTATCCTTTTAGGACTTGCATTCATATCGAATGAGATAAATTCGAAATATCAAAAAAGAGTCTCATATATCGCCCTTGAAGCAAAGGTGCTTGGAATTATCAAGGGAAAAATCTGCATCATCATGGCTGACTGCACTCCCTCTGCGACATTTGGGGTATACTTTTAACAAACAGCAGTTCAGAGATGCTATATGCTTGAGATACAATTTTGGTATCCAAGGTATCCCCAAGTACTGTGCGTGTGGCACAAAAAATGATATCACGCATGCTCTAACATGTAAGAAGGGAGGATACGTCACAATGAGACACAATGCTCTGCGAGACTGCCTGGCAAACACCTTGAAGGAAGTCTGTGCCGATGTCAGAGTCGAGCCACAACTTCTCCCCGTTAACCCAAATGACTATCATTCGAGAACAAATACTTCCGAAGGGGCACGTCTGGATATTTCAGCTGTAGGGGTATTGGGATCGTTTGAGCGCACATATTTTGATGTAAGGGTATCTCACCCGAATGCGCCATCGAACGTTACCCTGACCCTCAATGATGTATACAGAAAAAATGAAAGAGAAAAGAAGGATATGTATGAGGAAAGAGTCATCAATTCTGAGAAAGGTTCCTTTGCTCCTCTAGTATTCCTCACAACAGGTGGAATGGGTCCGGAGTGTGCTGCCATTGTGAAAAGAGTTGCGGGGATGATTGCAAATAAACGGGATGAAAAATATGCTGACGTCATGAATTATATAAGAACAAAACTTAGATTTGCTCTATTAAAAAGCATCTTAATAGCTGTTCGGGGAGTGAGAGGGAGGATTGAACATGACAAGATGATGGGTCATGCCTCCCTCAATCTGGCTCCACGCAGATCTAATTACGAATTTATTTAATTTTAGAACATTCTTTTTTATTCCTTTTTTATTTTATTTTATTCCTTTTTTATTTTCTAGATTTTTATAGATTTACTAGTTTTAAATTGACTTTTTAAAATTATTGGACTTTTAGATTGACATTTTGTTTTTTTTAAAGATATTTGTAATAATTGTAAAAAGAGTCTCAACGATCATGTGTTCATGGACATACAACCATCAGTTCCGAGACAAAATCTGCGATCCCTGGCCTAGTATTGCTATAGTTGGAGTCTCTTAGTTCATGTGATAAAAACGTGGTTAGTTTCTTTATGCTGACCGATAACAATTTGTCGATGAAAAGAGATAGCCTAGAAAATTAAAAAAAAAGCCTACACAACAAGGTGTTCCTATGCAGTCACCCACCCAAGAACTGACATGGCCGGACCCTGCTTGACTGCAGTGATCAGACGAGAACTGGTATACCAAGGCTGATATGGCTGTAGGCATAGTAACTGTAAAAAATATTAACAAGATGTTTGCCTTCCTTATCCTTTTAGGACTTGCATTCGTATAGAATGAGATTGAATCGAAATATGGAAACAGAGTCTCCAAGATCATACACCTTCAACATAAAACCATCAGTTCCGAGACAAAATCTGCGATTCCTGGCCTAGTATTGCTGTAGTAGGAGTTCCTTTGTTCATGTGATCAAGTCATGGCTAGTTTCTTTATGCTGACAGATAACCATTTGTCGATGAAAAGAGATAGCCTAGAAAATTAAAAAATCCTGCCTGCATCACCATGTGTTCCAATGCAGTCACCCATCCAAGAACTGACATGGCCCGACCCTGCATGACTTCAGTGATCAGACGTGAACTGGTATACATAGGCTGATATGGCTGTAGGCATGGTAAACTGTAAAAAAATATTAACAAGATGTTTGCCTTCCTTATCCTTTTAGGACTTGCATTCATATCGAATGAGATAAATTCGAAATATCAAAAAAGAGTCTCAACGATCATGTGTTCATGGACATACAACCATCAGTTCCGAGACAAAATCTGCGATCCCTGGCCTAGTATTGCTATAGTTGGAGTCTCTTAGGTCATGTGATAAAAACGTGGTTAGTTTCTTTATGCTGACCGATAACAATTTGTCGATGAAAAGTGATAGCCTAGAAAATTAAAAAAAAAGCCTACACAACCATGTGTTCCTATGCAGTCACCCACCCAAGTACTGACATGTCCCGACCCTGCTTGACTTCAGTGATCAGACAAGAACTTGTATACCCTGGGTGGTATGGCCCTAGGCATAGTAAACTGTAAAAAATATTAACAAGATGTTTGCTTTCCTTATTCTTTTAGGACTTGCATTCATATAGAATGAGATTGAATCGAAATATGGAAACAGAGTCTCCAAGATCATACACCTTCAACATAAAACCATCAGTTCCGAGACAAAATCTGCGATCCCTGGCCTAGTATTGCTATAGTTGGAGTCTCTTAGGTCATGTGATAAAAACGTGATTAGTTTCTTTATGCTGACCGATAACAATTTGTCGATGAAAAGAGATAGCCTAGAAAATTAAAAAAAAAGCCTACACAACCAGGTGTTCCTATGCAGTCACCCACCCAAGAACTGACATGGCCGGACCCTGCTTGACTGCAGTGATCAGACGAGAACTGGTATACCAAGGCTGATATGGCTGTAGGCATAGTAACTGTAAAAAATATTAACAAGATGTTTGCCTTCCTTATCCTTTTAGGACTTGCATTCGTATAGAATGAGATTGAATCGAAATATGGAAACAGAGTCTCCAAGATCATACGCCTTCAACATAAAACCATCAGTTCCGAGACAAAATCTGCGATTCCTGGCCTAGTATTGCTGTAGTAGGAGTTCCTTTGTTCATGTGATAAAGTCATGGCTAGTTTCTTTATGCTGACAGATAACCATTTGTCGATGAAAAGAGATAGCCTAGAAAATTAAAAAATCCTGCCTGCATCACCATGTGTTCCAATGCAGTCACCCATCCAAGTACTGACATGGCCCGACCCTGCATGACTTCAGTGATCAGACGTGAACTGGTATACATAGGCTGATATGGCTGTAGGCATGGTAAACTGTAAAAAAATATTAACAAGATGTTTGCCTTCCTTATCCTTTTAGGACTTGCATTCATATCGAATGAGATAAATTCGAAATATCAAAAAAGAGTCTCAACGATCATGTGTTCATGGACATACAACCATCAGTTCCGAGACAAAATCTGCGATCCCTGGCCTAGTATTGCTATAGTTGGAGTCTCTTAGGTCATGTGATAAAAACGTGGTTAGTTTCTTTATGCTGACCGATAACAATTTGTCGATGAAAAGTGATAGCCTAGAAAATTAAAAAAAAAGCCTACACAACCATGTGTTCCTATGCAGTCAGCCACCCAAGAACTGACATGGCCGGACCCTGCTTGACTGCAGTGATCAGACGAGAACTGGTATACCAAGGCTGATATGGCTGTAGGCATAGTAACTGTAAAAAATATTAACAAGATGTTTGCCTTCCTTATCCTTTTAGGACTTGCATTCGTATAGAATGAGATTGAATCGAAATATGGAAACAGAGTCTCCAAGATCATACGCCTTCAACATAAAACCATCAGTTCCGAGACAAAATCTGCGATTCCTGGCCTAGTATTGCTGTAGTAGGAGTTCCTTTTTTCATGTGATAAAGTCATGGCTAGTCTCTTTATGCTGACAGATAACCATTTGTCGATGAAAAGAGATAGCCTAGAAAATTAAAAAATAAAGCCTGCATCACCATGTGTTCCAATGCAGTCACCCATCCAAGTACTGACATGGCCCGACCCTGCTTGACTTCAGTGATCAGACGTGAACTGGTATACTTAGGCTGATATGGCTGTAGGCATGGTAAACTGTAAAAAAATATTAACAAGATGTTTGCCTTCCTTATCCTTTTAGGACTTGCATTCATATCGAATGAGATAAATTCGAAATATCAAAAAAGAGTCTCAACGATCATGTGTTCATGGACATAAAACCATCAGTTCCGAGACAAAATCTGCGATCCCTGGCCTAGTATTGCTATAGTTGGAGTCTCTTAGGTCATGTGATAAAAACGTGGTTAGTTTCTTTATGCTGACCGATAACAATTTGTTGATGAAAAGTGATAGCCTAGAAAATTAAAAAAAAAGCCTACACAACCATGTGTTCCTATGCAGTCACCCACCCAAGTACTGACATGTCCCGACCCTGCTTGACTTCAGTGATCAGACAAGAACTTGTATACCCTGGGTGGTATGGCCCTAGGCATAGTAAACTGTAAAAAATATTAAGAAGATGTTTGCCTTCCTTATTCTTTTAGGACTTGCATTCATATAGAATGAGATTGAATCGAAATATGGAAACAGAGTCTCCAAGATCATACGCCTTCAACATAAAACCATCAGTTCCGAGACAAAATCTGCGATCCCTGGCCTAGTATTGCTATAGTTGGAGTCTCTTAGGTCATGTGATAAAAACGTGGTTAGTTTCTTTATGCTGACCGATAACAATTTGTCGATGAAAAGAGATAGCCTAGAAAATTAAAAAATAAAGCCTACAATACCATGCCTTCCTGTGCAGTCACCCACCCAAGTACTGACATGGTCCAACCCTGCTTGACTTCAGTGATCAGACGTCAACTGGTATACTTAAGCTGATATGGCTGTAGGCATGGTAAACTGTAAAAAAATATTAACAAGATGTTTGCCTTTCTTATCTTCTTAGGACTTGCATTCATATAGAATGAGATTGAATCGAAATATGGAAACAGAGTCTCCAAGATCATATGTTCGTCAACATACAACCATCAGTTCCAAGACAAGATCTGCGATCCCTCGCCTAGTATTGCTGTAGTTGAAGTTTCTTAATTCATGTGATAAAGTCATGGGTAGTTTCTTTATGCTGACAGATAACCATATGTCAATGAAAAAAGATAGCCTAGAAAATTCAAAAATAAAGCCTGCATCACCATGTGTTCCAATGCAGTCACCAACCCAAGTACTGACATTGCCCGACTCTGCTTGACTTCAGTGATCAGACTTGAACTGGTATACTTAGGCTGATATGGCTGTAGGCATGGTAAACTGTAAAAAAATATTAACAAGATGTTTGCCTTTCTTATCTTCTTAGGACTTGCATTCATATAGAATGAGATTGAATCGAAATATGGAAACAGAGTCTCCAAGATCATATGTTCGTCAACATACAACCATCAGTTCCGAGACAAAATCTGCGATTCCTGGCCTAGTATTGCTGTAGTAGGAGTTCCTTAGTTCATGTGATAAAGTCATGGCTAGTTTCTTTATGCTGACAGATAACCATTTGTCGATGAAAAGAGATAGCCTAGAAAATTAAAAAATAAAGCCTGCATCACCATGTGTTCCAATGCAGTCACCCATCCAAGTACTGACATGGCCCGACCCTGCTTGACTTCAGTGATCAGACGTGAACTGGTATACTTAGGCTGATATGGCTGTAGGCATGGTAAACTGTACAAAAATATTAACAAGATGTTTGCCTTCCTTATCCTTTTAGGACTTGCATTCATATCGAATGAGATAAATTCGAAATATCAAAAAAGAGTCTCAACGATCATGTGTTCATGGACATACAACCATCAGTTCCGAGACAAAATCTGCGATCCCTGGCCTAGTATTGCTGTAGTAGGAGTTCCTTAGTTCATGTGATAAATTCATGGCTAGTTTCTTCATGCTGACAGATAACCATTTGTCGATGAAAAGAGATAGCCTAGAAAATTAAAAAATAAAGCCTGCATCACTATGTGTTCCAATGCAGTCAGCCACCCAAGTACTGACATGGCCCGACCCTGCTTGACTTCATTGATCAGACGTGAACTGGTATACTTAGGCTGATATGGCTGTAGGCATGGTAAACTGTAAAAAAATATTAACAAGATGTTTGCCTTCCTTAGCCTTTTAGGACTTGCATTCATATCGAATAAGATAAATTCGAAATATCAAAAAGAGTCTCAACGATCATGTGTTCATGGACATACAGCCATCAGTTCCGAGACAAAATCTGCGATCCCTAGCCTAGTATTGCTGTAGTTGGAGTTTCTAAGGTTATGTGATAAAAACGTGGTTAGTTTCTTTATTCTGACCGATAACCATTTGTCGATGAAAAGAGATAGCGTAGAAAATTAAAAAAAGCCTACAACACCATGTGTTCCTATGCAGTCACCCACCCAAGTACTGACATGTCCCGACCCTGCTTGACTTCAGTGATCCGACAAGAACTTGTATACCCTGGGTGGTATGGCCCTAGGCATAGTAAACTGTAAAAAATATTAACAAGATGTTTGCCTTTCTTATCCTCTTAGGACTTGCATTCATATAGAATGAGATTGAATCGAAATATGGAAACAGAGTCTCCAAGATCATACGCCGTCAACATAAAACCATCAGATCCGAGACAAAATCTGCGATTCCTGGCCTAGTATTGCTGTAGTAGGAGTTCCTTAGTTCATGTGATAAAGTCATGGCTAGTTTCTTTATGCTGACATATAACCATTTGTCGATGAAAAGAGATAGCCTAGAAAATTAAAAAATAAAGCCTGCATCACCATGTGTTCCAATGCAGTCACCCATCCAAGTACTGACATGGCCCGACCCTGCTTGACTTCAGTGATCAGACGTGAACTGGTATACTTAGGCTGATATG
The DNA here is from genome assembly GCA_963924455.1 of Pelagia noctiluca. Taxonomy (NCBI): domain Eukaryota; kingdom Metazoa; phylum Cnidaria; class Scyphozoa; order Semaeostomeae; family Pelagiidae; genus Pelagia; species Pelagia noctiluca. The sequence goes on along the minus strand of OZ004321.1, from coordinate 11,192,823 downwards.
GCTGTAGGCATGGTAAACTGTAAAAAAATATTAACAAGATGTTTGCCTTCCTTATCCTTTTAGGACTTGCATTCATATCGAATGAGATAAATTCGAAATATCAAAAAAGAGTCTCATATATCGCCCTTGAAGCAAAGGTGCTTGGAATTATCAAGGGAAAAATCTGCATCATCATGGCTGACTGCACTCCCTCTGCGACATTTGGGGTATACTTTTAACAAACAGCAGTTCAGAGATGCTATATGCTTGAGATACAATTTTGGTATCCAAGGTATCCCCAAGTACTGTGCGTGTGGCACAAAAAATGATATCACGCATGCTCTAACATGTAAGAAGGGAGGATACGTCACAATGAGACACAATGCTCTGCGAGACTGCCTGGCAAACACCTTGAAGGAAGTCTGTGCCGATGTCAGAGTCGAGCCACAACTTCTCCCCGTTAACCCAAATGACTATCATTCGAGAACAAATACTTCCGAAGGGGCACGTCTGGATATTTCAGCTGTAGGGGTATTGGGATCGTTTGAGCGCACATATTTTGATGTAAGGGTATCTCACCCGAATGCGCCATCGAACGTTACCCTGACCCTCAATGATGTATACAGAAAAAATGAAAGAGAAAAGAAGGATATGTATGAGGAAAGAGTCATCAATTCTGAGAAAGGTTCCTTTGCTCCTCTAGTATTCCTCACAACAGGTGGAATGGGTCCGGAGTGTGCTGCCATTGTGAAAAGAGTTGCGGGGATGATTGCAAATAAACGGGATGAAAAATATGCTGACGTCATGAATTATATAAGAACAAAACTTAGATTTGCTCTATTAAAAAGCATCTTAATAGCTGTTCGGGGAGTGAGAGGGAGGATTGAACATGACAAGATGATGGGTCATGCCTCCCTCAATCTGGCTCCACGCAGATCTAATTACGAATTTATTTAATTTTAGAACATTCTTTTTTATTCCTTTTTTATTTTATTTTATTCCTTTTTTATTTTCTAGATTTTTATAGATTTACTAGTTTTAAATTGACTTTTTAAAATTATTGGACTTTTAGATTGACATTTTGTTTTTTTTAAAGATATTTGTAATAATTGTAAAAAGAGTCTCAACGATCATGTGTTCATGGACATACAACCATCAGTTCCGAGACAAAATCTGCGATCCCTGGCCTAGTATTGCTATAGTTGGAGTCTCTTAGTTCATGTGATAAAAACGTGGTTAGTTTCTTTATGCTGACCGATAACAATTTGTCGATGAAAAGAGATAGCCTAGAAAATTAAAAAAAAAGCCTACACAACAAGGTGTTCCTATGCAGTCACCCACCCAAGAACTGACATGGCCGGACCCTGCTTGACTGCAGTGATCAGACGAGAACTGGTATACCAAGGCTGATATGGCTGTAGGCATAGTAACTGTAAAAAATATTAACAAGATGTTTGCCTTCCTTATCCTTTTAGGACTTGCATTCGTATAGAATGAGATTGAATCGAAATATGGAAACAGAGTCTCCAAGATCATACACCTTCAACATAAAACCATCAGTTCCGAGACAAAATCTGCGATTCCTGGCCTAGTATTGCTGTAGTAGGAGTTCCTTTGTTCATGTGATCAAGTCATGGCTAGTTTCTTTATGCTGACAGATAACCATTTGTCGATGAAAAGAGATAGCCTAGAAAATTAAAAAATCCTGCCTGCATCACCATGTGTTCCAATGCAGTCACCCATCCAAGAACTGACATGGCCCGACCCTGCATGACTTCAGTGATCAGACGTGAACTGGTATACATAGGCTGATATGGCTGTAGGCATGGTAAACTGTAAAAAAATATTAACAAGATGTTTGCCTTCCTTATCCTTTTAGGACTTGCATTCATATCGAATGAGATAAATTCGAAATATCAAAAAAGAGTCTCAACGATCATGTGTTCATGGACATACAACCATCAGTTCCGAGACAAAATCTGCGATCCCTGGCCTAGTATTGCTATAGTTGGAGTCTCTTAGGTCATGTGATAAAAACGTGGTTAGTTTCTTTATGCTGACCGATAACAATTTGTCGATGAAAAGTGATAGCCTAGAAAATTAAAAAAAAAGCCTACACAACCATGTGTTCCTATGCAGTCACCCACCCAAGTACTGACATGTCCCGACCCTGCTTGACTTCAGTGATCAGACAAGAACTTGTATACCCTGGGTGGTATGGCCCTAGGCATAGTAAACTGTAAAAAATATTAACAAGATGTTTGCTTTCCTTATTCTTTTAGGACTTGCATTCATATAGAATGAGATTGAATCGAAATATGGAAACAGAGTCTCCAAGATCATACACCTTCAACATAAAACCATCAGTTCCGAGACAAAATCTGCGATCCCTGGCCTAGTATTGCTATAGTTGGAGTCTCTTAGGTCATGTGATAAAAACGTGATTAGTTTCTTTATGCTGACCGATAACAATTTGTCGATGAAAAGAGATAGCCTAGAAAATTAAAAAAAAAGCCTACACAACCAGGTGTTCCTATGCAGTCACCCACCCAAGAACTGACATGGCCGGACCCTGCTTGACTGCAGTGATCAGACGAGAACTGGTATACCAAGGCTGATATGGCTGTAGGCATAGTAACTGTAAAAAATATTAACAAGATGTTTGCCTTCCTTATCCTTTTAGGACTTGCATTCGTATAGAATGAGATTGAATCGAAATATGGAAACAGAGTCTCCAAGATCATACGCCTTCAACATAAAACCATCAGTTCCGAGACAAAATCTGCGATTCCTGGCCTAGTATTGCTGTAGTAGGAGTTCCTTTGTTCATGTGATAAAGTCATGGCTAGTTTCTTTATGCTGACAGATAACCATTTGTCGATGAAAAGAGATAGCCTAGAAAATTAAAAAATCCTGCCTGCATCACCATGTGTTCCAATGCAGTCACCCATCCAAGTACTGACATGGCCCGACCCTGCATGACTTCAGTGATCAGACGTGAACTGGTATACATAGGCTGATATGGCTGTAGGCATGGTAAACTGTAAAAAAATATTAACAAGATGTTTGCCTTCCTTATCCTTTTAGGACTTGCATTCATATCGAATGAGATAAATTCGAAATATCAAAAAAGAGTCTCAACGATCATGTGTTCATGGACATACAACCATCAGTTCCGAGACAAAATCTGCGATCCCTGGCCTAGTATTGCTATAGTTGGAGTCTCTTAGGTCATGTGATAAAAACGTGGTTAGTTTCTTTATGCTGACCGATAACAATTTGTCGATGAAAAGTGATAGCCTAGAAAATTAAAAAAAAAGCCTACACAACCATGTGTTCCTATGCAGTCACCCACCCAAGTACTGACATGGCCGGACCCTGCTTGACTGCAGTGATCAGACGAGAACTGGTATACCAAGGCTGATATGGCTGTAGGCATAGTAACTGTAAAAAATATTAACAAGATGTTTGCCTTCCTTATCCTTTTAGGACTTGCATTCGTATAGAATGAGATAAATTCAAAATATCAAAAAAGAGTCTCAACGATCATGTGTTCATGGACATACAACCATCAGTTCCGAGACGAGATCTGCTATCCCTGGCCTAGTACTGCTGTAGTTGGAGTTTCTTAGCTCATGTAATAAGGTGGTGGTTAGTTTCTTTATGATGACCGATAAACATATGTCAATGAAAAAAGATAGCCTAGAAAATTAAAAAAAGCCTACAACACCATGTGTTCCTATGCAGTCACCCACCCAAGTACTGACATGTCCCGACCCTGCTTGACTTCAGTGATCCGACAAGAACTTGTATACCCTGGGTGGTATGGCCCTAGGCATAGTAAACTGTAAAAAATATTAACAAGATGTTTGCCTTTCTTATCCTCTTAGGACTTGCATTCATATAGAATGAGATTGAATCGAAATATGGAAACAGAGTCTCCAAGATCATACGCCGTCAACATAAAACCATCAGATCCGAGACAAAATCTGCGATTCCTGGCCTAGTATTGCTGTAGTAGGAGTTCCTTAGTTCATGTGATAAAGTCATGGCTAGTTTCTTTATGCTGACATATAACCATTTGTCGATGAAAAGAGATAGCCTAGAAAATTAAAAAATAAAGCCTGCATCACCATGTGTTCCAATGCAGTCACCCATCCAAGTACTGACATGGCCCGACCCTGCTTGACTTCAGTGATCAGACGTGAACTGGTATACTTAGGCTGATATGGCTGTAGGCATGGTAAACTGTAAAAAAATATTAACAAGATGTTTGCCTTCCTTATCCTTTTAGGACTTGCATTCATATCGAATGAGATAAATTCGAAATATCAAAAAAGAGTCTCATATATCGCCCTTGAAGCAAAGGTGCTTGGAATTATCAAGGGAAAAATCTGCATCATCATGGCTGACTGCACTCCCTCTGCGACATTTGGGGTATACTTTTAACAAACAGCAGTTCAGAGATGCTATATGCTTGAGATACAATTTTGGTATCCAAGGTATCCCCAAGTACTGTGCGTGTGGCACAAAAAATGATATCACGCATGCTCTAACATGTAAGAAGGGAGGATACGTCACAATGAGACACAATGCTCTGCGAGACTGCCTGGCAAACACCTTGAAGGAAGTCTGTGCCGATGTCAGAGTCGAGCCACAACTTCTCCCCGTTAACCCAAATGACTATCATTCGAGAACAAATACTTCCGAAGGGGCACGTCTGGATATTTCAGCTGTAGGGGTATTGGGATCGTTTGAGCGCACATATTTTGATGTAAGGGTATCTCACCCGAATGCGCCATCGAACGTTACCCTGACCCTCAATGATGTATACAGAAAAAATGAAAGAGAAAAGAAGGATATGTATGAGGAAAGAGTCATCAATTCTGAGAAAGGTTCCTTTGCTCCTCTAGTATTCCTCACAACAGGTGGAATGGGTCCGGAGTGTGCTGCCATTGTGAAAAGAGTTGCGGGGATGATTGCAAATAAACGGGATGAAAAATATGCTGACGTCATGAATTATATAAGAACAAAACTTAGATTTGCTCTATTAAAAAGCATCTTAATAGCTGTTCGGGGAGTGAGAGGGAGGATTGAACATGACAAGATGATGGGTCATGCCTCCCTCAATCTGGCTCCACGCAGATCTAATTACGAATTTATTTAATTTTAGAACATTCTTTTTTATTCCTTTTTTATTTTATTTTATTCCTTTTTTATTTTCTAGATTTTTATAGATTTACTAGTTTTAAATTGACTTTTTAAAATTATTGGACTTTTAGATTGACATTTTGTTTTTTTTAAAGATATTTGTAATAATTGTAAAAAGAGTCTCAACGATCATGTGTTCATGGACATACAACCATCAGTTCCGAGACAAAATCTGCGATCCCTGGCCTAGTATTGCTATAGTTGGAGTCTCTTAGTTCATGTGATAAAAACGTGGTTAGTTTCTTTATGCTGACCGATAACAATTTGTCGATGAAAAGAGATAGCCTAGAAAATTAAAAAAAAAGCCTACACAACAAGGTGTTCCTATGCAGTCACCCACCCAAGAACTGACATGGCCGGACCCTGCTTGACTGCAGTGATCAGACGAGAACTGGTATACCAAGGCTGATATGGCTGTAGGCATAGTAACTGTAAAAAATATTAACAAGATGTTTGCCTTCCTTATCCTTTTAGGACTTGCATTCGTATAGAATGAGATTGAATCGAAATATGGAAACAGAGTCTCCAAGATCATACACCTTCAACATAAAACCATCAGTTCCGAGACAAAATCTGCGATTCCTGGCCTAGTATTGCTGTAGTAGGAGTTCCTTTGTTCATGTGATCAAGTCATGGCTAGTTTCTTTATGCTGACAGATAACCATTTGTCGATGAAAAGAGATAGCCTAGAAAATTAAAAAATCCTGCCTGCATCACCATGTGTTCCAATGCAGTCACCCATCCAAGAACTGACATGGCCCGACCCTGCATGACTTCAGTGATCAGACGTGAACTGGTATACATAGGCTGATATGGCTGTAGGCATGGTAAACTGTAAAAAAATATTAACAAGATGTTTGCCTTCCTTATCCTTTTAGGACTTGCATTCATATCGAATGAGATAAATTCGAAATATCAAAAAAGAGTCTCAACGATCATGTGTTCATGGACATACAACCATCAGTTCCGAGACAAAATCTGCGATCCCTGGCCTAGTATTGCTATAGTTGGAGTCTCTTAGGTCATGTGATAAAAACGTGGTTAGTTTCTTTATGCTGACCGATAACAATTTGTCGATGAAAAGTGATAGCCTAGAAAATTAAAAAAAAAGCCTACACAACCATGTGTTCCTATGCAGTCACCCACCCAAGTACTGACATGTCCCGACCCTGCTTGACTTCAGTGATCAGACAAGAACTTGTATACCCTGGGTGGTATGGCCCTAGGCATAGTAAACTGTAAAAAATATTAACAAGATGTTTGCTTTCCTTATTCTTTTAGGACTTGCATTCATATAGAATGAGATTGAATCGAAATATGGAAACAGAGTCTCCAAGATCATACACCTTCAACATAAAACCATCAGTTCCGAGACAAAATCTGCGATCCCTGGCCTAGTATTGCTATAGTTGGAGTCTCTTAGGTCATGTGATAAAAACGTGGTTAGTTTCTTTATGCTGACCGATAACAATTTGTCGATGAAAAGAGATAGCCTAGAAAATTAAAAAAAAAGCCTACACAACCAGGTGTTCCTATGCAGTCACCCACCCAAGAACTGACATGGCCGGACCCTGCTTGACTGCAGTGATCAGACGAGAACTGGTATACCAAGGCTGATATGGCTGTAGGCATAGTAACTGTAAAAAATATTAACAAGATGTTTGCCTTCCTTATCCTTTTAGGACTTGCATTCGTATAGAATGAGATTGAATCGAAATATGGAAACAGAGTCTCCAAGATCATACGCCTTCAACATAAAACCATCAGTTCCGAGACAAAATCTGCGATTCCTGGCCTAGTATTGCTGTAGTAGGAGTTCCTTTGTTCATGTGATAAAGTCATGGCTAGTTTCTTTATGCTGACAGATAACCATTTGTCGATGAAAAGAGATAGCCTAGAAAATTAAAAAATCCTGCCTGCATCACCATGTGTTCCAATGCAGTCACCCATCCAAGTACTGACATGGCCCGACCCTGCATGACTTCAGTGATCAGACGTGAACTGGTATACATAGGCTGATATGGCTGTAGGCATGGTAAACTGTAAAAAAATATTAACAAGATGTTTGCCTTCCTTATCCTTTTAGGACTTGCATTCATATCGAATGAGATAAATTCGAAATATCAAAAAAGAGTCTCAACGATCATGTGTTCATGGACATACAACCATCAGTTCCGAGACAAAATCTGCGATCCCTGGCCTAGTATTGCTATAGTTGGAGTCTCTTAGGTCATGTGATAAAAACGTGGTTAGTTTCTTTATGCTGACCGATAACAATTTGTCGATGAAAAGTGATAGCCTAGAAAATTAAAAAAAAAGCCTACACAACCATGTGTTCCTATGCAGTCACCCACCCAAGTACTGACATGGCCGGACCCTGCTTGACTGCAGTGATCAGACGAGAACTGGTATACCAAGGCTGATATGGCTGTAGGCATAGTAACTGTAAAAAATATTAACAAGATGTTTGCCTTCCTTATCCTTTTAGGACTTGCATTCGTATAGAATGAGATAAATTCAAAATATCAAAAAAGAGTCTCAACGATCATGTGTTCATGGACATACAACCATCAGTTCCGAGACGAGATCTGCTATCCCTGGCCTAGTACTGCTGTAGTTGGAGTTTCTTAGCTCATGTAATAAGGTGGTGGTTAGTTTCTTTATGATGACCGATAAACATATGTCAATGAAAAAAGATAGCCTAGAAAATTAAAAAATAAAGCCTGCATCACCATGTGCTCCAATGCAGTCACTCACCCAAGTACTGACATGGCCCAACCCTGCTTGACTTCAGTGATCAGACGTGAACTGGTATACTTAGGCTGATATGGCTGTAGGCATGGTAAACTGTAAAAAAATATTAACGAGATGTTTGCCTTCCTTATCCTCTTAGGACTTGCATTCATATAGAATGAGATTGAATTGAAATATGGAAACAGAATCTCCAAGATCATATGTTCGTCGACATACAACCATCAGTTCCGAGACGAGATCTGCTATCCCTGGCCTAGTACTGCTGTAGTTGGAGTTTCTTAGTTCATGTAATAAGGTGGTGGTTAGTTTCTTTATGCTGACCGATAACCATATGTCAATGAAAAGAGATAGCCTAGAAAATTAAAAAATAAAGCCTACAATACCATGCCTTCCTGTGCAGTCACCCACCCAATTACTGACATGGTCCAACCCTGCTTGACTTTAGTGATCAGACGTGAACTGGTATACTTAAGCTGATATGGCTGTAGGCATGGTAAACTGTAAAAAAATATTAACAAGATGTTTGCCTTCCTTATCCTTTTAGGACTTGCATTCATATCGAATGAGATTGAATCGAAATATGGAAACAGAATCTCCAAGATCATATGTTCGTCGACATACAACCATCAGTTCCGAGACAAGATCTGCGATCCCTCGCCTAGTATTGCTGTAGTTGAAGTTTCTTAGTTCATGTGATAAAGTCATGGCTAGTTTCTTTATGCTGACAGATAACCATTTGTCGATGAAAAGAGATACACTAGAAAATTAAGAAATAAAGCCTGCATCACCATGCAATCCTGTGCAGTCACCCACCCAAGTACTGACATGGCCGGACCCTGCTTGACTGCAGTGATCAGACGAGAACTGGTATACTTAGGCTGATATGGCTGTAGGCATGGTAAACTGTAAAAATATTTACAAGATGTTTGCCTTTCTTATCCTCTTAGGACTTGCATTCATATAGAATGAGATTGAATTGAAATATGGAAACAGAGTCTCCAAGATCATACGCCGTCAACATAAAACCATCAGTTCCGAGACAAAATCTGCGATTCCTGGCCTAGTATTGCTGTAGCAGGAGTTCCTTAGCTCATGTGATAAATTCATGGCTAGTTTCTTTATGCTGACAGATAACCATTTGTCGATCAAAAGAGATAGCCTAGAAAATTGAAAAATAAAGCCTACAATACCATGCAATCCTGTGCAGTCACCCACCCAAGTACTGACATGGCCCGACCCTGCTTGACTTCAGTGATCAGACGTGAACTGGTATACTTAGGCTGAAATGGCTGTAGGCATGGTAAACTGTAAAAAAATATTAACAAGATGTTTGCCTTCCTTATCCTTTTAGGACTTGCATTCATATCGAATGAGATAAATTCGAAATATCAAAAAAGAGTCTCAACGATCATGTGTTCATGGACATACAACCATCAGTTCCGAGACAAAATCTGCGATCCCTTGCCTAGTATTGCTATAGTTGGAGTCTCTTAGGTCATGTGATAAAAACGTGGTTAGTTTCTTTATGCTGACCGATAACAATTTGTCGATGAAAAGAGATAGCCTAGAAAATTAAAAAAAAAGCCTACACAACCATGTGTTCCTATGCAGTCACCCACCAAAGTACTGACATGGCCGGACCCTGCTTGACTGCAGTGATCAGACGAGAACTGGTATACCAAGGCTGATATGGCTGTAGGCATAGTAACTGTAAAAAATATTAACAAGATGTTTGCCTTCCTTATCCTTTTAGGACTTGCATTCGTATAGAATGAGATAAATTCAAAATATCAAAAAAGAGTCTCAATGATCATGTGTTCATGGACATACAACCATCAGTTCCGAGACGAGATCTGCTATCCCTGGCCTAGTACTGCTGTAGTTGGAGTTTCTTAGCTCATGTAATAAGGTGGTGGTTAGTTTCTTCATGATGACCGATAAACATATGTCAATGAAAAAAGATAGCCTAGAAAATTAAAAAATAAAGCCTGCATCACCATGTGCTCCAATGCAGTCACTCACCCAAGTACTGACATGACCTGACCCTGCTTGACTTCAGTGATCAGACGTGAACTGTTATACTTAGGCTGATATGGCTGTAGGCATGGTAAACTGTAGAAAAATATTAACAAGATGTTTGCCTTCCTTATCCTCTTAGGACTTGCATTCATATAGAATGAGATTGAATCGAAATATGGAAACAGAATCTCCAAGATCATATGTTCGTCGACATACAACCATCAGTTCCGAGACGAGATCTGCTATCCCTGGCCTAGTACTGCTGTAGTTGGAGTTTCTTAGTTCATGTAATAAGGTGGTGGTTAGTTTCTTTATGCTGACCGATAACCATATGTCAATGAAAAGAGATAGCCTAGAAAATTAAAAAATAAAGCCTACAATACCATGCCTTCCTGTGCAGTCACCCACCCAAGTACTGACATGGTCCAACCCTGCTTGACTTCAGTGATCAGACGTGAACTGGTATACTTAAGCTGATATGGCTGTAGGCATGGTAAACTGTAAAAAAATATTAACAAGATGTTTGCCTTCCTTATCCTCTTAGGACTTGCATTCATATAGAATGAGATTGAATCGAAATATGGAAACAGAATCTCCAAGATCATATGTTCGTCGACATACAACCATCAGTTCTGAGACGAGATCTGCTATCCCTGGCCTAGTACTGCTGTAGTTGGAGTTTCTTAGTTCATGTAATAAGGTGGTGGTTAGTTTCTTTATGCTGACCGATAACCATATGTCAATGAAAAGAGATAGCCTAGAAAATTAAAAAATAAAGCCTACAATACCATGCCTTCCTGTGCAGTCACCCACCCAAGTACTGACATGGTCCAACCCTGCTTGACTTCAGTGATCAGACCTGAACTGGTATACTTAAGCTGATATGGCTGTAGGCATGGTAAACTGTAAAAAAATATTAACAAGATGTTTGCCTTCCTTATCCTTTTAGGTTTAATGGTTGCAATGAATTTATTTAAGGAACGGACAAACCTCTCAAGGTTTACACTGGTAGCTGTCCCGCAAATAGGCCAGCATACAGCCACTATCAAAGAGGTTTGTCAGTTCATTCGAAAAAACTTGTGCGAAAACACCCAATGCCCTGTATTTTCTTCCCCCCAAAAAACTACTTTTTCGAATTTCATGCGACAAGTAAAACCATAGTTGCTAGAAAAATTGGGCAGCAGTACACTGGCCCGGATTGCTAGCACAGAAACATTATTTACTGTCGGTGATTGGACAGAAAAACACATTTTTTCCGAGCCAATTGCACCTGTCACACAGTCATCGGCGAAGGGACCCTCTCTCTGGAATCGAAATAGATTTAAAAGGAAAGATGTTTGGTGCATTCAGAAACTCTTTTTGTAGAGGTAGAGGTAGCGGTATTACCAATCGGGTACTTCCGTGAAAACAACTATATACTCGGTTCAAGATTACGATTCGCCCCTTCACCGTCGACCGTGGAAGAATAAGTACCGAAGCTGTGGTGGGTAGGGTGGGACTTTCAAGAAGAAACACGAACGGCTTGGCTGCTTGTTTGAACGAATGACCTTCAACCAAGTCACGCCTAGATTTTATGCAAGCTCATGAAAACAATAGCTGATTCGAAATGCAAGAAAGATTACTTTGTTAAGCAATCAACCAAACATGTCTTTGTATATAAAATACCTCCATCGCGTCTTTTATTGCTGTAACCAATCAGAACCTATCTAACTATCAACACGTTGGCAACAAAGCCCCCCAGGAGCAAGTAAGCGAGCTTCATTGCCCATTAACCGCGAGTAAAATGCATTTAATCGCCATTTAATGGTTGCAATGAATTTATTTAAGGAACGGACAAACCTCTCAAGGTTTACACTGGTAGCTGTCCCGCAAATAGGCCAGCATACAGCCACTATCAAAGAGGTTTGTCAGTTCATTCGAAAAAACTTGTGCAAAAACACCCAATGCCCTGTATTTTCTTCCCCCCAAAAAACTACTTTTTCGAATTTCATGCGACAAGTAAAACCATAGTTGCTAGAAAAATTGGGCAGCAGTACACTGGCCCGGATTGCTAGCACAGAAACATTATTTACTGTCGGTGATTGGACAGAAAAACACATTTTTTCCGCCAACACGAAGTGCCCCACCCAATCACCACAGAACTCCGAGCACCTCTTTTGTGTTTTTTGTCTTAGGCCTTTGGCCTTTGACTTTGTTTTAGGCCTTTGGCCTTCCACTTTGTTTTAGGCCTTTGGCCTTTTACTTTGTGTCGGGCCTTTGGCCTTTCACTTTGTTTTAGGCCTTTGGCCTTTTATTTTGTTTTAGGCCTTTGGCCTTTCACTTTGTTTTAGGCCTTTGGCCTTTCACTTTGTTTTAGGCCTTTTGCCTTCCAGTTTGTTTTAGGCCTTTGGCCTTCCAGTTTGTTTTAGGCCTTTGGCCTTCCACTTTGTTTTAGGCCTTTGGCCTTCCACTTTGTTTTAGGCCTTTGGCCTTCCACTTTGTTTTAGGCCTTTGGCCTTCCACTTTGTTTTAGGCCTTTGGCCTTCCACTTTGTTTTAGGCCTTTGGCTTTCACTTTGTTTTAGGCCTTTGGCCTTCCACTTTGTTTTAGGCCTTTGGCCTTCCACTTTGTTTTAGGCCTTTGGCCTTCCACTTTTTTTTTAGGCCTTTGGCCTTTCACTTTGTTTTAGGCCTTTGGCCTTCCACTTTGTTTTAGGCCATTTGCCTTTCACTTTGTTTTAGGCCTTTGGCCTTCCACTTTGTTTTAGGCCTTTGGCCTTTCACTTTGCACTTGGCCATTTGGCCTTTTACTTTGTGTCGGGCCTTTGGCCCTCTTCTTTGCACTTAGCCATTTTTGCATCTTTATTTTGTATGAGGCCTTTGGCCTGCTTATCCACTCTGCCATTTTTGCCGTTTCTTTTCATTGGCCCTTTCGCCCTTTTCTGCTGCAGTTGTTCTTTCTTTGGTTTTTGCCATTTGGCCTTTCCTCGAGGCTAGGTGATGTCATTCCTGGAAAAAGGGAAAAGAAGAAGAAAAACATTATTTACTGTCGGTGATTGGACAGAAAAACACATTTTTTCCGCCAACACGAAGTGCCCCACCCAATCACCACAGAACTCCGAGCACCTCTTTTGTGTTTTTTGTCTTAGGCCTTTGGCCTTTGACTTTGTTTTAGGCCTTTGGCCTTCCACTTTGTTTTAGGCCTTTGGCCTTTTACTTTGTGTCGGGCCTTTGGCCTTTCACTTTGTTTTAGGCCTTTGGCCTTTTACTTTGTTTTAGGCCTTTGGCCTTTCACTTTGTTTTAGGCCTTTGGCCTTTCACTTTGTTTTAGGCCTTTGGCCTTCCAGTTTGTTTTAGGCCTTTGGCCTTCCAGTTTGTTTTAGGCCTTTGGCCTTCCACTTTGTTTTAGGCCTTTGGCCTTCCACTTTGTTTTAGGCCTTTGGCCTTCCACTTTGTTTTAGGCCTTTGGCCTTCCACTTTGTTTTAGGCCTTTGGCCTTCCACTTTGTTTTAGGCCTTTGGCTTTCACTTTGTTTTAGGCCTTTGGCCTTCCACTTTGTTTTAGGCCTTTGGCCTTCCACTTTGTTTTAGGCCTTTGGCCTTCCACTTTTTTTTTAGGCCTTTGGCCTTTCACTTTGTTTTAGGCCTTTGGCCTTCCACTTTGTTTTAGGCCATTTGCCTTTCACTTTGTTTTAGGCCTTTGGCCTTCCACTTTGTTTTAGGCCTTTGGCCTTTCACTTTGCACTTGGCCATTTGGCCTTTTACTTTGTGTCGGGCCTTTGGCCCTCTTCTTTGCACTTAGCCATTTTTGCATCTTTATTTTGTATGAGGCCTTTGGCCTGCTTATCCACTCTGCCATTTTTGCCGTTTCTTTTCATTGGCCCTTTCGCCCTTTTCTGCTGCAGTTGTTCTTTCTTTGGTTTTTGCCATTTGGCCTTTCCTCGAGGCTAGGTGATGTCATTCCTGGAAAAAGGGAAAAGAAGAAGAAAGGCAAAGGAAACGACTCTGTCAGGGAATTCCTGCCATTTTTGTCGATGCCAATGTCAATTGCTCCGTAGGCAGCTTTAAATGCTTTGCTTGACCAGCGACCCAATGCTTTTATAAGATATTCTGGAAAACCTAGAGATGCGGCGGTGGTTGCTGCCCCCACCCGAAAACTATGCCTGAACCGTGAGGTCTATGTAACAACAGTATATAGGTCGAGATGGCCCTTAACCAGCTTAACTATATCGAGCTGGATTAATATCTCTTTTACAAAATATATACAAAATTCTTTACAAAAATTAATCAAATTACAAAATTTAATAATATAAAGAAACGTTGATAAAGCTCTGTAAAGTCATGTCAGTGAGGGATTCAACTGTTTTATCGTCTTTCCACGTCTTGTGAAAGGCCTTGTTACAGTATATGTATCTTCTTGAGAGAGAAGCCAGATAAAAAGTTTTTCTTCTGACAGAAGCTTAACTGAGGGGTATTTTTGAAGTATAGGGTTAAGCATATTTTTTTTTTCTTAAGTCGATATGTAAGGGGCAATTCAATAGGAAATGAACTTCATCTTCAACGATAGACAAACCATTAGATTCGCAAGTCAAACAGTATCTTTCATCACGTGGGGTCATTTTCGAGCCATACCTGCCTGTTTCGATGTGCTAATTATGTGCACTAAGGCGCAGTTTTGCAAAATTACACCTAATGTTGTAATCTGAAAAAATGTCAAGATACGGTTCAAATTTAAAGTGTGTTTTAAACAAAGCGTATGTCTTAAGCTTTTTATCTTGCTCTATGTGGACATCTAAACTTACTACAGATTGAAAGTGTTGATAAATTTTGATTTTTATAGCACTTTTATTGTCAGAGCTCTTAATATCATAAAGAGTTGCCAAAGACCTGGCTTTTAGAGACCCAGTTAGAATGCCCATTATCAGCATCTTCTTGCAGCATAATAAAAGCTTTATTTGCATACATCTCATTCTCTAACATGGAGACATGCAAATAGAACTTAAGAATGTTAATATGCCTAGAATAAAGCATAGAATAACGTCCCAATTCTGCATAAACTGCATCGGTTGTTGTTGTTGACTTTACTCCACGAGCGTATTTACAGGCAGAGAGATGCAACCTCTCTAACTTTGGCCAATCATTAGTACCCCAAATTTCTGATGCGTAATTGAGAATTGGTATTATCGTGTGGTCGAAAAGATACAGAAATATCCAAGGTTGAAAACCACCCCATTCCCTACTTTTAGATAAAAGAGAGAAAAAACACTGTTGGGCTTTTTCTTTGATTTTCTCTGTGTGATCAACGAAAGATCCGTTTGATTTGAAATTGACTCCTAGGTATTTATATGTTTCACACTCTTCCACCTCTTTATCGCCAATTTTCCAAATATCTTTGTTTTTTGATTTATTGCCAGATTTGCGTTTATGTTTCCTTAAGACCATAATTTTTGTTTTACCTAAGCTAATTTTCATTTTTTATTGAAGTCACAAAATTGTCTAGCAAGTCAAACTGTAATTGCATATCTTTAGGGTTTTTAGCTAATAAAAGAAGATCATCTGCATAAAGGGGGGTATGAAGTGATTCGTTACCCATTTTAACCCCTAAAGATGAAGCTTTTATCTTATCATCCAATTTATTTAAAAAAAAAAGGGCAAACGAAGAGGGCTTAGCAAACATCCCTGTCTTACGCCTCTAGAGCAAGGGAATAATCCAGTTCATTCATTTTCCCCCTTACACCAGATTTTACTTTGCTATAAAGGGACTCAATTACCTTTAGAAATTTCCCGTTAAAACCGTACATTGATAGTTTCTTAATTAGATCTTTATGATCCACCGAATCAAACGCCTTGCTAAAATCAATGAAGCAAACATAAAGTGAACTTAAAAGCTGTGTTCTATTATAGCCTTAAGCGTGAAAAATATGATCGGATGTCTGATAGCCTTTCCTGTAAGCTATTTGATTTTCGTTCAGTATGTTGTATGTTGAAACAGTCTTGTTTAGTCGTTGTAATAGAATACCAACGAACAGCTATCCGAAGGTACTTAAAAGGTTATTCCTCTGTAGTTATCAAGATTTCTCTTGTCTCCACCTTTAAACAGAAGAAAAATGATTCCTACCGCCCATTCCTCTGGAAAGTCACCCCTCTCCAAAATTCTATTGAAAAATTGCACAAAAACTTTATGAAAATGTTCATTAAGGTTTTTCAACAGTTCGGCACTTATCCTATCAAGGCCAGGCGCTTTCCCATTTTTCAAGTCATGAATCATGGCTCTGACTTCCTGAATCGTGATTGGGCAATTTATTTCACTGTCAATATGACTCAGTGTTTCAATGTCAAACAACGGTTCTTGTGAATCTAGTTCCTGAACGTTTACAGATTCATCAGAATTGTTTTGTAATAAGCCCATTAAATAATCAAAAAGCTCAATATCATCAAAATCTAAATCGGTTTTTTTTTCCTTCCTTTGCTTAACTTTTTCCAAAATAATTTGGGTGACTCGGAATTTAAGGACCAAAGTTTAATTTTTTCTGTGTCCAGAAACGACTGACGTTTATTTTTGATAAGTTTTTTATATTCTCTCCTTTGTTGAAAATAGGCCTGACGTAATTCTCCTGGTAAGGAGCTGGACTCAAATTTTGGAAAATTTTTAAACTTTCTTGATAAATTTTTTTTCTAGCTCTATTTAGACTCTGTTTCTTATTTTTGCCCTCATTATCAAACCATCTATTTTTGCTATAAGAAACAATATGGAAACTTCTCACCCTGTTTACTTTTCTGTTTTCTCCTCGAGACTTCGCAGTTGGGTCGGTTTTTTAGCTTTCAAGAAGAAACACGAACGGCTTGGCTGCTTGTTTGAACGAATGACCTTCAACCAAGACACGCCTAGATTTTATGCAAGCTCATGAAAACAATAGCTGATTCGAAATGCAAGAAAGATTACTTTGTTAAGCAATCAACCAAACATGTCTTTGTATATAAAATACCTCTATCGCGTCTTTTTTTGCTGTAACCAATCGGAACCTATCTAACTATCAACACGTTGGCAACAAAGCCCCCCAGGAGCAAGTAAGCGAGCTTCATTGCCCATTAACCGCGAGTAAATTGCATTTAATCGCCATTTTGCATTCATATCGAATGAGATAAATTCGAAATATCAAAAAAGAGTCTCAACGATCATATGTCCGTCAACATACAACCATCAGATCCGAGACGAGATCTGCTATCCCTGGCCTAGTACTGCTGTAGTTGGAGTTTCTTAGTTCATGTAATAAGGTGGTGGTTAGTTTCTTTATGCTGACAGATAACCATTTGTCGATGAAAAGAGATAGACTAGAAAATTAAGAAATAAAGCCTGCATCACCATGTGTTCCAATGCAGTCACCCACCCAAGTACTGACATGGCTCGACCCTGCATGACTTCAGTGATGAGACTTGAACTTGTATACTTAGGCTGATATGGCTGTAGGCATGGTAAACTGTAAAAAATATTAACAAGATGTTTGCCTTTCTTATCCTCTTAGGACTTGCATTCATATAGAATGAGATTGAATCGAAATATGGAAACAGAATCTCAAAGATCATATGTTCGTCGACATACAAACATCAGTTCCGAGACAAGATCTGCGATCCCTCGCCTAGTATTGCTGAAGTTGAAGTTTCTTAGTTCATGTGATAAAGTCATGGCTAGTTTCTTTATGCTGACAGATAACCATTTGTCGATGAAAAGAGATAGACTAGAAAATTAAGAAATAAAGCCTGCATCACCATGTGTTCCAATGCAGTCACTCACCCAAGTACTGACATGGCCCGACCATGCTTGACTTCAGTGATCAGACGTGAACTGGTATACTTAGGCTGATATGGCTGTAGGCATTGTAAACTGTAAAAAAATATTAACAAGATGTTTGCCTTCCTTATCCTTTTAGGACTTGCATTCATATCGAATGAGATAAATTCGAGATATCAAAAAAGAGTCTCAACAATCATATGTCCGTCAACATACAACCATCAGTTCCGAGACGAGATCTGCTATCCCTGGCCTAGTACTGCTGTAGTTGGAGTTTCTTAGTTCATGTTATAAGGTGGTGGTTAGTTTCTTTATTCTGACCGATAACCATTTGTCGATGAAAAGAGATAGCCTAGAAAATTAAAAAAAAAGCCTACACCATCATGTGTTCCTATGCAGTCACCCACTCAAGTACTGACATGTCCCGACCCTGCTTGACTTCAGTGATTAGACGTGAACTGGTATACTTAGGCTGATATGGCTGTAGGCATGGTAAATTGTAAAAAATATTAACAAGATGTTTGCCTTTCTTATCCTCTTAGGACTTGCATTCATATAAAATGAGATTGAATCGAAATATGGAAACAGAATCTCCAAGATCATATGTTCGTCGACATACAACCATCAGTTCCGAGACAAGATCTGCGATCCCTCGCCTAGTATTGCTGTAGTTGAAGTTTCTTAGTTCATGTGATAAAGTCATGGCTAGTTTCTTTATGCTGACAGATGACCATTTGTCGATGAAAAGAGATAGACTAGAAAATTAAGAAATAAAGCCTGCATCACCATGTGTTCCAATGCAGTTACCAACCCAAGTACTGACGTGGCCCGACCCTGCTTGACTTCAGTGATCAGACGTGAACTGGTATACTTAGGCTTATATGGCTGTAGGCATTGTAAACTGTAAAAAAATATTAACAAGATGTTTGCCTTCCTTATCCTTTTAGGACTGGCATTCATATCGAATGAGATAAATTCGAAATATCAAAAAAGAGTCTCAACGATCATGTGTTCATGGACATGAAACCATCAGTTCCGAGACAAAATCTGCGATTCCTGGCCTAGTATTGCTGTAGTAGGAGTTCCTTATTTCATGTGATAAATTCATGGCTAGTTTCTTTATGCTGACAGATAACCATTTGTCGATGAAAAGAGATAGCCTAGAAAATTAAAAAATAAAGCCTGCATCACCATGTCCTGTATCCCTGGCCTAGTATTGCTGTAGTTGGAGTTTCTTAGGTCATGTGATAAAAACCTGGTTAGTTTCTTTATGCTGACCGATAACCATTTGTCGATGAAAAGAGATAGCCTACACCACCATGTGTTCCTATACAGTCACCCACCCAAGTACTGATATGGCCCGACTCTGCTTGACTTCAGTTATCAGACAAGAACTTGTATACCCAGGGTGGTATGGCCGTAGGCATAGTAAACTGTAAAAAATATTAACAAGATGTTTGCCTTCCTTATCCTTTTAGGAGTTGCATTCATATAGATTGAGATTGAATCGAAATATGGAAACAGAGTCTCCAAGATCATACGCCGTCAACATAAAACCATCAGTTCCGAGACAAAATCTGCGATTCCTGGCCTAGTATTGCTGTAGTAGGAGCTCCTTAGTTCATGTGATAAAGTCATGGCTAGTTTCTTTATGCTGACAGATAACCATTTGTCGATGAAAAGAGATAGACTAGAAAATTAAGAAATAAAGCCTGCATCACCATGTGTTCCAATGCAGTCACTCACCCACACCCAAGTACTGACATGGCCCGACCATGCTTGACTTCAGTGATCAGACGTGAACTGGTATACTTAGGCTGATATGGCTGTAGGCATTGTAAACTGTAAAAAAATATTAACAAGATGTTTGCCTTCCTTATCCTTTTAGGACTTGCATTCATATCGAATGAGATAAATTCGAGATATCAAAAAAGAGTCTCAACAATCATATGTCCGTCAACATACAACCATCAGTTCCGAGACGAGATCTGCTATCCCTGGCCTAGAACTGCTGTAGTTGGAGTTTCTTAGTTCATGTTATAAGGTGGTGGTTAGTTTCTTTATTCTGACCGATAACCATTTGTCGATGAAAAGAGATAGCCTAGAAAATAAAAAAAAGCCTACACCATCATGTGTTCCTATGCAGTCACCCACCCAAGTACTGACATGTCCCGACCCTGCTTGACTTCAGTGATTAGACGTGAACTGCTATACTTAGGCTGATATGGCTGTAGGCATGGTGAATTGTAAAAAATATTAACAAGATGTTTGCCTTTCTTATCCTCTTAGGACTTGCATTCATATAAAATGAGATTGAATCGAAAAATGGAAACAGAATCTCCAAGATCATATGTTCGTCGACATACAACCATCAGTTCAGAGACAAGATCTGCGATCCCTCGCCTAGTATTGCTGTAGTTGAAGTTTCTTAGTTCATGTGATAAAGTCATGGCTAGTTTCTTTATGCTGACAGATGACCATTTGTCGATGAAAAGAGATAGACTAGAAAATTAAGAAATAAAGCCTGCATCACCATGTGTTCCAATGCAGTCACCCACCCAAGTACTGACGTGGCCCGACCCTGCTTGACTTCAGTGATCAGACGTGAACTGGTATACTTAGGCTTATATGGCTGTAGGCATTGTAAACTGTAAAAGAATATTAACAAGATGTTTGCCTTCCTCATCCTTTTAGGACTGGCATTCATATCAAATGAGATAAATTCGAAATATCAAAAAAGAGTCTCAACGATCATGTGTTCATGGACATAAAACCATCAGTTCCGAGACAAAATCTGCGATTCCTGGCCTAGTATAGCTGTAGTAGGAGTTCCTTAGTTCATGTGATAAATTCATGGCTAGTTTCTTTATGCTGACAGATAACCATTTGTCGATGAAAAGAGATAGCCTAGAAAATTTAAAAATAAAGCCTGCATCACCATGTCTTGTATCCCTGGCCTAGTATTGCTGTAGTTGGAGTTTCTTAGGTCATGTGATAAAAACCTGGTTAGTTTCTTTATGCTGACCGATAACCATTTGTCGATGAAAAGAGATAGCCTACACCACCATGTGTTCCTATACAGTCACCCACCCAAGTACTGATATGGCCCGACTCTGCTTGACTTCAGTTATCAGACAAGAACTTGTATACCCAGGGTGGTATGGCCGTAGGCATAGTAAACTGTAAAAAATATTAACAAGATGTTTGCCTTCCTTATCCTTTTAGGACTTGCATTCATATAGATTGAGATTGAATCGAAATAAGGAAACAGAGTCTCCAAGATCATACGCCGTCAACATAAAACCATCAGTTCCGAGACAAAATCTGCGATTCCTGGCCTAGTATTGCTGTAGTAGGAGCTCCTTAGTTCATGTGATAAAGTCATGGCTAGTTTCTTTATGCTGACAGATAACCATTTGTCGATGAAAAGAGATAGCCTAGAAAATTAAAAAATAAAGCCTGCACCACCATGTGTTCCAATGCAGTCACCCATCCAAGTACTGACATGGCCCGACCCTGCTTGACTTAAGTGATCAGACGTGAACTGGTATACTTAGGCTGATATGGCTGTAGGCATGGTAAACTGTAAAAAAATATTAACAAGATGTTTGCCTTCCTTATCCTTTTAGGACTTGCATTCGTATAGAATGAGATAAATTCAAAATATCAAAAAAGAGTCTCAACGATCATGTGTTCATGGACATACAACCATCAGTTCCGAGACGAGATCTGCGATCCCTGGCCTAGTATTGCTGTAGTTGGAGTTTCTTAGGTCATGTGATAAAAACGTGGTTAGTTTCTTTATGCTGACCGATAACCATTTGTCGATGAAAAGAGATAGCCTAGAAAATTAAAATATAAAGCCTACATCAACATGTGCTCCTATCCACCCACCCAAGTACTGATATGGCCCTACCCTGCTTGACTTCAGTGATCAGACGAGAACTGGCATGCCCAGGCTGATATGGCTGTAGGCATGGTAAACTGTAAAAAAATATTAACAAGATGTTTGCCTTCCTTATCCATTTAGGACTTGCATTCATATCGAATGAGATAAATTGGAAATATCAAAAAGAGTCTCAACAATCATATGTCCGTCAACATACAACCATCATTTCCGAGACGAGATCTGCTATCCCTGGCCTAGTACTGCTGTAGTTGGAGTTTCTTAGTTCATGTAATAAGGTGGTGGTTAGTTTATTTATGCTGACCGATAACCACATGTCAATGAAAAGAGATAGCCTACAAAATTAAAAAATAAAGCCTGCATCACCATGTGCTCCAATGCTGTAACTCACCCAAGTTATGACATGGCCCGACCCTGCTTGACTTCAGTGATCAGACGATAACTGGTATACTTAGGCTGATATGGCTGTAGGCATGTTAAACTGTAAAAAATATTAACAAGATGTTTGCCTTTCTTATCCTCTTAGGACTTGCATTCATATAGAATGAGATTGAATCGAAATATCAAAAAAGAGTCTCAACGATCATATGTCCGTCAACATACAACCATCAGTTCCGAGACGAGATCTGCTATCCCTGGACTAGTACTGCTGTAGTTGGAGTTTCTTAGTTAATGTAATAAGGTGGTGGTTAGTTTCTTTATGCTGACCGATAACCATATGTCAATGAAAAGAGATAGCCTAGAAAATTAAAATATAAAGCCTACATCAACATGTGCTCCTATGCGGTCCATCACCCAAGTACTGATATGGCCCTACCCTGCTTGACTTCAGTGATCAGACGTGAACTGGTATACTTAGGCTTATATGGCTGTAGGCATTGTAAACTGTAAAAAAATATTAACAAGATGTTTGCCTTCCTTATCCTTTTAGGACTGGCATTCATATCGAATGAGATAAATTCGAAATATCAAAAAAGAGTCTCAACGATCATGTGTTCATGGACATGAAACCATCAGTTCCGAGACAAAATCTGCGATTCCTGGCCTAGTATTGCTGTAGTAGGAGTTCCTTAGTTCATGTGATAAATTCATGGCTAGTTTCTTTATGCTGACAGATAACCATTTGTCGATGAAAAGAGATAGCCTAGAAAATTAAAAAATAAAGCCTGCATCACCATGTCCTGTATCCTTGGCCTAGTATTGCTGTAGTTGGAGTTTCTTAGGTCATGTGATAAAAACCTGGTTAGTTTCTTTATGCTGACCGATAACCATTTGTCGATGAAAAGAGATAGCCTACACCACCATGTGTTCCTATACAGTCACCCACCCAAGTACTGATATGGCCCGACTCTGCTTGACTTCAGTTATCAGACAAGAACTTGTATACCCAGGGTGGTATGGCCGTAGGCATAGTAAACTGTAAAAAATATTAACAAGATGTTTGCCTTCCTTATCCTTTTAGGAGTTGCATTCATATAGATTGAGATTGAATCGAAATATGGAAACAGAGTCTCCAAGATCATACGCCGTCAACATAAAACCATCAGTTCCGAGACAAAATCTGCGATTCCTGGCCTAGTATTGCTGTAGTAGGAGCTCCTTAGTTCATGTGATAAAGTCATGGCTAGTTTCTTTATGCTGACAGATAACCATTTGTCGATGAAAAGAGATAGACTAGAAAATTAAGAAATAAAGCCTGCATCACCATGTGTTCCAATGCAGTCACTCACCCTCACCCAAGTACTGACATGGCCCGACCATGCTTGACTTCAGTGATCAGACGTGAACTGGTATACTTAGGCTGATATGGCTGTAGGCATTGTAAACTGTAAAAAAATATTAACAAGATGTTTGCCTTCCTTATCCTTTTAGGACTTGCATTCATATCGAATGAGATAAATTCGAGATATCAAAAAAGAGTCTCAACAATCATATGTCCGTCAACATACAACCATCAGTTCCGAGACGAGATCTGCTATCCCTGGCCTAGTACTGCTGTAGTTGGAGTTTCTTAGTTCATGTTATAAGGTGGTGGTTAGTTTCTTTATTCTGACCGATAACCATTTGTCGATGAAAAGAGATAGCCTAGAAAATAAAAGAAAAGCCTACACCATCATGTGTTCCTATGCAGTCACCCACCCAAGTACTCACATGTCCCGACCCTGCTTGACTTCAGTGATTAGACGTGAACAGTAGGTAGGAGAGAGGGGATACTGGCGCACCAGGCTGTCATATGCTCCAGTATCCCCCCTCTCATAATGAAAACGAAAACGAGGTTGAAAACGAAAACGAGGTTGGTCGTTCTGCGCATGCGCAGTAGGTTGGGGTGTCTTTAAGGGTTCATATTTAGAATGAGTATCTTAAAATACCCCCCTATACTAATTTTCAAGGTTCTAGGATAAAGTTGAGTTCTGCGCATGCGCAGTAGGTTGGGGTGTCTTTAAGGGTTCATATTTAGAATGAGTATCTTAAAATACCCCCCCTATACCAATTTCCAAGGCTCTGCGACAAAGATAACACATTAGCCAATCAGATTGGAGATTCGGCAAGTTTTTACGTTGTCTTGAGAACACATTCGAATATTCGTGGATCATTCGAAATGAGTATATAATCTGAAACTTGAGAATGTAACTACCACAACAACATCCGAATCCGAAAACCGAAATCCGAAATCTGAAACTACCACAGCAATATACCAACTTGGTAAGTACCTATGCATGTTTTTCCTATTTCATTTGCTTAGACCACTCGTAGAGATCAGACGTGTTTTTGTGAGCTCCTGTTTTTTTTTTTATTTATTTCCTTTACTAATATATTGTTTATATTTTATGATAATCAAGCTACAACTAAACCGAAATCCGAAATCCGAAAACCAAAATCCGAATCCAAAAATGGCTGAAATCAAAATGGCTAATGAAAATGGAAGCAACGATAGACGAGACGATGTGTGAGTTCATTAATATTCATCAACTATTATTAAATAATAATTTACAATTTATTTAAAGAAGATATAATATTCAACAATAAATAAATATTCAAAAGTTTTTCTTAACGTTTTTCTAACGAGTAATGACCATATGGTAGTGTGTCGAAGCCATTGTCTAAAATGTATCTTTTATCATCGAATGGACATAGTGATATCTTTCTTCTCTCCGTGCTATATAGGGTGTGCGTATGAGACTCGATGTTGCATTGCTTGTGTGAAAATACCCGTTGTTCTTTTAAACACTGCAAGTAATTCTCATGTATGATCTCCTTTTTCACAATGTTTTTCTTTATTCCCTTTGCTTTCTTTATTGTTTTTCCATCATATATCTGACAACTGTACATTTTTGATCTCAAACCGATAAATTCTTTCATCTGCACACCACCGAGCTCATCTTTCATTTTCCCAATTACTTTCTTATTCTTCGCTGAGTAATTAGGATGATCTTTCGGATAGTTGCTGAAATCAAACTCGTTTTCATGATTTTTCAAAACTTGATTGACCTGATCTTTTGACATTGGTATGTGATATATGAAACTATCAGTATCCATATAACATAATTGAACATTTGGAAGATTTGGCTTTGCGAAATTGTAATGAAAGTCATACATCAATGTCTTACTCACATCTAAGATGCTGAACCCAATGTAGATTGGTTTGTTGAGAATGACTTTACCTTTCTTTTTCTCTACTATGAGCGTATCATCATTGATCTGTATAACACCGTAGAATTTGGGATTTCTTACCCATCTTCGCAGAACAACACCATCAGTACAAATTTCAAATCTCTTATGATTTCTAACGTTTTCCATAGTTTTCCCGAATACGGAATTATTCATAAGCTTGAAAAAGTCTTTTTCAAAATCATTCTTTGCATGTGTTCTTTTTTGAGTATTAAAGTCAATATACTCTTTCAACCACATACTCTGCTTGAATTCAATAATTTCATGAACTTTAGTGACTTTCAATCCGAGGTCAATGCATTGTTTCAGATTTCTTTCATGTATGACATAACCTTCTTTGTTATAGAGATTTGGTATTAGCTTTGGAGTTGATTTAAACTTTTTCCCCACGAATAGATTTTCATACACATGCTTTTGATGTTCTGATAGCATTTCTTCCTGAACTTGCAATCTTTGCGGTGCCAACGGCAAGTCCGCATGATGATCATGTAATTCATGTGGATATTCCAAATCAACTTTAAGAATGTATCCAACATCAGTATTATCTCTATTTAACAGATGTTCAATATTTGTATTTTGAACTTGTGTATTTGTGAACTGTTTGAAGTCACCATAAGGCATCGGTTGAGACATTGCCCATCCATACAGATTGTTTGCGTCGAGATACATTAGGGTATGGTTTTCGTCAGATTCTGCATAACGTTTCATCGATATTGATACACCCCCTCTTATACCTTGTTCGATCATGAGATGAATGTCTCTTTTTTCTTCAGACAATAATTCAAGGTTGATACCTGTCATTTTCAACATTGCATCCCATGCAAGTGATGGAGCGGATATGTAGTTTGCAGGATCGAGTTTATAATATTCTATGCTTTGTCCTCTGAATGATTCAAATATATCAGTCAATAATAACACATCTGTTACCAAATATAATTCATGATAGTCTTGGAAAGTTTGACAGTTGAAATATTGCCAGACATTCTGTGCATGCTCATAGTCTTCATCTGTAATATGACTATCATTCAACTTGTTATAAAATGCCTCTTTCGGTGGTAGACATGTTGATTCTAGTTTCTCAGCATTATCCATCCAGTCGTAAGGATAAACTCCTTTTCTTGTCAAAAGCTGAAACTTTCTTTCAATTTCAGCAGTCTCTTCAACAGTCAAATCTCTTTTGAATGGTATTTTCCAGTTTCGATAGTCAATCATATCATCCCCTTTTAATACTCCACTGCATGGTGTTCCAGGTTCAAATATTCCTTGTAGCTCAACCTTTCGCTCTTGAATTCGTTGTTGTTCATTAATTGGTCTTTGGGGGTATGGATAATTTATAATCTGATCTTTCAAATGTTCTTTTACTGATGTAAATTGTTCTTTTGGCAGATTAGTAGCAAGCGTTCCTAAACTTGCATTCAAGAAGCTGAGAGAATCAATGTATTTGACTCCTCGCGTTGTTCTCAATTGACCCTGTTCATTCTCCTCTGTAGATCCACCAATTTCTGCTGTCAAGATCTTTTCTCGTGTACTAGCAATAACAGAAGTTTCTCTACCCTGTAAATTCTGGAAGACATGATGCATATCATATCCTTTCAGATTGTGAAAAACAATCGGAATTTTATGTGAATTAGCAATTATGTTTAGATTATTCAAATTGCAGTAAGAGCATGCTGCTCCTCGATACTGTCCAGTGATATGACAATGATCTTTAACTTTCTTTCTCGCATCATTATTTTCTTGAAATGGTTGATCACAACAATAACATTTCATAGCATTGTCATATCTTGCTTTATCCGCGATAGTTAATCTCAGCATCGGCATGGTTTTCTTGAAAACATCTCGTAGTTCCTCATTTAATTCATCAATTCTCTTCATAAACACTTCCATACAATCTTCTCCAGTATACCATTCTGGTGGACTTTGCCATCGGTTGTCGATGGATTTCACATATATACAATAGCTGATTGGTATGTGTTCTTGATATGCTGCTCCTTTATTTGAACTTTCCAGTATCGATTCTGTATCCGCATAGATTATAAATGGTAGCATTGATTGATTCTTGAAATTTTCAAACTTTAATTCTGTTTCTGTTGGATATTCCACTCTTTGAAAAACTCTATTTTTATCACATAGTTCTTCATGCTTCTTGATATTTTCCTCGTTCTTGCAAGATGTTAAGCAGAGTGGACAGTAAAATCGTTTCTCTTTATGTTTATGCCCATCTCTTCCAAATAACAGTCTGCTCAAACTTTTAATCCATGCATAGTGACTATCCCCTTCATCATTTATAATAAGCAGCAAGTCAACATGTTTTTCACGTTTCTTTTCTGTTACTCGGACAGGCACAATTTCACCATCTTCATCATAAAATATATTAACTGAAACGTTGTTGTTGCTTTCAAATTTGTCAATGACTTTTTTATTCGTCGGATCGATAGGAAATGTTAGTCCATCAGAATTCAATTCATTCACATATGGGAGATACTTTGTTACTCTTTGAGGGTCTTTGGAAGCTGGGTGTAAAGCAGATAGAATTGCCCAGATGAAACATTTATCATCTTGATTATTGACATTGATAACAGCTTTTTTGTTCTTGATGTATGGTGGCAGATCTATATACCGTCGACCTCGTATAGCTTCATAGTCGAAGATTTTAACTTGTAATTTTACAAAGCGTGTAAATATCCATCCACTACCATTTTCGATGTATTCATCTATTGCTTTTTCAATTTCATCAATTATCTCATCTGTTTGATCTTCAATTTGTAACTCTTCTGCTGTTAATAATGAGTATACTTGCGATCTAAACGTTGGTGGTATGTCTGTAACAACATCTTCAGCGGCTTTATGAAATTCTACATCGAGTGTGACGTAATATTTAATACCTTGTTTATGTGTTGTTAATTCATCTGTCAGCTCTCTGATGATATGTTGCTTTATTTCAGGCAAGTTGTTGATGTCTTCTTCCTTTGTGAATATTTTATATGCTTTTTCATCTATATTTTTTCGTTTCTTAGCTCCACCAGATATTTGATGAATGCCATGCATTGATCGTTTATGTGATGCGAGATTTTGATTCCTATCAAATGTTTTCCCACAAACATCACATTGTAGTCGTCGTTTTTTCTTCGTATCGGTAATATCACTCTCCTCTTCATGTGAACGCTTCATGGTTAAATCCGCAACTGAATTATTTGATTGGATTGTTGAATTTATAGATGATCGAATACCGAGTTCGAATAATATGTTAACCAATCAGAATAAAGATTCGGCAAGTTTTTACATTGTCTTGGAAACGTTGTAACATATTAACCAATCAGATTGAAGATTAGTTCCTGGTTGATTAACCGGATTATTCCGGATTATTCCAGAAGTTTCTAGATTGTTCCTGGTTGATTAACCAATCAGATTGAAGATTCGGCAAGTTTTTACGTTACCTTGAGAACACACATTCGAAACCAATCAGATTGAAGATTAGTTCCTGGTTGATTAACCAATCAGATTGAAGATTCGGCAAGTTTTTACGTTGTCTTGGGAACGTTATAGAATCTATATTCTGATTGGTTAATATGTTATTCGAACTTAGTGTTCGATTCTTCTATAAATTATAGAATAATTCTAACTGTATTCACTTGAAGCAAATATGGTAATGATGTTGATGAAGATGATAAAAAAGATATTGATGTGTGATATAGTTGGTGATATTGTGAAGATGATGATAGTAGCACATCTTAGCGATATTATGATGATGATGATGGTAGCAGAACATCTTTAGAAGTTCATATTTCATAACTACAAAGGATGGATATAGATAATGATATGGAGACGATAAACGAGAGAGGAAGAAAAAGAAAATTAAAAAATCGTTTTAAAGACTTTTGCAGTATATTATTATGTATAATGTTCTGGTGTTGCTTCACCTTATCAGGTTGTGGGATTGCTGCATTGATTGTTATTACAGTTACCAACGATCAGCTGAATAACTTACGACTTGTAGTATGGAGAATGCGAAATGAACTGATCAAGATGCACATTTTAAATGAAACTATGATCCCTCACGTTTATGATACATTCTGAAAATGTTGAAGATAAAAGCTGTATCCATTTTAATGTAGGATCGACGTAGAGATACATCAGTCTCTTATTGAAGAGTATAGAGAAGTGCACGGAAGGTGTTGGACAGGAATAAGGATTAATACATACATATTTATGTGTATACTTGGACATGTTTTGATGATATATACTATTTATAAACTTATTAAAATGATATTATGAAGATTTTATAATTCTTACTTTATTATGCGTTATCTCTTGTAATAATCATCAGAAATGTTCTATATAAGGCGTAGATTACTCTTATATTTGGAAGATGGCGAAACGTAAACGAAGACGACGACGTATCAAGAGGATTAAGGGTAAAGGTCTTTTTGAAAACATACAAAACTGGGTAGTTAAAACAGCGATTGGTATTTCACCAATACCAGGCTTACAACGTGAATTAAAGCCAACAATTAAGAAGAAAGGATGGAAAAAAGCTAAACCCTTACAATTTCTTCCTAGAGAGTGGTGGAGAGCTGCAGGTGTACCGAAGAAAACACTAGATAAATTTGCATATTTTAAAAAGTCTGATTTTAAGAAGTAATGGCGTCGTTGGTAGGATCAGTAATTGTTTCCATGGTAATAGATGATATGTTAAAAAATGATGGTGGTGAAGAAGCAACTCGATTAATGGGGGGGTGGTTATAAAAGGAAGCAAACAGTGAAAAAATCTACAATGATGGGGTCAGCACTAGCTCGAGTTGCAGCAAGACAAGCAATTAAGCAAGGTGGGAGAGCTTTAACGAGACGTCTTGGTAAACAAGCTTTAAAAAAACTAGCTCTTCAAGGGGTGAAAGCAGCTGCAAAGGGGGGTACTATTGCAGCGGCGGGGTATGCTGCTGATGCAGGATTGAAAAAACTTAATGGTGGACGAAAACGTAAACGGAAACTAAATACAAAGTTAAATGGTGGACGAAAAAGAAATCTTGCAGGAGGAGGGAAAGGGAAATCTAAGAAACGGACTAGAAAAAGAAAAGTATAACTTCCAGAAACTTCTGGAATAAACCGGTTAATCTGGTTAATCTGGTTAATCTGGTTAATCTGGTTAATCTGGTTAATCTGATTGGTTAATCTCAACTGAACCTAGAGTATAAAAACCATGATCCGTGAACGAAGTTCACTTATCATCAAACATTGCTAGAAGAAAGAAGAAAGAAGAAAGAAGAAGAACGGGTAAATTATGTATCATTTTGAGAAATCTGTTCCTCTCAAGGATATTCGTATACAAACTTATGGATGTTTTGCTGCTAAAGATATTTATGAAGCATATAAGGATCCAGAAATTTTGCTAGAAACGAATCAAGAACCGTTCTTCTATTTGAATACTTTTTATCAAGCATTAACACAATATGTTAGAGGGGAAGAAAATTCATACACAGCAAAACCTTTATCCACCGATCAATCATATCGCAGAGTTGAAATGGATGGTAAAGAAGATACACACAATTGGCATAAAGATGATGAAGCTGGTGACTATAAGATAGAATCATCATCTCATCTAATCTGGGTATTTAAGACATTATTAAATATTCTTGCGGAGGAATATCCACCTTTTTTAACAATTGAAGAAGATTCTACAATAATGCTGTCTCAATATGATGGTGAAGAAGAGAAGATTTGTTTCAATCTATATGGGTTGATCGATGATGATCTCGATAGAAGAGAACTGTGTCGTTTCACTCCATATTTGTATAATGATGCAATTCCGACATTGACAATCTGTTCAAACTGTGGAATAGAGTGGGATGGTTTTGCGCAATGTTGGTGTCATTGGATAGAATTTAAAAATGAAGACACGGAAATGGATGAGGAGGAGGAGGAGGAGATGATGCAAGATTGGGATATTATGATAGATCGATAGATTATGATTGACATGATATCATAAATGTTTATTAAAGTTAATTATATGAAGTTTATATATAATTGGTGAATATAAAGTTATTAAAGTTTTATTGAATAAAATTAGTCTTTATTTTAGAAAATTCTAGAAACTTCTGGAACATCTGGAATAAACCGGTTAATCCGGTTAATCTGGAACATCTTAAATCCTACAATCTGATTGGTTAATCTCAACCAGGAACAATCTAGAAACTTCTGGAATAATCTGGAATAAACCGGTTAATCCGGTTAATCTGGAACATCTTAAATCCTGCAATCTGATTGGTTAATCTCAACTGGACTTAGAGTATAAAAGTCGCAAATCTGTGAACTAAGTTCACTTATCATCAGACGTCGTAGAGTGCGGAGCTAAAGAAGAAGAAAGAAGAAGACTTGAAGAAAGATAGAAGACTTGAAGAATAATACGAAAACCATGGATATATGGACATATGAAAAGGACATGACAGCAATATACGAAATCAGAAACGAAGATGGTGTTGTTCAATCATCATTTTCTGTTAAACCTGGTATGGATAAATGGGTTTTAACATTAGAAGATGTGGTGAAAGGCAAAAGTTTTGCTAAATCTTTCCAAATAAAACCTTCTGAATTCTCGCATATGCTACGAGTAATCGGTGAATACATAAATGAGGATGAAGATGGTGAAATACAATTCAAAGGACAAAATGCAGAAACTTTGATGGATTTAGATAGGATCCATATCATGACAAAACAGTATGGCGGAATAGTTTCGAAATTCCTAACATTACATACTGAAGTTTTAGACAACGAAGAAAAGTTTGCTGATAAACTGGAAATATATCTGCAAAAAGTGGCTGACGCACCCATACAGCTTTGTCTTGGGATCCGAAGGTGGAAAAATGAAAAACCATCCAAAACTGGTATTAACTTGAAAGAGCAGGTGTTGAAGGCGATCTATGAAAAACTTGAAGATTTGAATAATCTTTCACTACCAGATAAAAAAGCTGACCTACGTAAAAGATCTGGAGAGCAAGTTGGAAAGTCAGCAGAAGAACCAGAAAGAAAAAAGAAGAAATCAATCGAGGATGATGCTTCAATTCAAAATAGAATTCAAGAAGCATATGCTGCAATTCTTCTGCAGTACATCTCTGACAAGTCAAAGGAATATTGTGATAAATGTGTCACAGACAGTTGGACTAACCCATCTGATCACAAACAAGATTGTATAACTACAAATGCATTCAAGTTCATAACATTCCACATTCATTTTGCAAACACAAACATGCTGAATGAAGGAAAAGAAGCATTCAGAAAATCAATATTCCAAGAGTTGAAAAAAGATGGGAGACTATGCCAAGTAATAAAGTTGAAAGTAGACGCTTTGTATGATGAAGTATGTGAAGCGAGCCACTTTTCATCATTATACTTACTTCAAACATTGAATAAAATAACTCACAAATTAATTGCTATGCTTGTTTAGAGAAACTTTATTGAAATTAGTTGTGATTTAGTTATAAATATTAGTTATAAGCAAGAGTTGTGATTTAGTTATAAATATTAGCTATAAGCAAGAGTTATGAATATGAGCTATAAATATGAGTTATGATCTGAGATTTAAAGCACCTTTTTCTCTTATATTATCTGGTGTTAGTGGAAGTGGTAAAACAACGTGGGTGGAAAATTTATTAAGAAACTACAAAAATCTGATAGAAAATGGGAGAGAATATTCAAACCTCATGTGGATCTCGGGAACGAATCAACCAGATCTATTTCAAAGGATTGAAAAAAATTTTGATGGGAATTGTAGATTTATTACTGAGTTGCCTGAAAACTTGTACGAAGAAATCGCGAGGTCGGATAAAAGATTAACTATCATTGTTGATGATCTGATGCATGAAATAGCTAACTTTAAAGATTTGGGGAAATTATTTACAAAGGGGAGATCTCATTTGAATATAAACATCATCGTAATGATGCAAAATCCTTTCCCGAGAGGGTCAGAAATGCGAAATTTAACTCTCAATACACAATATCAAGTTCTATTTAAAAATCCTCGAGACAGAAGTCAAATAAGGTTTCTTGCCCAGCAAATCATGCCAGCTTCCCCAAAAACATTTCTAAATATCTACAACGACGCAACTTCAAGAGTTTTTGGATACTTGCTCTGTGACTTTACACAATCGGTTGATGAAAATATGCGATTTCGAACAAATATTTTTCCACATGAAGCTCCAATGATTGTATTCAGGTAAAATAAGTTATAAATATGTGAAGGATGTTGGAAACAGCAAGGATGGCGGGGTACGATAAGATGATCATGGTTCCGGAAATACCACAAGTTACTCAAGCGGTTGAAAGTCAGGAAAAAAGAAAAAAACATACCAGACCAAGGAAGAAAAAAGGAAATATCACGGAAATACCGCAAGTTACTCAAATGATTGAAAGTCAGGAAAAAAGAAAAAAACATACCAGACCAAGGAAGAAAAAAGGAGAGAAAAATACTATAAAAGAATGTATGAGGAGACGAAAGAAAAAAAAGAAGAGATGTTCAAATGATAAACTGTTGGAGTTATTGATTGATTTAATATGAATTTAGAAAAGTTATATTCTGACCCTTCTGTTCCGGGTTCTCTCGGAGGTCTAGATAAAGCATATAGAGAATTTAAAAAATTAATTCCTAATTTAAAGAGGAAGGATGTTGAAGAATGGAGTAAAACTAGTCTTGCATATACATTACATAAACCAAGTAGGAAGACCTTTCTTCGTGAGAGGATTCTAACAAACAATATTGACTATCTTTGGGAATGTGATCTTGTTGATATGACTTATTTGAAAAAAGAAAATGATGGTGTGACATTTTTGCTTTGTTGTATTGATACCTTTAGTAAATATGCATGGGTAAAACCACTCAAGAGAAAAACTGCAATAGAGATTATTAATGCGTTTAAAAATATTTTGCAAGAAAGGAAGCCTAAAAAGTTACGATCTGATAAAGGTAGTGAGTTTATAAATAAAGATTTTCAAGAATTGTTAAAGAAAAACAATATCGATTTCTACACAGCAAATAATGAACCTAAAGCAGCAATAGTTGAGAGATTTAATCGAACATTTAAAGGAAGAATGTATAGATACTTTACAGCTAAAAATACGCTAAGGTATATTGATGATCTACAAGATTTTGTTGATTCTTACAATAATACATATCACAGATCTATTGGTATGAGACCTTCCGAAGTTAGCCTCGAAAATGCGGATGCTGTTCGAAAAAAGCTGTTCAAGAAAGAATCGAGGAAAAGCAAAAGAGTCTTTAGAATTGGAGATTATGTCAGATTAAGCTTGAAGAAGAGAATGTTTAAGAAAGGATATTTACAAAATTATACAGAAGAAATATTCAAGATTAGCAAAGTATTTAAAGAAAGATATCCAGTAATGTACAAAATTAAAGATCCTCAAGATGAGGAGATAGATGATCGTTTCTATAAAGAAGAGCTGCAACGCGTGTCTCTTCCAAAAACTTTTGTTGTAGATGAAATTCTTAAAAAGAAAAGGCGGAGAGGTAAAAACTTCTATTTAATCAGATGGAGGGGTTACCCACCACAGTTTGATGAGTGGATTGTCGAATCTCAATTGGAAGCGATATGATTGATGAAGAATTTGATTTGGTTCTTCCTTCGGGATTTGTTACTGATAGAACAAAACTGACAGATTTTATAGTCGATCTACCTCACATCTTTCAATTGAACACTAAGAGAAAATGGGAAATGGCATTACTACAAATGACGCTACCAGATAGAGGGGAAAAAGCATTACAAGATCAATACTGGTTTTCAGTTTCCAACGAGTGGGTCGTTACTACTAATGAGGATGGAAACCCAACTAGTTGGGGTACAAATAGTTTTTTCTATGAAAAAGTTTATCTTGATAAAAAAATTATCGAAACTCGCGATAATATTATGATGTATTATGAATTCAAAAGACTTTTTAATGATAGAGTTTTGAATTTCTATGAATTTGGATACACATTAAAAAACATGCTCTCGGTATCATTGATTGGTGGAAAGATACAGTTTGAAATGGAAGATGATCTTAAAACATTAGGGTTTGCAAAGCTTGATGATGGTAAAAGACGGAAGCATCCCAGTTCGCTTTTAATAATATTTTCAAGACCATTAGCACATTTTCTTGGTTTAGAAGATCAAGTCACCCACACTTTACCAAATGGTTCAATAATCAAGCATCTAAACTATAAGATTTCTGATAGTATACAATCAAGTCAAATAATGAAACTGATTGTTTATAAAGAGAAGTCAGATGGTGATTCGCTGATCGGAGGAAAAATAAACTGCTTAAGCAGAATAAAGGATGGAGTTCATCTAAATGCTCATACTTCTATAAATGTTGAATGTGATCTGTTGGAAAGCAATTATCTTGAAGGTGTTAACAAACGAAGAGTTTTGAGAAAACTAGCATTTTACGACAAAGATCTCAACACATATGTCAGATACTATGCTCCAAAGAATATAATTTACACCCCGATGGAGAGTTTGCAGTTTCAACAAATTGCTATAAAATTGGTAGACGATGATGGGAATCCTAAAAGGTTAACAGCTCTCTTTCCCTCAAAACAGTATATTGGAGAAACATCAATAACTGTTCGAATTAGACCAGTAATATGAATGTGACACTAAATAATAGACATGTAAATTTAAATAGTCCACTCCCAGTGAATACTAATTGGAAATGTAGTATGATTGGTTGTATATTGAATAAAAAAGAAAAAGATGAGAATGAAAAAGTGTTTGCTGTTTGCTGTGACTTCATTATAAGTAAGGATGTCATTCCTCTGTTGGGGTTGGTAATTGATGATTCAAAAACGATTCGCAGATCAACTATAAATCCAGCAACATATAGAGTAACGAGATCTAACATAAAATCATTCGATATCAGGATTATTAACTGGGAAACTTTAGAAGATATATCAGATAAATTTGAAGAAAAGTGTCAAATTAGCCTATCATTCGTTCAAGATGATTAATGATTTTTACCTCACATGCTCTACTGGTTCTGATGGAAAAATAAAACTTAAGGAACAATTACATTTACATGGAAAATGGGAAGTTGGACTAGTAGAAATGATCTATGAGCTGAGTGACAGACTTATATTCGATCCTGCCCAATATAAAAATGGATATATTAGCTGGAGAATGGGGGTGTCAATAGAATTCGGTACTGATAAGGTTGGTTTTGATGATCTAGATGTGAGAGCAGCGGCAAGTAATGAATATACGAAAGAATGGAATCAAGCAGCAGACAAACCTAAGGAATGGATAAACCTCTTCGACTTCTATTATAAGATCTCGAAAGGAGATGCTATCCAAAAATTAACAATGAGAGAAATAGTTACAATTTTCAACGAGAATATGAAAAAACAAGAGTCGACACTGAAAAAAATCGTGAAAGGACTAAAATTAGCTTGGGAACCTATTCCAAAGTTTTCAATAATGGATTCGAAAATCAAGATAACGTTTCCAAAGTATGTGAAAAGAATAATAATGGGGAAAGACTTGTGCGAATTGTTTGGGTTTATTGAAGATGTGGATGACTATAGCACCTATACGAATAATATCTATTATAGGGAGGTGAGATGGATACCTTGTCCGATTACAGGTAGTTATCCACCACCTATAGGATTACTATCGGATCATACATTTCAAGGTGTTGAAAGAACAACTCATGCGATTGGTGATCAAGACTTCCAAGTTAATGCAGAGGGGAAGAATATGTTTATATATTGTTCCTTGCTTGACTATCGTGTGGTCGGAAAAATTAGCACACCTTTATTACGTTTCCTTCCACTAACGATTACCAAACACTCTGTGAATTTGGTGGAATTCGAAAATATATTCTACTATCCGCTTCTGTACAATGATGTGAATGAATTTGCTATAAAAGTCTACAACGAGGTGGGGAAAGTCATTCAATTCTATAAAACAAAGACATCGTTCCTGCTACATTTCAGAAGAAAGTATGTATGATTTCCCGATTTACAAATCAGCTCCGTATCTCTACACGAGACAGCGTGGAAGGGGTGTTGGAACAATTATCAAAAAAGCTACACCTATAGTTAAGCGAGTTATACGTTCAATGGGACCAAAACTGGGTAGGGTTGTGAAAAAGATTGTTAAACCGGTGTTGAAAAAGCAAGGAAAGAAAGCAATTAAACGTATGATTGCAGGAGAGAATCTGAAAACTGTGATGAAAGAAGCTGCAAATTCATCTGCCAAAGGGTTGAAAAGGAAGGCTATGGATGAATTTGTTGAAGCAGTTACACCGAAGAAAAGCAAGAAAAGCAAGAAACGCAACACCATGAGGGGATTGTTTGAGCCTAATGCTCCTATAAAAGGAAGAAAGCCTCGGCGTGTAAAGAACAAGAAAAACTCTCAAGAATTACGAAGGAACTTGTTGAAGAAATTATTGAAGAAAAAATTATCATAATGAGTATCAAGACAAACTACATAGATTGTCCAAGTGAAAACCTTGACTTGTTCTGCCAGCCAATTGTTCAAAGTGGTATTGATTATTTCAAAGATGTTGAGTATTTCCCTCAGACAGCTGCTCTCAAATCGTCAAAACAAACTGTTGTTTTCGATATTCCTGCTCAACCCGACCATATGATTGATTTGAATCATTCATATTTCGTCTCAACTCTTAGTATACAGAGATCAGATGGAGCTGATATTGGAACAACAATTACAGAAAATGCTGGTGTGATAAATAATATTGGTCAATCTATGTGGAAACAGATAGAGTTGGTTTTGAATGATACACCTGTTACGGAATCAAATGGAATGTATGCATATCAATCTTACTTTGAAACTATTCTGACTTTTGATGAAACAAGAGCTAAAAACTACTTAAGAATGTCAAATTGGGTGAGTGATACGATTGGAAAGCAAGGTGCTGGCTTTCCAATGACTGCAGCAGGAACGAAAAATGCAGGATTGAACGCAAGATCTGCTCCATTTGATGGAAGCGATAAAGTCAAAGTGTTGACAAAACCTCATGTTAACATCTGTAATCAAGAAAAATATTTACTACCTGGTATACGTCTTCAATGGCGATTGAGTCCAAACAGTAATACTTTCTGTTTGATGAGCAAAAAGGGAGGAACAAATCCAGACCCACAGCTATACATCCATGAGGTAAAGCTGGTACTTCGTCATATTCATGTGAAAGATTCAATAATGCAAGGAATTGAAAGAACTTTGATGAAAACCCCCGCAAATTACTCACTTTGTCAGCCTCATATGGCAAGTTATTTGATTCCTTCTCAAACGATGAGTTGGATTCAAGATAATGTGTTTAATGGAAAAATTCCAAACAGATTGTTTTTTGCAATCGTCGACAATTCTGCATATAATGGATCTACTGAAGGAAATCCTTTCAATTTTAAGCATGGTACTGCTTCAGCTATTCAGGTTACAGTAGATAATCAAGAAGTAACCCCACCTCTGAGATTAGATTATGACAATGATGATTATTTTGATGCTTACAGTCGTCTAATATCAACACTCAACAACTCTCCAAGTCTAATTGATTATGAAACATTTGAACAAGGCTCCACAATCTATGGTTTTGATCTAACTCCAAAAGGAAATTGCGAAGATGAACAGTATTTGTTGAAAAGAGAAGGTAACTTGAGAATAAGCATCAATTTCAGTAAAGCAGTTGACAGTCTCATGAATATTATTATTTTGGGAGAGTTTGATAGAGTGATCCAGATTGATGCTCACAAGAACGTAATTCGTGATTGGTAGTCATGGATGATATAACAATAAATAACTTGTTGACGAAACGTGAAAAACTTAACCACTTTCATGGTGTTTTCGGAAGAGATGAAATCAAAAACATAAAAATCCACTCTCTCCCTTGTTCATTCATTTTCAACGAAGATAATTTCACTGGTAGAGGAACTCATTGGGTAGCTGTTTATATTGATGAAGATAATCAACTGGATTTCTACGATTCTTTTGGTCAAAAACCAACATTGAAAGAGTTTAAGAATTTCGCTCGTCCGTTTAAGCTTAACTATAACAAGATTCAAGTTCAGTCATTTGAGAGTGATACATGTGGTCAGCATTGTATATTCTTCTTATTTAATAGAACAAAAAACGTTACAATGAATTCATTAATTAGTAAATATTTCAATGTTCATCAACTGTTATTAAATGATATTTATGTTTATAATTTTGTTAAAAGAAGATATAATGTTCAATGGTAAATGTTCAAAAAGATTTTCTTGGTGTTTTTCTAATGAGTAATAACCATATGGCAGCGTGTTTCATGCTAAAAATTCGACTATATTGCCTTTATCATAGAAAGGGAAAAAACGAACATGTTAAAATTGATAAAAAATTTAAAGTTATGGTCCCATGCCTCGTTTTCATCTAATGTTGCTCCTATATAACCTAAGTTCAGTCATTTGAGAGTGATACATGTGATCAGCATTAGAACATAACAAGCTCTATAGAATGGTGGTATATCATTCTATTATTCCAAATATATTTAACCAGAATACCCTCGTCAAGAGTAAGCTAATGGTATCTGTTATGTTTCTGTAAATGCTAACAGAAATATAGTCAGTTCAACATCTTAACATCAGCCTACTCTTGGGTGAAAAAAGGAGACGTGACTAAAGAGATACTACATTGAAAAAATGATATGTCAAAATTTGAAAAGTGATGTAATTATGTAGAAATTTAAACTTTTTAAATTTTTTTTTTGGTTTTTACATCCACAATGTAACAGAGAGATGCGTTTGAAATCATTATTAACTTTAAAACCAAACAAAGATAATCTTTTATCTTAAACTTGAATCAATCAGAATTTTAATTTTGTTCATAGAATTGGAAAGAGTTAAAGCAAGGAATGGCTATCATGTCGACTTTTATAAATGATTTTCAAATGTTGGGTTGTGACCATTTTTCATGTTGAAAATTCGACTATTTTGTGTTTATCATAGAAAGGGGTATTGATTGTGATTGTTTTCATAGGATATGACATTATTATTGATGTAGTTTCAATAATTTTATAAATAATATTTGAGCAAAACGATGATAACAGTAAGACTTCGCATTTAAGAAGTTAATTTTTACATCTTAGTTCCTTCTATAATTCTTCTTCACTTTTCTTAGATTGACTTTAAAGGTTTTTATTTTGAAAAAGAAAAACATTTTTGCTAGTATCATAATGTAGAACTTTAAACATATATTTTGGTTTTTCATCAGTCTATAGAAAAGCCTAAAGTGGTATGGAGATGTATTATTATTTTCATTAGTCATAGAATTATTCAAATAGTTTTAATGCGAAGTCGTACTGTATAGAACAGGGAGCAACTCAAAACCTTGGACGTGGATATGGGATGGGCGATTCAGATAGTGGAGGTGATGATGATCTGAAAAGCGGACTGATGGATTGGTGGATGACTCGTGGTGATGGTGATGAGCCGATGAAAAATGTTGGTGGAGTGGAGGCTGGTGGATATGTGGGTGGCGAGATGGTTGGTGGAGAGAATATGGGTGGAGTGGCTGATATGATGGGGGTGGATTGACGTGTGGATGGTGATGATGATGGTGATGAAATGAGATGGCGTTGACGATGACGATGACGTTGGCGATATAATGGTGATGATGGTGATGACGATGAAATGGATATGACAGATGGTGATTCCGGAATTTGAGCTGTTCTCTGTTCCTGCTCATCGCTTTGGGTGGTAAGCTCCCACAATAGATTGTGTTGATCTATTGTGGATAGCTGATGGAACACACCCAAAAGCCATTCATTACTTTCCGCTGTTTCCACTTCTACGCAGGGTTTTAAAGTCAATAACGACTCATATCCGCCCTCTCTGCTACATTGTGGACATCTTTTATAATTAATTATAGGTTCTGCGAAGTGTCCCATCTGTTCTATCTCATCTTCTTCATACGCCCTTGGAGGATGGTCGCCTACGAACCACCTCTGCGCGCATTCTTCGTGAAACGTGATGCCGCAGTTGCGGCATCGTTGATAGGATGGTTCGAGACGACCATCCTCTTCCCCCTCAAGACATATGGGGCATTTTGCCCCGAGGGGGAAAATTTCGCCCCTGAAGACTCTCATCATCTGAAAGAAAAAGTAGTGTTTAGAATGTTGGTTATAGAAATTATAGGATACAATTGTAGTAATCACAACCCATATGAAATCCACTACCCCAAAATGGATTCCATCTACTTATCAGATAACACGTTACGATTTAGGGGTTGCGACTCACTGAATAAGTGGGGTTGTGATATCATAAAAATTATCTATTTTAGAAAATAAAATTTGTTTGTGGGAGGGGTTAGTTCTAAACTCATTAAAAGAATATTAATATCAACATTCAAGTTTCTGACCCATTGTAACATCCTCGACCTTATGGATTATTACACTACCAAGCACTCTTGTGAGTACATATTGAATGAGGTCTAACTCTCGAGCAAATTGGCGGAGCCGTTGAAACCATTATGCTCATATTAATCAAACCAAATATGAAGCCTTTCCTGAAGAGTGCTATCGGTCTCATAACATCTCAACAAGTCGGTCCGGGGGACACCTAGCTACTTCATGCAGTTCTTTATATGAAATATTGAGAAAAGTATTCAAACACTACTTACATTCCCCACCATTCTCGCCTCATGTCGTAAAACGACGCTTTCTATTTTTTCCTCTCCGCTCCTCGTCCTCTTCCTTCCTCTGGCTCTGCATTGAAATGAAAAACAATTTAAAAATAAATAAATAAATACATAACTCGATCGATATTAACCAATCAGATTGTAATATGTGTTATTCGAGAAGATTCTACAACGTTCCCAAGACAACATAAAATGTATCTGATTGGTTAACAAGATTCGAACAGTTTCGAACATGGTGTTTGATTCTTTTATAAATTATAATGTAATTCTGGCTGTATTCACTTGAAGACTTGAAGAAGAAGAAGAAGACTTGAAGAAGACTTGAAGAAGAAGAAGAAGACTTGAAGAAGACTTGAAGAAGACTTGAAGAAGAACGAATAATGGATAAAATTGCTGATTTCACCGAAATTACAATTTCATCAGAAGAGTTAGAAGAGCTAGAAGAGCAACAACAACAACAGCAGCAATCAGAGGATCTTGTTGTTGATAAAAAAGAAGCTGATGAAAAGGTGAGACTTTTAAAGGAGATGACGAAGTATCTTGCTGATAATGACATTAATCTTGGCAATAATAATGATCATGAAGAAGAAGAAGATGTTGATGAAAAGACAGACATTTTATTATTTGAATTGAAAAGTTTGCAAGTCATAAATCCAATAACAAAGAAACTAGAGAAAATAGGCGAATGGATGCAATTAGATGAAACTGATGATGCCGATGGTGAGGCTCTTATGGAACAATTAAAAAGTAATTATGAAAATTATCCATACGCTGAATATTATTAACTCACCCATCGTCTTGTCTGCTTCTGTTCATATTGTTGCTGTTGCTGTTTCTAATGTTGTTGCTGTTGCTGTTTCTAATGTTGTTGCTGTTGTTGTTCCTGCTGCTTGCCATTTTTGCTTGAATTTCTTTCGTAGCTTTGATTTGTCTGAAATATAAACAATATCATCACTGTAACACTATGGGTAAAGTTAAATAAAAAAAAAAAAAAAAAAAAAAAAAAAAAACAGGAGCTCACAAAAACACGTCTGATCTCTACGAGTGGTCTAAGCAAATGAAATAGGAAAAAC
The DNA here is from genome assembly GCA_963924455.1 of Pelagia noctiluca. Lineage (NCBI taxonomy): Eukaryota > Metazoa > Cnidaria > Scyphozoa > Semaeostomeae > Pelagiidae > Pelagia > Pelagia noctiluca. The sequence continues at coordinate 11,149,775 of OZ004321.1, read as the reverse complement.
ATGCATAGGTACTTACCAAGTTGGTATATTGTTGTGGTAGTTACATTCTCAAGTTTCAGATTATATACTCTTTTCGAATGATCCACGAATATTCGAATGCCTTCTCAAGACAACGTAAAAACTTGCCGAATCTTCAATCTGATTGGCTAATGTGTTATCTTTATCCTAGAACCTTGAAAATTAGTATAGGGGGGGTATTTTAAGATACTCATTCTAAATATGAACCCTTAAAGACACCCCAACCTACTGCGCATGCGCAGAACTCAACTTTATCCTAGAACCTTGAAAATTAGTATAGGGGGGTATTTTAAGATACTCATTCTAAATATGAACCCTTAAAGACACCCCAACCTACTGCGCATGCGCAGAACTCAACTTTATCCTAGAACCTTGAAAATTAGTATAGGGGGGTATTTTAAGATACTCATTCTAAATATGAACCCTTAAAGACACCCCAACCTACTGCGCATGCGCAGAACTCAACTTTATCCTAGAACCTTGAAAATTAGTATAGGGAGGTATTTTAAGATACTCATTCTAAATATGAACCCTTAAAGACACCCCAACCTACTGCGCATGCGCAGAACTCAACTTTATCCTAGAACCTTGAAAATTAGTATAGGGGGGTATTTTAAGATACTCATTCTAAATATGAACCCTTAAAGACACCCCAACCTACTGCGCATGCGCAGAACTCAACTTTATCCTAGAACCTTGAAAATTAGTATAGGGGGGTATTTTAAGATACTCATTCTAAATATGAACCCTTAAAGACACCCCAACCTACTGCGCATGCGCAGAACTCAACTTTATCCTAGAACCTTGAAAATTAGTATAGGGGGGTATTTTAAGATACTCATTCTAAATATGAACCCTTAAAGACACCCCAACCTACTGCGCATGCGCAGAACTCAACTTTATCCTAGAACCTTGAAAATTAGTATAGGGGGGTATTTTAAGATACTCATTCTAAATATGAACCCTTAAAGACACCCCAACCTACTGCGCATGCGCAGAACTCAACTTTATCCTAGAACCTTGAAAATTAGTATAGGGGGGGTATTTTAAGATACTCATTCTAAATATGAACCCTTAAAGACACCCCAACCTACTGCGCATGCGCAGAACGACCAACCTCGTTTTCGTTTTCAACCTCGTTTTCGTTTTCATTATGAGAGGGGGGATACTGGAGCATATGACAGCCTGGTGCGCCAGTATCCCCTCTCTCCTACCTACTGTGAACTGCTATACTTAGGCTGATATGGCTGTAGGCATGGTGAATTGTAAAAAATATTAACAAGATGTTTGCCTTTCTTATCCTCTTAGGCAGGGGCGGCGGAGAGGGGTATTCAAGGTATTCACTGAATACCTAAATATTTTCAGCAAAGAAAAAAAAAACCATTTTCTTCGTTTGAAAATCTCGAGAAAGAAAATAGACTGCGGAGGAGAAAACATCCCATGAAGTAATGTCATAATAGCAATGCCTGCGATCAGGCAGGTCCATCACGAACAAAGCAATTAACAATATTTGTTTTTGACTTTGCTTCAAACAGAACGAACAAAAGGTCGAGAATGAGCTGTTAATCCATCACGAATCCTTTCTTTGTCAATTCCATAGGTGTTGAATTTCTGAGGTCGGTCTCTGTAGGGTATTCAATTTTGATTCTGAATACTAAACCTTCCTTTTCTCGAGAAAGTGACGTCAGTACCTATTGTTTTCCACCCTCTGAAACACACTACAAAGCAGAGAGAAGGTATTCATTTCTCATTCTGAATACCCCGCTGAATACTCACGCGAATAAGTTGGTCATTTCGAGTCTATCACATATTTCCCTCTGGATAATCGAACGTATGCTTGGGGGTAGTATTGGTGAGGGGTTGCAGATAATTTTTTACGTTAAGGGCACGACAAGAAGATCATTTAAACCATGAACAACGTCTCAGTTTGGAAAATGATGGGCAACCTTGCCTTTCAGTAAGATATAATAACAAAACTTTACAACTTCACAATTTTTAATTCATGGGAATCAATATTGTTGTGAAATAGTTAAAAATAAAATATTATGAGTATGAGTATAAGAATTCAAGGCAAATTCATTTATTTTTTGGTTTTTTGAACTAAGTTGATCGACGGGAATATTTGCCTCTCAGAGCCCCTGTCCGTGTTCTAGTATTCAAAACGAAGTTTCAATACCACACATTTCTTACGGCTTCCAAGGGCAAATAGCCGCCAAGACGGGATTCACTATCGGCCCTAACCCTCATTGATTGATAGGAAGCCTGCAGACGACAAAACATTATTTTATGATGCAGATTTATAAGAAAGCTTTAGTTATAACGAAATGGTGTTCTTTTTTTAAAACTGACGTGAAAATTAAAAGGCTTATTCTCTGTGATGCAAAATAGACTATACTGCCTGAGGAAAGGGGCGTGGTCGACAAGGGTGTGGCCTCAATTTTTTTTTGAATACCTGTTTTCTCAACCTCCCAGCCGCCCCTGCTCTTAGGACTTGCATTCATATAAAATGAGATTGAATCGAAAAATGGAAACAGAATCTCCAAGATCATATGTTCGTCGACATACAACCATCAGTTCCGAGACAAGATCTGCGATCCCTCGCCTAGTATTGCTGTAGTTGAAGTTTCTCAGTTCATGTGATAAAGTCATGGCTAGTTTCTTTATGCTGACAGATGACCATTTGTCGATGAAAAGAGATAGACTAGAAAATTAAGAAATAAAGCCTGCATCACCATGTGTTCCAATGCAGTCACCCACCCAAGTACTGACGTGGCCCGACCCTGCTTGACTTCAGTGATCAGACGTGAACTGGTATACTTAGGCTTATATGGCTGTAGGCATTGTAAACTGTAAAAAAATATTAACAAGATGTTTGCCTTCCTTATCCTTTTAGGACTGGCATTCATATCGAATGAGATAAATTCGAAATATCAAAAAAGAGTCTCAACGATCATGTGTTCATGGACATAAAACCATCAGTTCCGAGACAAAATCTGCGATTCCTGGCCTAGTATAGCTGTAGTAGGAGTTCCTTAGTTCATGTGATAAATTCATGGCTAGTTTCTTTATGCTGACAGATAACCATTTGTCGATGAAAAGAGATAGCCTAGAAAATTAAAAAATAAAGCCTGCATCACCATGTTTGTATCCCTGGCCTAGTATTGCTGTAGTTGGAGTTTCTTAGGTCATGTGATAAAAACCTGGTTAGTTTCTTTATGCTGACCGATAACCATTTGTCGATGAAAAGAGATAGCCTACACCACCATGTGTTCCTATACAGTCACCCACCCAAGTACTGATATGGCCCGACTCTGCTTGACTTCAGTTATCAGACAAGAACTTGTATACCCAGGGTGGTATGGCCGTAGGCATAGTAAACTGTAAAAAATATTAACAAGATGTTTGCCTTCCTTATCCTTTTAGGACTTGCATTCATATAGATTGAGATTGAATCGAAATATGGAAACAGAGTCTCCAAGATCATACGCCGTCAACATAAAACCATCAGTTCCGAGACAAAATCTGCGATTCCTGGCCTAGTATTGCTGTAGTAGGAGCTCCTTAGTTCATGTGATAAAGTCATGGCTAGTTTCTTTATGCTGACAGATAACCATTTGTCGATGAAAAGAGATAGCCTAGAAAATTAAAAAATAAAGCCTGCACCACCATGTGTTCCAATGCAGTCACCCATCCAAGTACTGACATGGCCCGACCCTGCTTGACTTAAGTGATCAGACGTGAACTGGTATACTTAGGCTGATATGGCTGTAGGCATGGTAAACTGTAAAAAAATATTAACAAGATGTTTGCCTTCCTTATCCTTTTAGGACTTGCATTCGAATAGAATGAGATAAATTCAAAATATCAAAAAAGAGTCTCAACGATCATGTGTTCATGGACATACAACCATCAGTTCCGAGACGAGATCTGCGATCCCTGGCCTAGTATTGCTGTAGTTGGAGTTTCTTAGGTCATGTGATAAAAACGTGGTTAGTTTCTTTATGCTGACCGATAACCATTTGTCGATGAAAAGAGATAGCCTAGAAAATTAAAATATAAAGCCTACATCAACATGTGCTCCTATCCACCCACCCAAGTACTGATATGGCCCTACCCTGCTTGACTTCAGTGATCAGACGAGAACTGGCATACCCAGGCTGATATGGCTGTAGGCATGGTAAACTGTAAAAAAATATTAACAAGATGTTTGCCTTCCTTATCCATTTAGGACTTGCATTCATATCGAATGAGATAAATTGGAAATATCAAAAAGAGTCTCAACAATCATATGTCCGTCAACATACAACCATCATTTCCGAGACGAGATCTGCTATCCCTGGCCTAGTACTGCTGTAGTTGGAGTTTCTTAGTTCATGTAATAAGGTGGTGGTTAGTTTATTTATGCTGACCGATAACCATATGTCAATGAAAAGAGATAGCCTACAAAATTAAAAAATAAAGCCTGCATCACCATGTGCTCCAATGCTGTAACTCACCCAAGTTATGACATGGCCCGACCCTGCTTGACTTCAGTGATCAGACGATAACTGGTATACTTAGGCTGATATGGCTGTAGGCATGTTAAACTGTAAAAAATATTAACAAGATGTTTGCCTTTCTTATCCTCTTAGGACTTGCATTCATATAGAATGAGATTGAATCGAAATATCAAAAAAGAGTCTCAACGATCATGTGTTCATGGACATACAACCATCAGTTCCGAGACGAGATCTGCTATCCCTGGACTAGTACTGCTGTAGTTGGAGTTTCTTAGTTAATGTAATAAGGTGGTGGTTAGTTTCTTTATGCTGACCGATAACCATATGTCAATGAAAAGAGATAGCCTAGAAAATTAAAATATAAAGCCTACATCAACATGTGCTCCTATGCGGTCCATCACCCAAGTACTGATATGGCCCTACCCTGCTTGACTTCAGTGATCAGACGAGAACTGGCATACCCAGGCTGATATGGCTGTAGGCATGGTAAACTGTAAAAAAATATTAACAAGATGTTTGCCTTCCTTATCCATTTAGGACTTGCATTCATATCGAATGAGATAAATTCGAAATATCAAAAAAGAGTCTCAACGATCATGTGTTCATGGACATACAACCATCAGTTCCGAGACAAAATCTGCGATCCCTGGCCTAGTATTGCTGTAGTTGGAGTTTCTTAGTTCATGTGATAAAGTTATGGCTAGTTTCTTTATGCTGACAGATAACCATTTGTCGATGAAAAGAGATAGACTAGAAAATTAAGAAATAAAGCCTGCATCACCATGTGTTCAAATGCAGTCACCCACCCAAGTACTGACATGGCCCGACCCTGCTTGACTTCAGTGATCAGACGTGAACTGGTATACTTAGGCTGATATGGCTGTAGGCATGGTAAACTGTAAAAAAATATTAACAAGATGTTTGCCTTCCTTATCCTTTTAGGACTTGCATTCATATCGAATGAGATTAATTCGAAATATCAAAAAAGAGTCTCAACGATCATGTGTTCATGGACATACAACCATCAGTTCCGAGACGAGATCTGCTATCCCTGGCCTAGTACTGCTGTAGTTGGAGTTTCTTAGTTAATGTAATAAGGTGGTGGTTAGTTTCTTTATGCTGACCGATAACCATATGTCAATGAAAAGAGATAGACTAGAAAATTAAGAAATAAAGCCTGCATCACCATGTGTTCCAATGCAGTCACCCACCCAAGTACTGACATGGCCCGGTCCTGCTTGACTTCAGTGATCAGACGTGAACTGGTATACTTAGGTTGATATGGCTGTAGGCATGGTAAACTGTAAAAAAATATTAACAAGATGTTTGCCTTCCTTATTATTTTAGGACTTGCATTCATATAGAATGAGATTGAATCGAAATATGGAAACAGAGTCTCCAAGATCATACGCCGTCAACATAAAACCATCAGTTCCGAGACAAAATCTGCTATCCCTGGCCTAGTACTGCTGTACTTGGAGTTTCTTAGTTCATGTAATAAGGTGGTGGTTAGTTTATTTATGCTGACCGATAACCATATGTCAATGAAAAGAGATAGCCTAGAAAATTAAAAAATAAAGCCTGCATCACCACGTGTTCCAATGCAGTCACCCATCCAAGTACTGACATGGCCCGACCCTGCTTGACTTCAGTGATCAGACGTGAACTGGTATACTTAGGCTGATATGGCTGTAGGCATGGTAAACTGTAAAAAAATATTAACAAGATGTTTGCCTTTCTTATCCATTTAGGACTTGCATTCATATCGAATGAGATAAATTCGAAATATCAAAAAAGAGTCTCAACAATCATGTGTTCATGGACATACAACCATCAGTTCCGAGACAAAATCTGCGATCCCTGGCCTAGTATTGCTGTAGTTGGAGTTTCTTAGGTCATGTGATAAAAACGTGGTTAGTTTCTTTATGCTGACCGATAACCATTTGTCGATGAAAAGAGATAGCCTAGAAAATTAAAAAAAAAAGCCTACACAACCATGTGTTCCTATGCAGTCACCCACCAAAGTACTGACATGGCCGGACCCTGCTTGACTTCAGTGATCAGACGTGAACTGGTATACTTAGGCTGATATGGCTGTAGGCATGGTAAACTGTAAAAAAATATTAACAAGATGTTTGCCTTCCTTATCCTTTTAGGACTTGCATTCGTATAGAATGAGATAAATTCAAAATATCAAAAAAGAGTCTCAACGATCATGTGTTCTTGGACATACAACCATCAGTTCCGAGACGAGATCTGCTATCCTGGCCTAGTACTGCTGTAGTTGGAGTTTCTTAGTTCAGGTAATAAGGTGGTGGTTAGTTTCTTAATGCTGACCGATAAACATATGTCAATGAAAAGAGATAGCCTAGAAAATTAAAAAAAAAGCCTACACCACCATGTGTTCCTATACAGTCACCCACCCAAGTACTGACATGTCCCGACCCTGCTTAACTTCAGTGATCAGACAAGAACTTGTATACCCTGGGTGGTATGGCCCTAGGCATAGTAAACTGTAAAAAATATTAACAAGATGTTTGCCTTCCTTATTCTTTTAGGACTTGCATTCATATAGAATGAGATTGAATCGAAATATGGAAACAGAGTCTCCAAGATCATACGCCGTCAACATAAAACCATCAGTTCCGAGACAAAATCTGCGATTCCTGGCCTAGTATTGCTGTAGTAGGAGTTCCTTAGTTCATGTGATAAAGTCATGGCTAGTTTCTTTATGCTGACAGATAACCATTTGTCGATGAAAAGAGATAGCCTAGAAAATTAAAAAATAAACCCTGCATCACCACGTGTTCCAATGCAGTCACCAATCCAAGTACTGACATGGCCCGACCCTGCTTGACTTCAGTGATCAGACGTGAACTGGTATACTTAGGCTGATATGGCTGTAGGCATGGTAAACTGTAAAAAAATATTAACAAGATGTTTGCCTTTCTTATCCATTTAGGACTTGCATTCATATCGAATGAGATAAATTCGAAATATCAAAAAAGAGTCTCAACGATCACGTGTTCATGGACATACAACCATCAGTTCCGAGACAAAATCTGCGATCCCTTGCCTAGTATTGCTGTAGTTGGAGCTTCTTAGGTCATGTGATAAAAACGTGGTTAGTTTCTTTATGCTGACCGATAACCATTTGTCGATGAAAAGAGATAGCCTAGAAAATTAAAAAAAAAGCCTACACCATCATGTGTTCCTATACAGTCACCCACCCAAGTACTGACATGTCCCGACCCTGCTTGACTTCAGTGATCAGACAAGAACTTGTATACCCTGGGTGGTATGGCCCTAGGCATAGTAAACTGTAAAAAATATTAACAAGATGTTTGCCTTCCTTATTCTTTTAGGACTTGCATTCATATAGAATGAGATTGAATCGAAATATGGAAACAGAGTCTCCAAGATCAAACGCCGTCAACATAAAACCATCAGTTCCGAGACAAAATCTGCGATTCCTGGCCTAGTATTGCTGTAGTAGGAGTTCCTTAGTTCATGTGATAAAGTCATGGCTAGTTTCTTTATGCTGACAGATAACCATTTGTCGATGAAAAGAGATAGCCTAGAAAATTAAAAAATAAACCCTGCATCACCACGTGTTCCAATGCAGTCACCCATCCAAGTACTGACATGGCCCGACCCTGCTTGACTTCAGTGATCAGACGTGAACTGGTATACTTAGGCTGATATGGCTGTAGGCATGGTAAACTATAAAAAAATATTAACAAGATGTTTGCCTTTCTTATCCATTTAGGACTTGCATTCATATCGAATGAGATAAATTCGAAATATCAAAAAAGAGTCTCAACGATCATGTGTTCATGGACATACAACCATCAGTTCCGAGACAAAATCTGCGATCCCTTGCCTAGTATTGCTGTAGTTGGAGCTTCTTAGGTCATGTGATAAAAACGTGGTTAGTTTCTTTATGCTGACCGATAACCATTTGTCGATGAAAAGAGATAGCCTAGAAAATTAAAAAAAAAGCCTACACAACCATGTGTTCCTATGCAGTCACCCACCCAAGTACTGACATGGCCGGACTCTGCTTGTCTGCAATGATCAGACGAGAACTGGTATACCAAGGCTGATATGGCTGTAGGGATAGTAACTGTAAAAAATATTAACAAGATGTTTGCCTTCCTTATCCTTTTAGGACTTGCATTCGTATAGAATGAGATAAATTCAAAATATCAAAAAAGAGTCTCAACGATCATTTGTTCATGGACATACAACCATCAGTTCCGAGACGAGATCTGCTATCCTGGCCTAGTACTGCTGTAGTTGGAGTTTCTTAGTTCAGGTAATAAGGTGGTGGTTAGTTTCTTTATGCTGACCGATAAACATATGTCAATGAAAAGAGATAGCCTAGAAAATTAAAAAAAAAGCCTACACCACCATGTGTTCCTATACAGTCACCCACCCAAGTACTGACATGTCCCGACCCTGCTTGACTTCAGTGATCAGACAAGAACTTGTATACCCTGGGTGATATGGCCCTAGGCATAGTAAACTGTTAAAATATTAACAAGATGTTTGCCTTCCTTATTCTTTTAGGACTTGCATTCATATAGAATGAGATTGAATCGAAATATGGAAACAGAGTCTCCAAGATCATACGCCGTCAACATAAAACCATCAGTTCCGAGACAAAATCTGCGATTCCTGGCCTAGTATTGCTGTAGTAGGAGTTCCTTAGTTCATGTGATAAAGTCATGGCTAGTTTCTTTATCCTGACAGATAACCATTTGTCGATGAAAAGAGATAGCCTAGAAAATTAAAAAATAAAGCCTGCATCACCACGTGTTCCAATGCAGTCACCCATCAAAGTACTGACATGGCCCGACCCTGCTTGACTTCAGTGATCAGACGTGAACTGGTATACTTAGGCTGATATGGCTGTAGGCATGGTAAACTGTAAAAAAATATTAACAAGATGTTTGCCTTTCTTATCCATTTAGGACTTGCATTCATATCGAATGAGATAAATTCGAAATATCAAAAAAGAGTCTCAACGATCATGTGTTCTAGACATACAACCATCAGTTCCGAGACAAAATCTGCGATCCCTGGCCTAGTATTGCTGTAGTTGGAGTTTCTTAGTTCATGTAATAAGGTGGTGGTTAGTTTCTTTATGCTGACCGATAAACATATGTCAATGAAAAGAGATAGCCTAGAAAATTAAAAAAAAGCCTACACCACCATGTGTTCCTATACAGTCACCCACCAAAGTACTGACACGGCCGGACTCTGCTTGACTGCAATGATCACACGAGAACTGGTATACCAAGGCTGATATGGCTGTAGGGATAGTAACTGTAAAAAAATATTAACAAGATGTTTGCCTTCCTTATCCTTTTAGGACTTGAATTCATATCGAATGAGATAAATTCGAAATATCAAAAAAGAGTCTCAACGATCATGTGTTCATGGACATACAACCATCAGTTCCGAGAGAAAATCTGCGATCCCTTGCCTAGTATTGCTGTAGTTGGAGCTTCTTAGGACATGTGATAAAAACGTGGTTAGTTTCTTTATGCTGACCGATAACCATTTGTCGATGAAAAAAGATAGCCTAGAAAATTAAAAAAAAAGCCCACATCACCATGTGTTCCTATACGGTCACCCACCCAAGTACTGACATGTCCCGACCCTGCTTGACTCCAGTGATCAGACAAGAACTTGTATACCCTGGGTGGTATGGCCCTAGGCATAGTAAACTGTAAAAAATATTAACAAGATGTTTGCCTTCCTTATTCTTTTAGGACTTGCATTCATATAGAATGAGATTGAATCGAAATATGGAAACAGAGTCTCCAAGATCATACGCCGTCAACATAAAACCATCAGTTCCGAGACAAAATCTGCGATTCCTGGCCTAGTATTGCTGTAGTAGGAGTTCCTTAGTTCATGTGATAAAGTCATGGCTAGTTTCATTATGCTGACAGATAACCATTTGTCGATGAAAAGAGATAGCCTAGAAAATTAAAAAATAAACCCTGCATCACCACGTGTTCCAATGCAGTCACCCATCCAAGTACTGACATGGCCCGACCCTGCTTGACTTCAGTGATCAGACGTGAACTGGTATACTTAGGCTGATATGGCTGTAGGCATGGTAAACTGTAAAAAAATATTAACAAGATGTTTGCCTTTCTTATCCATTTAGGACTTGCATTCATATCGAATGAGATAAATTCGAAATATCAAAAAAGAGTCTCAACGATCATGTGTTCATGGACATACAACCATCAGTTCCGAGACAAAATCTGCGATCCTTTGCCTAGTATTGCTGTAGTTGGAGCTTCTTAGGTCATGTGATAAAAACGTGGTTAGTTTCTTTATGCTGACCGATAACCATTTGTCGATGAAAAGAGATAGCCTAGAAAATTAAAAAAAAAGCCTACACAACCATGTGTTCCTATGCAGTCACCCACCCAAGTACTGACATGGCCGGACTCTGCTTGTCTGCAATGATCAGACGAGAACTGGTATACCAAGGCTGATATGGCTGTAGGGATAGTAACTGTAAAAAATATTAACAAGATGTTTGCCTTCCTTATCCTTTTAGGACTTGCATTCGTATAGAATGAGATAAATTCAAAATAACAAAAAAGAGTCTCAACGATCATGTGTTCATGGACATACAACCATCAGTTCCGAGACGAGATCTGCTATCCTGGCCTAGTACTGCTGTAGTTGGAGTTTCTTAGTTCAGGTAATAAGGTGGTGGTTAGTTTCTTTATGCTGACCGATAAACATATGTCAATGAAAAGAGATAGCCTAGAAAATTAAAAAAAAAGCCTACACCACCATGTGTTCCTATACAGTCACCCACCCAAGTACTGACATGTCCCGACCCTGCTTGACTTCAGTGATCAGACAAGAACTTGTATACCCTGGGTGATATGGCCCTAGGCATAGTAAACTGTTAAAAATATTAACAAGATGTTTGCCTTCCTTATTCTTTTAGGACTTGCATTCATATAGAATGAGATTGAATCGAAATATGGAAACAGAGTCTCCAAGATCATTCGCCGTCAACATAAAACCATCAGTTCCGAGACAAAATCTGCGATTCCTGGCCTAGTATTGCTGTAGTAGGAGTTCCTTAGTTCATGTGATAAAGTCATGGCTAGTTTCTTTATGCTGACAGATAACCATTTGTCGATGAAAAGAGATAGCCTAGAAAATTAAAAAATAAAGCCTGCATCACCACGTGTTCCAATGCAGTCACCCATCCAAGTACTGACATGGCCCGACCCTGCTTGACTTCAGTGATCAGACGTGAACTGGTATACTTAGGCTGATATGGCTGTAGGCATGGTAAACTGTAAAAAAATATTAACAAGATGTTTGCCTTTCTTATCCATTTAGGACTTGCATTCATATCGAATGAGATAAATTCGAAATATCAAAAAAGAGTCTCAACGATCATGTGTTCATGGACATACAACCATCAGTTCCGAGACAAAATCTGCGATCCCTTGCCTAGTATTGCTGTAGTTGGAGCTTCTTAGGTCATGTGATAAAAACGTGGTTAGTTTCTTTATGCTGACCGATAACCATTTGTCGATGAAAAGAGATAGCCTAGAAAATTAAAAAAAAAGCCTACACAACCATGTGTTCCTATGCAGTCACCCACCCAAGTACTGACATGGCCGGACTCTGCTTGTCTGCAATGATCAGACGAGAACTGGTATACCAAGGCTGATATGGCTGTAGGGATAGTAAACTGTAAAAAAATATTAACAAGATGTTTGCCTTTCTTATCCATTTAGGACTTGCATTCATATCGAATGAGATAAATTCGAAATATCAAAAAAGAGTCTCAACGATCATGTGTTCATGGACATACAACCATCAGTTCCGAGACAAAATCTGCGATCCCTTGCCTAGTATTGCTGTAGTTGGAGCTTCTTAGGTCATGTGATAAAAACGTGGTTAGTTTCTTTATGCTGACCGATAACCATTTGTCGATGAAAAGAGATAGCCTAGAAAATTAAAAAAAAAGCCTACACAACCATGTGTTCCTATGCAGTCACCCACCCAAGTACTGACATGGCCGGACTCTGCTTGTCTGCAATGATCAGACGAGAACTGGTATACCAAGGCTGATATGGCTGTAGGGATAGTAACTGTAAAAAATATTAACAAGATGTTTGCCTTCCTTATCCTTTTAGGACTTGCATTCGTATAGAATGAGATAAATTCAAAATATCAAAAAAGAGTCTCAACGATCATGTGTTCATGGACATACAACCATCAGTTCCGAGACGAGATCTGCTATCCTGGCCTAGTACTGCTGTAGTTGGAGTTTCTTAGTTCAGGTAATAAGGTGGTGGTTAGTTTCTTTATGCTGACCGATAAACATATGTCAATGAAAAGAGATAGCCTAGAAAATTAAAAAAAAAGCCTACACCACCATGTGTTCCTATACAGTCACCCACCAAAGTACTGACATGTCCCGGTCCTGCTTGACTTCAGTGATCAGACAAGAACTTGTATACCCTGGGTGATATGGCCCTAGGCATAGTAAACTGTTAAAAATATTAACAAGATGTTTGCCTTCCTTATTCTTTTAGGACTTGCATTCATATAGAATGAGATTGAATCGAAATATGGAAACAGAGTCTCCAAGATCATACGCCGTCAACATAAAACCATCAGTTCCGAGACAAAATCTGCGATTCCTGGCCTAGTATTGCTGTAGTAGGAGTTCCTTAGTTCATGTGATAAAGTCATGGCTAGTTTCTTTATCCTGACAGATAACCATTTGTCGATGAAAAGAGATAGCCTAGAAAATTAAAAAATCAAGCCTGCATCACCACGTGTTCCAATGCAGTCACCCATCAAAGTACTGACATGGCCCGACCCTGCTTGACTTCAGTGATCAGACGTGAACTGGTATACTTAGGCTGATATGGCTGTAGGCATGGTAAACTGTAAAAAAATATTAACAAGATGTTTGCCTTTCTTATCCATTTAGGACTTGCATTCATATCGAATGAGATAAATTCGAAATATCAAAAAAGAGTCTCAACGATCATGTGTTCATGGACATACAACCATCAGTTCCGAGACAAAATCTGCGATCCCTGGCCTAGTATTGCTGTAGTTGGAGTTTCTTAGGTCATGTGATAAAAACGTGGTTAGTTTCTTTATGCTGACCGATAACCATTTGTCGATGAAAAGAGATAGCCTAGAAAATTAAAAAAAAAGCCTACACAACCATGTGTTCCTATGCAGTCACCCACCAAAGTACTGACATGGCCGGACTCTGCTTGACTGCAATGATCAGACGAGAACTGGTATACCAAGGCTGATATGGCTGTAGGGATAGTAACTGTAAAAAATATTAACAAGATGTTTGCCTTCCTTATCCTTTTAGGACTTGAATTCATTTCGAATGAGATAAATTCGAAATATCAAAAAAGAGTCTCAACGATCATGTGTTCATGGACATGCAACCATCAGTTCCGAGACAAAATCTGCGATCCCTTGCCTAGTATTGCTGTAGTTGGAGTTTCTTAGGTCATCTGATAAAAACGTGGTTAGTTTCTTTATGCTGACCGATAACCATTTGTCGATGAAAAGAGATAGCCTAGAAAATTAAAAAGAAAGCCTACACAACCATGTGTTCCTATGCAGTCACCCACCCAAGTACTGACATGGCCGGACTCTGCTTGTCTGCAATGATCAGACGAGAACTGGTATACCAAGGCTGATATGGCTGTAGGGATAGTAACTGTAAAAAATATTAACAAGATGTTTGCCTTCCTTATCCTTTTAGGACTTGCATTCGTATAGAATGAGATAAATTCAAAATATCAAAAAAGAGTCTCAACGATCATGTGTTCATGGACATACAACCATCAGTTCCGAGACGAGATCTGCTTTCCTGGCCTAGTACTGCTGTAGTTGGAGTTTCTTAGTTCAGGTAATAAGGTGGTGGTTAGTTTCTTTATGCTGACCGATAAACATATGTCAATGAAAAGAGATAGCCTAGAAAATTAAAAAAAAAGCCTACACCACCATGTGTTCCTATACAGTCACCCACCCAAGTACTGACATGTCCCGACCCTGCTTGACTTCAGTGATCAGACAAGAACTTGTATACCCTGGGTGATATGGCCCTAGGCATAGTAAACTGTTAAAAATATTAACAAGATGTTTGCCTTCCTTATTCTTTTAGGACTTGCATTCATATAGAATGAGATTGAATCGAAATATGGAAACAGAGTCTCCAAGATCATACGCCGTCAACATAAAACCATCAGTTCCGAGACAAAATCTGCGATTCCTGGCCTAGTATTGCTGTAGTAGGAGTTCCTTAGTTCATGTGATAAAGTCATGGCTAGTTTCTTTATCCTGACAGATAACCATTTGTCGATGAAAAGAGATAGCCTAGAAAATTAAAAAATAAAGCCTGCATCACCACGTGTTCCAATGCAGTCACCCATCAAAGTACTGACATGGCCCGACCCTGCTTGACTTCAGTGATCAGACGTGAACTGGTATACTTAGGCTGATATGGCTGTAGGCATGGTAAACTGTAAAAAAATATTAACAAGATGTTTGCCTTTCTTATCCATTTAGGACTTGCATTCATATCGAATGAGATAAATTCGAAATATCAAAAAAGAGTCTCAACGATCATGTGTTCATGGACATACAACCATCAGTTCCGAGACAAAATCTGCGATCCCTGGCCTAGTATTGCTGTAGTTGGAGTTTCTTAGGTCATGTGATAAAAACGTGGTTAGTTTCTTTATGCTGACCGATAACCATTTGTCGATGAAAAGAGATAGCCTAGAAAATTAAAAAAAAAGCCTACACAACCATGTGTTCCTATGCAGTCACCCACCAAAGTACTGACATGGCCGGACTCTGCTTGACTGCAATGATCAGACGAGAACTGGTATACCAAGGCTGATATTGCTGTAGGGATAGTAACTGTAAAAAATATTAACAAGATGTTTGCCTTCCTTATCCTTTTAGGACTTGAATTCATTTCGAATGAGATAAATTCGAAATATCAAAAAAGAGTCTCAACGATCATGTGTTCATGGACATACAACCATCAGTTCCGAGACAAAATCTGCGATCCCTTGCCTAGTATTGCTGTAGTTGGAGTTTCTTAGGTCATCTGATAAAAACGTGGTTAGTTTCTTTATGCTAACCGATAACCATTTGTCGATGAAAAGAGATAGCCTAGAAAATTAAAAAAAAGCCTACACAACAATGTGTTCCTATGCAGTCACCCACCCAAGTACTGACATGGCCGGACCCTGCTTGACTGCAGTGATCAGACGAGAACTGGTATACCAAGGCTGATATGGCTGTAGGGATAGTAACTGTAAAGAATATTAACAAGATGTTTGCCTTCCTTATCCTTTTAGGACTTGCATTCGTATAGAATGAGATAAATTCAAAATATCAAAAAAGAGTCTCAACGATCATGTGTTCATGGACATACAACCATCAGTTCCGAGATGAGATCTGCTATCCCTGGCCTAGTACTGCTGTAGTTGGAGTTTCTTAGTTCATGTAATAAGGTGGTGGTTAGTTTCTTTATGCTGACCGATAAACATATGTCAAGAAAAGAGATAGCCTAGAAAATTGAAAAAAAAGCCTACACCACCATGTGTTCCTATACAGTCACCCACCCAAGTACTGACATGTCCCGACCCTGCTTGACTTCAGTGATCAAACAAGAACTTGTATACCCTGGGTGGTATGGCCCTAGGCATAGTAAACTGTAAAAAATATTAACAAGATGTTTGCCTTCCTTATTCTTTTAGGACTTGCATTCATATAGAATGAGATTGAATCGAAATATGGAAACAGAGTCTCCAAGATCATACGCTGTCAACATAAAACCATCAGTTCCGAGACAAAATCTGCGATTCCTGGCCTAGTATTGCTGTAGTAGGAGTTCCTTAGTTCATGTGATAAAGTCATGGCTAGTTTCTTTATGCTGACAGATAACCATTTGTCGATGAAAAGAGATAGCCTAGAAAATTAAAAAATAAAGCCTGCATCACCACGTGTTCCAATGCAGTCACCCATCCAAGTACTGACATGGCCCGACCCTGCTTGACTTCATTGATCAGACGTGAACTGGTATACTTAGGCTGATATGGCTGTTTGCATGGTAAACAGTAAAAAAATATTAACAAGATGTTTGCCTTTCTTATCCATTTAGGACTTGCATTCATATCGAATGAGATAAATTCGAAATATCAAAAAAGAGTCTCAACGATCATGTGTTCATGGACATACAACCATCAGTTCCGAGACAAAATCTGCGATCCCTGGCCTAGTATTGCTGTAGTTGGAGTTTCTTAGGTCATGTGATAAAAACGTGGTTAGTTTCTTTATGCTGACCGATAACCATTTGTCGATGAAAAGAGATAGCCTAGAAAATTAAAAAATAAAGCCTGCATCACCACGTGTTCCAATGCAGTCACCCATCCAAGTACTGACATGGCCCGACCCTGCTTGACTTCAGTGATCAGACGTGAACTGGTATACTTAGGCTGATATGGCTGTAGGCATGGTAAACTGTAAAAAAATATTAACAAGATGTTTGCCTTTCTTATCCATTTAGGACTTGCATTCATATCGAATGAGATAAATTCGAAATATCAAAAAAGAGTCTCAACGATCATGTGTTCATGGACATACAACCATCAGTTCCGAGACAAAATCTGCGATCCCTGGCCTAGTATTGCTGTAGTTGAAGTTTCTTAATTCATGTGATAAAGTCATGGGTAGTTTCTTTATGCTGACAGATAACCATATGTCAATGAAAAGAGATAGCCTAGAAAATTAAAAAAAAGCCTGCATCACCATGTGCTCCAATGCAGTCACCCACCCAAGTACTAACATGGTCCAACCTTGCTTGACTTCAGTGATCAGACGTGAACTGGTATACTTAAGCTGATATGGCTGTAGGCATGGTAAACTGTAAAAAAATATCAACAAGATGTTTGCGTTTCTTATCTTCTTAGGACTTGCATTCATATAGAATGAGATTGAATCGAAATATGGAAACAGAGTCTCCAAGATCATATGTTCGTCAACATACAACCATCAGTTCCGAGACAAGATCTGCGATCCCTCGCCTAGTATTGCTGTAGTTGAAGTTTCTTAATTCATGTGATAAAGTCATTGGTAGTTTCTTTATGCTGACAGATAACCATTTGTCGATGAAAAGAGATAGCCTAGAAAATTAAAAAAAAGCCTACACAACCATGTGTTCCTATGCAGTCACCCACCAAAGTACTGACATGGCCGGACTCTGCTTGACTGCAATGATCAGACGAGAACTGGTATACTTAGGCTGATATCGCTGTAGGCATGGTAAACTGTAAAAAAATATTAACAAGATGTTTGCCTTCCTTATCCTTGTAGGACTTGCATTCATATCGAATGAGATAAATTCGAAATATCAAAAAAGAGTCTCAACGATCATGTGTTCATGGACATACAATCATCAGTTCCGAGACAAAATCTGCGATCCCTGGCCTAGTATTGCTGTAGTTGGAGTTCCTTAGTTCATGTGATAAATTCATTGCTAGTTTCTTTATGCAGACCGATAACCATTTGTCGATGAAAAGAGATATACAAGAAAATTAAAAAATAAAGCCTACAATACCATGCGTTCCTGTGCAGTCACCCACCCAAGTACTGACATGGTCCAACCCTGCTTGACTTCAGTGATCAGACGTGAACTGGTATACTTGGGCTGATATGACTGTAGGCATGGTAAACTGTAAAAAAATATTAACAAGATGTTTGCCTTCCTTATCCTTTTAGGACTTGCATTCATATCGAATGAGATAAATTCGAAATTTCAAAAAAGAGTCTCAACGATCATATGTCCGTCAACATACAACCATCAGTTCCGAGACGAGATCTGCTATCCCTGGCCTAGTACTGCTGTAGTTGGAGTTTCTTAGTTCATGTAATAAGGTGGTGGTTAGTTTATTTATGCTGACCGATAACCATATGTCAATGAAAAGAGATAGACTAGAAAATTAAGAAATAAAGCTTGCATCACCATGTGTTCCAATGCAGTCACCAACTCAAGTACTGACATTGCCCGACTCTGCTTGACTTCAGTGATCAGACTTGAACTGGTATACTTAGGCTGATATGGCTGTAGGCATTGTAAACTGTAAAAAAATATTAACAAGATGTTTGCCTTCCTTATCCTTTTAGGACTTGCATTCATATCGAATGAGATAAATTCGAAATATCAAAAAAGAGTCTCAACGATCATGTGTTCATGGACATACAACCATCAGTTCCGAGACAAAATCTGCGATCCCTGGCCTAGTATTGCTGTAGTTGGAGTTTCTTAGGTCATGTGATAAAGTCATGGGTAGTTTCTTTATGCTGACAGATAACCATATGTCAATGAAAAGAGATAGACTAGAAAATTAAGAAATAAAGCTTGCATCACCATGTGTTCCAATGCAGTCACCAACCCAAGTACTGACATTGCCCGACTCTGCTTGACTTCAGTGATCAGACTTGAACTGGTATACTTAGGCTGATATGGCTGTAGGCATTGTAAACTGTAAAAAAATATTAACAAGATGTTTGCCTTTCTTATCTTCTTAGGACTTGCATTCATATAGAATGAGATTGAATCGAAATATGGAAACAGAGTCTCCAAGATCATATGTTCGTCAACATACAACCATCAGTTCCGAGACAAAATTTGCGATCCCTCGCCTAGTATTGCTGTAGTTGAAGTTTCTTAATTCATGTGATAAAGTCATGGGTAGTTTCTTTATGCTGACAGATAACCATATGTCAATGAAAAGAGATAGACTAGAAAATTAAGAAATAAAGCTTGCATCACCATTTGTTCCAATGCAGTCACCAACCCAAGTACTGACATTGCCCGACTCTGCTTGACTTCAGTGATCAGACTTGAACTGGTATACTTAGGCTGATATGGCTGTAGGCATTGTAAACTGTAAAAAAATATTAACAAGATGTTTGCCTTCCTTATCCTTTTAGGACTTGCATTCATATCGAATGAGATAAATTCGAAATATCAAAAAAGAGTCTCAACGATCATGTGTTCATGGACATACAACCATCAGTTCCGAGACAAAATCTGCGATCCCTGGCCTAGTATTGCTGTAGTTGGAGTTTCTTAGGTCATGTGATAAAAACCTGGTTAGTTTTTTTTTTTGCTGACCGATAACTATTTGTCGATGAAAAGAGATAGCCTAGAAAATTAAAAAAAAAGCCTACACCACCATGTGTTCCTATACAGTCACCCACCCAAGTACTGACATGGCCCGACCCTGCTTGACTTCAGTGATCAGACAAGAACTTGTATACCCAGGGTGGTATGGCCGTAGGCATAGTAAACTGTAAAAAATATTAACAAGATGTTTGCCTTCCTTATCCTTTTAGGACTTGCATTCATATCGAATGAGATAAATTCGAAATATCAAAAAAGAGTCTCAACGATCATGTGTTCATGGACATACAACCATCAGTTCCGAGACAAAATCTGCGATCCCTGGCCTAGTATTGCTGTAGTTGGAGTTTTTTAGGTCATGTGATAAAAACGTGGTTTGTTTCTTTATGCTGACCGATAACCATTTGTCGATGAAAAGAGATAGACTAGAATATTAAGAAATAAAGCCTACACCACCATGTGTTCCTATACAGTCACCCACCCAAGTACTGATATGGCCCGACTCTGCTTGACTTCAGTGATCAGACAAGAACTTGTATACCCAGGGTGGTATGGCCGTAGGCATAGTAAACTGTAAAAAATATTAACAAGATGTTTGCCTTCCTTATCCTTTTAGGACTTGCATTCATATAGATTGAGATTGAATCGAAATATGGAAACAGAGTCTCCAAGATCATACGCCGTCAACATAAAACCATCAGTTCCGAGAAATATCTGCGATTCCTGGCCTAGTATTGCTGTAGTAGGAGTTCCTTAGTTCATGTGATAAAGTCATGGCTAGTTTCTTTATGCTGACAGATAACCATTTGTCGATGAAAAGAGATAGCCTAGAAAATTAGAAAATAAAGCCTGCATCACCACGTGTTCCAATGCAGTCACCCATCCAAGTACTGACATGGCCCGACCCTGCTTGACTTCAGTGATCAGACGTGAACTGGTATACTTAGGCTGATATGGCTGTAGGCATGGTAAACTGTAAAAAAATATTGACAAGATGTTTGCCTTCCTTATCCTTTTAGGACTTACATTCATATCGAATGAGATAAATTCGAAATATCAAAAAAGAGTCTCAACGATCATGTGTTCATGGACATACAACCATCAGTTCCGAGACGAAATCTGCGATCCCTGGCCTAGTATTGCTGTAGTTGGAGTTTTTTAGGTCATGTGATAAAAACGTGGTTAGTTTCTTTATGCTGACCGATAACCATTTGTCGATGAAAAGAGATAGCGTAGAAAATTAAAAAAAAGCCTACAACACCATGTGTTCCTATGCAGTCACCCACCCAAGTACTGACATGGCCGGACCCTGCTTGACTGTAGTGATAAGACGAGAACTGGTATACTTAGGCTGATATGGCTGTAGGCATGGTAAACTGTAAAAATATTAACAAGATGTTTGCCTTTCTTATTCTCTTAGGACTTTCATTCATATAGAATAAGATTGAATCGAAATATGGAAACAGAGTCTCCAAGGTCATACGCCGTCAACATAAAACCATCAGTTCCGAGACAAAATCTGCGATTCCTGGCCTAGTATTGCTGTAGTAGGAGTTCCTTAGTTCATGTGATAAATTCATGGCTAGTTTCTTTATGCTGACAGATAACCATTTGTCGATGAAAAGAGATAGCCTAGAAAATTAGAAAATAAAGCCTGCATCACCACGTGTTCCAATGCAGTCACCCATCCAAGTACTGACATGGCCCGACCCTGCTTGACTTCAGTGATCAGACGTGAACTGGTATACTTAGGCTGATATGGCTGTAGGCATGGTAAACTGTAAAAAAATATTGACAAGAGGTTTGCCTTCCTTATCCTTTTAGGACTTGCATTCATATCGAATGAGATAAATTCGAAATATCAAAAAAGAGTCTCAACGATCATGTGTTCATGGACATACAACCATCAGTTCCGAGACGAAATCTGCGATCCCTGGCCTAGTATTGCTGTAGTTGGAGTTTTTTAGGTCATGTGATAAAAACGTGGTTAGTTTCTTTATGCTGACCGATAACCATTTGTCGATGAAAAGAGATAGCGTAGAAAATTAAAAAAAAGCCTACAACACCATGTGTTCCTATGCAGTCACCCACCCAAGTACTGACATGGCCGGACCCTGCTTGACTGTAGTGATAAGACGAGAACTGGTATACTTAGGCTGATATGGCTGTAGGCATGGTAAACTGTAAAAATATTAACAAGATGTTTGCCTTTCTTATTCTCTTAGGACTTTCATTCATATAGAATAAGATTGAATCGAAATATGGAAACAGAGTCTCCAAGGTCATACGCCGTCAACATAAAACCATCAGTTCCGAGACAAAATCTGCGATTCCTGGCCTAGTATTGCTGTAGTAGGAGTTCCTTAGTTCATGTGATAAATTCATGGCTAGTTTCTTTATGCTGACAGATAACCATTTGTCGATGAAAAGAGATAGCCTACAAAATTAAAAAATAAAGCCTGCATCACCATGTGTTCCAATGCAGTCACCCACCCAAGTACTGACATGGCCCGACCCTGCTTGACTTCGTTGATCAGACGTGAACTGGTATACTTAGGCTGATATGGCTGTAGGCATGGTAAACTGTAAAAAAATATTAACAAGATGTTTGCCTTCCTTAGCCTTTTAGGACTTGCATTCATATCGAATGAGATAAATTCGAAATATCAAAAAAGAGTCTCAACGATCATGTGTTCATGGACATACAGCCATCAGTTCCGAGACAAAATCTGCGATCCTTAGCCTAGTATTGCTGTAGTTGGAGTTTCTTAGGTCGTGTGATAAAAACGTGGTTAGTTTCTTTATTCTGACCGATAACCATTTGTCGATGAAAAGAGATAGCGTAGAAAATTAAAAAAAAGCCTACAACACCATGTGTTCCTATGCAGTCACCCACCCAAGTACTGACATGTCCCGACCCTGCTTGACTTCAGTGATCAGACAAGAACTTGTATACCCAGGGTGGTATGGCTGTAGGCATGGTAAACTGTAAAAAAATATTGACAAGATGTTTGCCTTCCTTATCCTTTTAGGACTTGCATTCATATCGAATGAGATAAATTCGAAATATCAAAAAGAGTCTCAACAATCATATGTCCGTCAACATACAACCATCATTTCCGAGACGAGATCTGCTATCCCTGGCCTAGTACTGCTGTAGTTGGAGTTTCTTTGTTCATGTAATAAGGTGGTGGTTAGTTTCTTTATGCTGACCGATAACAATTTGTCGATGAAAAGAGAAAGCCTAGAAAATTAAGAAATAAAGCCTGCATCACCATGTGTTCCAATGCAGTCACCCACCCAAGTACTGACATGGCTCGACCCTGCTTGATTTCAGTGATCAGACGTCAACTGGTATACTTAGGCTGATATGGCTGTAGGCATGGTAAACTGTAAAAAAATATTAACAAGATGTTTGCCTTCCTTATCCTTTTAGGACTTGCATTCATATCGAATGAGATAAATTCGAAATATCAAAAAAGAGTCTCAACGATCATGTGTTCATGGACATACAACCATCAGTTCCGAGACAAAATCTGCGATCCCTGGCCTAGTATTGCTGTAGTTGGAGTTTCTTAGGTCATGTGATAAAGTCATGGGTAGTTTCTTTATGCTGACAGATAACCATATGTCAATGAAAAGAGATAGACTAGAAAATTAAGAAATAAAGCTTGCATCACCATGTGTTCCAATGCAGTCACCAACCCAAGTACTGACATTGCCCGACTCTGCTTGACTTCAGTGATCAGACTTGAACTGGTATACTTAGGCTGATATGGCTGTAGGCATTGTAAACTGTAAAAAAATATTAACAAGATGTTTGCCTTTCTTATCTTCTTAGGACTTGCATTCATATAGAATGAGATTGAATCGAAATATGGAAACAGAGTCTCCAAGATCATATGTTCGTCAACATACAACCATCAGTTCCGAGACAAAATTTGCGATCCCTCGCCTAGTATTGCTGTAGTTGAAGTTTCTTAATTCATGTGATAAAGTCATGGGTAGTTTCTTTATGCTGACAGATAACCATATGTCAATGAAAAGAGATAGACTAGAAAATTAAGAAATAAAGCTTGCATCACCATTTGTTCCAATGCAGTCACCAACCCAAGTACTGACATTGCCCGACTCTGCTTGACTTCAGTGATCAGACTTGAACTGGTATACTTAGGCTGATATGGCTGTAGGCATTGTAAACTGTAAAAAAATATTAACAAGATGTTTGCCTTCCTTATCCTTTTAGGACTTGCATTCATATCGAATGAGATAAATTCGAAATATCAAAAAAGAGTCTCAACGATCATGTGTTCATGGACATACAACCATCAGTTCCGAGACAAAATCTGCGATCCCTGGCCTAGTATTGCTGTAGTTGGAGTTTCTTAGGTCATGTGATAAAAACCTGGTTAGTTTTTTTTTTTGCTGACCGATAACTATTTGTCGATGAAAAGAGATAGCCTAGAAAATTAAAAAAAAAGCCTACACCACCATGTGTTCCTATACAGTCACCCACCCAAGTACTGACATGGCCCGACCCTGCTTGACTTCAGTGATCAGACAAGAACTTGTATACCCAGGGTGGTATGGCCGTAGGCATAGTAAACTGTAAAAAATATTAACAAGATGTTTGCCTTCCTTATCCTTTTAGGACTTGCATTCATATCGAATGAGATAAATTCGAAATATCAAAAAAGAGTCTCAACGATCATGTGTTCATGGACATACAACCATCAGTTCCGAGACAAAATCTGCGATCCCTGGCCTAGTATTGCTGTAGTTGGAGTTTTTTAGGTCATGTGATAAAAACGTGGTTTGTTTCTTTATGCTGACCGATAACCATTTGTCGATGAAAAGAGATAGACTAGAATATTAAGAAATAAAGCCTACACCACCATGTGTTCCTATACAGTCACCCACCCAAGTACTGATATGGCCCGACTCTGCTTGACTTCAGTGATCAGACAAGAACTTGTATACCCAGGGTGGTATGGCCGTAGGCATAGTAAACTGTAAAAAATATTAACAAGATGTTTGCCTTCCTTATCCTTTTAGGACTTGCATTCATATAGATTGAGATTGAATCGAAATATGGAAACAGAGTCTCCAAGATCATACGCCGTCAACATAAAACCATCAGTTCCGAGAAATATCTGCGATTCCTGGCCTAGTATTGCTGTAGTAGGAGTTCCTTAGTTCATGTGATAAAGTCATGGCTAGTTTCTTTATGCTGACAGATAACCATTTGTCGATGAAAAGAGATAGCCTAGAAAATTAGAAAATAAAGCCTGCATCACCACGTGTTCCAATGCAGTCACCCATCCAAGTACTGACATGGCCCGACCCTGCTTGACTTCAGTGATCAGACGTGAACTGGTATACTTAGGCTGATATGGCTGTAGGCATGGTAAACTGTAAAAAAATATTGACAAGATGTTTGCCTTCCTTATCCTTTTAGGACTTGCATTCATATCGAATGAGATAAATTCGAAATATCAAAAAAGAGTCTCAACGATCATGTGTTCATGGACATACAACCATCAGTTCCGAGACGAAATCTGCGATCCCTGGCCTAGTATTGCTGTAGTTGGAGTTTTTTAGGTCATGTGATAAAAACGTGGTTAGTTTCTTTATGCTGACCGATAACCATTTGTCGATGAAAAGAGATAGCGTAGAAAATTAAAAAAAAGCCTACAACACCATGTGTTCCTATGCAGTCACCCACCCAAGTACTGACATGGCCGGACCCTGCTTGACTGTAGTGATAAGACGAGAACTGGTATACTTAGGCTGATATGGCTGTAGGCATGGTAAACTGTAAAAATATTAACAAGATGTTTGCCTTTCTTATTCTCTTAGGACTTTCATTCATATAGAATAAGATTGAATCGAAATATGGAAACAGAGTCTCCAAGGTCATACGCCGTCAACATAAAACCATCAGTTCCGAGACAAAATCTGCGATTCCTGGCCTAGTATTGCTGTAGTAGGAGTTCCTTAGTTCATGTGATAAATTCATGGCTAGTTTCTTTATGCTGACAGATAACCATTTGTCGATGAAAAGAGATAGCCTACAAAATTAAAAAATAAAGCCTGCATCACCATGTGTTCCAATGCAGTCACCCACCCAAGTACTGACATGGCCCGACCCTGCTTGACTTCGTTGATCAGACGTGAACTGGTATACTTAGGCTGATATGGCTGTAGGCATGGTAAACTGTAAAAAAATATTAACAAGATGTTTGCCTTCCTTAGCCTTTTAGGACTTGCATTCATATCGAATGAGATAAATTCGAAATATCAAAAAAGAGTCTCAACGATCATGTGTTCATGGACATACAGCCATCAGTTCCGAGACAAAATCTGCGATCCTTAGCCTAGTATTGCTGTAGTTGGAGTTTCTTAGGTCGTGTGATAAAAACGTGGTTAGTTTCTTTATTCTGACCGATAACCATTTGTCGATGAAAAGGTTAGCGTAGAAAATTAAAAAAAAGCCTACAACACCATGTGTTCCTATGCAGTCACCCACCCAAGTACTGACATGTCCCGACCCTGCTTGACTTCAGTGATCAGACAAGAACTTGTATACCCAGGGTGGTATGGCTGTAGGCATGGTAAACTGTAAAAAAATATTGACAAGATGTTTGCCTTCCTTATCCTTTTAGGACTTGCATTCATATCGAATGAGATAAATTCGAAATATCAAAAAGAGTCTCAACAATCATATGTCCGTCAACATACAACCATCATTTCCGAGACGAGATCTGCTATCCCTGGCCTAGTACTGCTGTAGTTGGAGTTTCTTTGTTCATGTAATAAGGTGGTGGTTAGTTTCTTTATGCTGACCGATAACAATTTGTCGATGAAAAGAGAAAGCCTAGAAAATTAAGAAATAAAGCCTGCATCACCATGTGTTCCAATGCAGTCACCCACCCAAGTACTGACATGGCTCGACCCTGCTTGATTTCAGTGATCAGACGTCAACTGGTATACTTAGGCTGATATGGCTGTAGGCATGGTAAACTGTAAAAAAATATTAACAAGATGTTTGCCTTCCTTATCCTTTTAGGACTTGCATTCATATCGAATGAGATAAATTCGAAATATCAAAAAAGAGTCTCAAAGATCATGTGTTCATGGACATATAACCATCAGTTTCGAGCCAAAATCTGCGATCTCTAGCCTAGTATTGCTGTAGATGGAGTTTCTTAGGTCATGAGATAAAAACGTGGTTAGTTTCTTTATGCTGACCGATAAACATATGTCAATGAAAAGAGATAGCCTAGAAAATTAAAAAAAAAGCCTACACCACCATGTGTTCCTATACAGTCAGCCACCCAAGTACTGACATGGCCCGACCCTGCTTGACTTCAGTTATCAGACAAGAACTTGTATACCCAGGGTGGTATGGCCGTAGGCATAGTAAACTGTAAAAAATATTAACAAGATGTTTGCCTTCCTTATCCTTTTAGGACTTGCATTCATATAGAATGAGATTGAATCGAAATATGGAAACAGAGTCTCCAAGATCATACGCCGTCAACATAAAACCATCAGTTCCGAGACAAAATCTGCGATCCCTGGCCTAGTATTGCTGTAGTAGGAGTTCCTTAGTTCATGTGATAAAGTCATGGCTAGTTTCTTTATGCTGACAGATAACCATTTGTCGATGAAAAGAGATAGCCTAGAAAATTAAAAAATAAAGCCTGCATCACCATGTGTTCCAATGCAGTCACCCACCCAAGTACTGATATGGCCCGACCCTGCTTGACTTCAGTGATCAGACGTGAACTGGTATACTTAGGCTGATATGGCTGAAGGCATAGTAACTGTAAAAAATATTAACAAGATGTTTGCCTTCCTTATCCTTTTAGGACTTGCATTCGTATAGAATGAGATAAATTCAAAATATCAAAAAAGAGTCTCAACGATCATGTGTTAATGGACATACAACCATCAGTTCCGAGACGAGATCTGCTATCCCTGGCCTAGTACTGCTGTAGTTGGAGTTTCTTAGTTCATGTAATAAGGTGGTGGTTAGTTTCTTTATGCTGACCGATAACCATATGTCAATGAAAAGAGATAGCCTAGAAAATTAAAATATAAAGCCTACATCAACATGTGCCCCTATGCAGTCACCCACCCAAGTACTGATATGGCCGTACCCTGCTTGACTTAAGTGATCAGACGAGAACTGGCATACCCAGGCTGATATGGCTGTAGGCATGGTAAACTGTAAAAAAATATTAACAAGATGTTTGCCTTCCTTATCCATTTAGGACTTGCATTCATATCGAATGAGATAAATTCGAAATATCAAAAAGAGTCTCAACAATCATATGTCCGTCAACATACAACCATCATTTCCGAGACGAGATCTGCTATCCCTGGCCTAGTACTGCTGTAGTTGGAGTTTCTTAGTTCATGTAATAAGGTGGTGGTTAGTTTATTTATGCTGACCGATAACCATATGTCAATGAAAAGAGATAGCCTACAAAATTAAAAAATAAAGCCTGCATCACCATGTGCTCCAATGCTGTCACTCACCCAAGTACTGACATGGCCCGACCCTGCTTGACTTCAGTGATCAGACGTGAACTGGTATACTTAGGCTGATATGGCTGTAGGCATGTTAAACTCTAAAAAATATTAACAAGATGTTTGCTTTTCTTATCCTCTTAGGATTTGCATTCATATAGAATGAGATTGAATCGAAATATGGAAACAGAATCTCCAAGATCATATGTTCGTCGACATACAACCATCAGTTCCGGGACAAGATCTGCGATCCCTCGCCTAGTATTGCTGTAGTTGGAGTTTCTTAGTTCATGTGATAAAGTCATGGCTAGTTTCTTTATGCTGACAGATAACCATTTATCGATGAAAAGAGATAGACTAGAAAATTAAGAAATAAAGCCTGCATCACCATGTGTTCCAATGCAGTCACCCACCCAAGTACTGACATGGCCCGACCCTGCTTGACTTCAGTGATCAGACGTGAACTGGTATACTTAGGCTGATATGGCTGTAGGCATGGTAAACTGTAAAAAATATTAACAAGATGTTTGCCTTCCTTATCCTTATAGGACTTGCATTCATATCGAATGAGATAAATTCGAAATATCAAAAAAGAGTCTCAACGATCATGTGTTCATGGACATATAACCATCAGTTCCGAGACAAAATTTGCGATCTCTAGCCTAGTATTGCTGTAGTTGGAGTTTCTTAGGTCATGTGATAAAAACGTGGTTAGTTTCTTTATGCTGACCGATAAACATATGTCAATGAAAAGAGATAGCCTAGAAAATTAAAAAATAAAGCCTGCATCACCATGTGTTCCAATGCAGTCACCCACCCAAGTACTGACATGGCCCGACCCTGCTTGACTTTCAGTGATCAGACAAGAACTTGTATACCCTGGGTGGTATGGCCCTAGGCATGGTAAACTGTAAAAAAATATTAACAAGATGTTTGCTTTTCTTATCCTCTTAGGACTTGCATTCATATAGAATGAGATTGAATCGAAATATGGAAACAGAATCTCCAAGATCATATGTTCGTCGACATACAACCATCAGTTCCGGGACAAGATCTGCGATCCCTCGCCTAGTATTGCTGTAGTTGGAGTTTCTTAGTTCATGTTATAAAGTCATAGCTAGTTTCTTTATGCTGACAGATAACCATTTGTCGATGAAAAGAGATAGACTAGAAAATTAAGAAATAAAGCCTGCATCACCATGTGTTCCAATGCAGTCACCCACCCAAGTACTGACATGGCCCGACCCTGCTTGACTTCAGTGATCAGACGTGAACTGGTATACTTAGGCTGATATGGCTGTAGGCATGGTAAACTGTAAAAAATATTAACAAGATGTTTGCCTTCCTTATCCTTTTAGGACTTGCATTCATATCGAATGAGATAAATTTGAAATATCAAAAAAGAGTCTCAACGATCATGTGTTCATGGACATACAACCATCAGTTCCGAGACGAGATCTGCTATCCCTGGCCTAGTACTGCTGTAGTTGGAGTTTCTTAGTTCATGTAATAAGGTGGTGGTTAGTTTCTTTATGCTGACCGATAACCATATGTCAATGAAAAGAGATAGCCTAGAAAATTAAAATATAAAGCCTACATCAACATGTGCCCCTATGCAGTCACCCACCCAAGTACTGATATGGCCGTACCCTGCTTGACTTAAGTGATCAGACGAGAACTGGCATACCCAGGCTGATATGGCTGTAGGCATGGTAAACTGTAAAAAAATATTAACAAGATGTTTGCCTTCCTTATCCATTTAGGACTTGCATTCATATCGAATGAGATAAATTCGAAATATCAAAAAGAGTCTCAACAATCATATGTCCGTCAACATACAACCATCATTTCCGAGACGAGATCTGCTATCCCTGGCCTAGTACTGCTGTAGTTGGAGTTTCTTAGTTCATGTAATAAGGTGGTGGTTAGTTTATTTATGCTGACCGATAACCATATGTCAATGAAAAGAGATAGCCTACAAAATTAAAAAATAAAGCCTGCATCACCATGTGCTCCAATGCTGTCACTCACCCAAGTACTGACATGGCCCGACCCTGCTTGACTTCAGTGATCAGACGTGAACTGGTATACTTAGGCTGATATGGCTGTAGGCATGTTAAACTGTAAAAAATATTAACAAGATGTTTGCTTTTCTTATCCTCTTAGGACTTGCATTCATATAGAATGAGATTGAATCGAAATATGGAAACAGAATCTCCAAGATCATATGTTCGTCGACATACAACCATCAGTTCCGGGACAAGATCTGCGATCCCTCGCCTAGTATTGCTGTAGTTGGAGTTTCTTAGTTCATGTGATAAAGTCATGGCTAGGTTCTTTATGCTGACAGATAACCATTAGTCGATGAAAAGAGATAGACTAGAAAATTAAGAAATAAAGCCTGCATCACCATGTGTTCCAATGCAGTCACCCACCCAAGTACTGACATGGCCCGACCCTGCTTGACTTCAGTGATCAGACGTGAACTGGTATACTTAGGCTGATATGGCTGTAGGCATGGTAAACTGTAAAAAATATTAACAAGATGTTTGCCTTCCTTATCCTTTTAGGACTTGCATTCATATCGAATGAGATAAATTCGAAATATCAAAAAAGAGTCTCAACGATCATGTGTTCATGGACATATAACCATCAGTTCCGAGACAAAATCTGCGATCTCTAGCCTAGTATTGCTGTAGTTGGAGTTTCTTAGGTCATGTGATAAAAACGTGGTTAGTTTCTTTATGCTGACCGATAAACATATGTCAATGAAAAGAGATAGCCTAGAAAATTAAAAAATAAAGCCTGCATCACCATGTGTTCCAATGCAGTCACCCACCCAAGTACTGACATGGCCCGACCCTGCTTGACTTTCAGTGATCAGACAAGAACTTGTATACCCTGGGTGGTATGGCCTTAGGCATGGTAAACTGTAAAAAAATATTAACAAGATGTTTGCTTTTCTTATCCTCTTAGGACTTGCATTCATATAGAATGAGATTGAATCGAAATATGGAAACAGAATCTCCAAGATCATATGTTCGTCGACATACAACCATCAGTTCCGGGACAAGATCTGCGATCCCTCGCCTAGTATTGCTGTAGTTGGAGTTTCTTAGTTCATGTGATAAAGTCATGGCTAGTTTCTTTATGCTGACAGATAACCATTTGTCGATGAAAAGAGATAGACTAGAAAATTAAGAAATAAAGCCTGCATCACCATGTGTTCCAATGCAGTCACCCACCCAAGTACTGACATGGCCCGACCCTGCTTGACTTCAGTGATCAGACGTGAACTGGTATACTTAGGCTGATATGGCTGTAGGCATGGTAAACTGTAAAAAATATTAACAAGATGTTTGCCTTCCTTATCCTTTTAGGACTTGCATTCATATCGAATGAGATAAATTCGAAATATCAAAAAAGAGTCTCAACGATCATGTGTTCATGGACATATAACCATCAGTTCCGAGACAAAATCTGCGATCTCTAGCCTAGTATTGCTGTAGTTGGAGTTTCTTAGGTCATGTGATAAAAACGTGGTTAGTTTCTTTATGCTGACCGATAAACATATGTCAATGAAAAGAGATAGCCTAGAAAATTAAAAAATAAAGCCTGCATCACCATGTGTTCCAATGCAGTCACCCACCCAAGTACTGACATGGCCCGACCCTGCTTGACTTTCAGTGATCAGACAAGAACTTGTATACCCTGGGTGGTATGGCCCTAGGCATGGTAAACTGTAAAAAAATATTAACAAGATGTTTGCCTTCCTTATCCTTTTAGGACTTGCATTCATATCGAATGAGATAAATTCGAAATATCAAAAAAGAGTCTCCAAGATCATACGCCGTCAACATAAAACCATCAGTTCCGAGACAAAATCTGCGATTCCTGGCCTAGTATTGCTGTAGTAGGAGTTCCTTAGTTCATGTGATAAAGTCATGGCTAGTTTCTTTATGCTGACAGATAACCATTTGTCGATGAAAAGAGATAGCCTAGAAAATTAAAAAATAAAGCCTGCATCACCACGTGTTCCAATGCAGTCACCCACCCAAGTACTGATATGGCCGTACCCTGCTTGACTTCAGTGATCAGACGAGAACTGGCATACCCAGGCTGATATGGCTGTAGGCAAGGTAAACTGTAAAAAAATACTAACAAGATGTTTGCCTTCCTTATCCATTTAGGACTTGCATTCATATCGAATGAGATAAATTCGAAATATCAAAAAGAGTCTCAACAATCATATGTCCGTCAACATACAACCATCAGTTCCGGGACAAGATCTGCGATCCCTCGCCTAGTATTGCTGTAGTTGGAGTTTCTTAGTTCATGTGATAAAGTCATGGCTAGTTTCTTTATGCTGACAGATAACCATTTGTCGATGAAAAGAGATAGACTAGAAAATTAAGAAATAAAGCCTGCGTCACCATGTGTTCCAATGCAGTCACCCACCCAAGTACTGACATGGCCCGACCCTGCTTGAATTCAGTGATTAGACGTGAACTGGTATACTTAGGCTTATATGGCTGTAGGCATGGTAAACTGTAAAAAATATTAACAAGATGTTTGCCTTCCTTATCCTTTTAGGACTTGAATTCATATCGAATGAGATAAATTCGAAATATCAAAAAAGAGTCTCAACGATCATGTGTTCATGGACATACAACCATCAGTTCCGAGAGAAAATCTGCGATCCCTTGCCTAGTATTGCTGTAGTTGGAGCTTCTTAGGTCATGTGATAAAAACGTGGTTAGTTTCTTTATGCTGACCGATAACCATTTGTCGATGAAAAAAGATAGCCTGGAAAATTAAAAAAAAAGCCTACACCACCATGTGTTCCTATACAGTCACCCACCCAAGTACTGACATGTCCCGACCCTGCTTGACTTCAGTGATCAGACAAGAACTTGTATACCCTGGGTGGTATGGCCCTAGGCATAGTAAACTGTAAAAAATATTAACAAGATGTTTGCCTTCCTTATTCTTTTAGGACTTGCATTCATATAGAATGAGATTGAATCGAAATATGGAAACAGAGTCTCCAAGATCATACGCCGTCAACATAAAACCATCAGTTCCGAGACAAAATCTGCGATTCCTGGCCTAGTATTGCTGTAGTAGGAGTTCCTTAGTTCATGTGATAAAGTCATGGCTAGTTTCTTTATGCTGACAGATAACCATTTGTCGATGAAAAGAGATAGCCTAGAAAATTAAAAAATAAACCCTGCATCACCACGTGTTCCAATGCAGTCACCCATCCAAGTACTGACATGGCCCGACCCTGCTTGACTTCAGTGATCAGACGTGAACTGGTATACTTAGGCTGATATGGCTGTAGGCATGGTTAACTGTAAAAAAATATTAACAAGATGTTTGCCTTTCTTATCCATTTAGGACTTGCATTCATATCGAATGAGATAAATTGGAAATATCAAAAAAGAGTCTCAACGATCATGTGTTCATGGACATACAACCATCAGTTCCGAGACAAAATCTGCGATCCCTTGCCTAGTATTGCTGTAGTTGGAGCTTCTTAGGTCATGTGATAAAAACGTGGTTAGTTTCTTTATGCTGACCGATAACCATTTGTCGATGAAAAGAGATAGCCTAGAAAATTAAAAAAAAAGCCTACACAACCATGTGTTCCTATGCAGTCACCCACCCAAGTACTGACATGGCCGGACTCTGCTTGTCTGCAATGATCAGACGAGAACTGGTATACCAAGGCTGATATGGCTGTAGGGATAGTAACTGTAAAAAATATTAACAAGATGTTTGCCTTCCTTATCCTTTTAGGACTTGCATTCGTATAGAATGAGATAAATTCAAAATATCAAAAAAGAGTCTCAACGATCATGTGTTCATGGACATACAACCATCAGTTCCGAGACGAGATCTGCTATCCTGGCCTAGTACTGCTGTAGTTGGAGTTTCTTAGTTCAGGTAATAAGGTGGTGGTTAGTTTCTTTATGCTGACCGATAAACATATGTCAATGAAAAGAGATAGCCTAGAAAATTAAAAAAAAAGCCTACACAACCATGTGTTCCTATGCAGTCACCCACCCAAGTACTTACATGGCCGGACTCTGCTTGTCTGCAATGATCAGACGAGAACTGGTATACCAAGGCTGATATGGCTGTAGGGATAGTAACTGTAAAAGATATTAACAAGATGTTTGCCTTCCTTATCCTTTTAGGACTTGCATTCGTATAGAATGAGATAAATTCAAAATATCAAAAAAGAGTCTCAACGATCATGTGTTCATGGACATACAACCATCAGTTCCGAGACGAGATCTGCTATCCTGGCCTAGTACTGCTGTAGTTGGAGTCTCTTAGTTCAGGTAATAAGGTGGTGGTTAGTTTCTTTATGTTGACCGATAAACATATGTCAATGAAAAGAGATAGCCTAGAAAATTAAAAAAAAAGCCTACACCACCATGTGTTCCTATACAGTCACCCACCCAAGTACTGACATGTCCCGACCCTGCTTGACTTCAGTGATCAGACAAGAACTTGTATACCCTGGGTGGTATGGCCCTAGGCATAGTAAACTGTAAAAAATATTAACAAGATTTTTGCCTTCCTTATTCTTTTAGGACTTGCATTCATATAGAATGAGATTGAATCGAAATATGGAAACAGAGTCTCCAAGATCATACGCCGTCAACATAAAACCATCAGTTCCGAGACAAAATCTGCGATTCCTGGCCTAGTATTGCTGTAGTAGGAGTTCCTTAGTTCATGTGATAAAGTCATGGCTAGTTTCTTTATGCTGACAGATAACCATTTGTCGATGAAAAGAGATGGCCTAGAAAATTAAAAAATAAAGCCTGCATCACCACGTGTTCCAATGCAGTCACCCATCCAAGTACTGACATGGCCCGACCCTGCTTGACTTCAGTGATCAGACGTGAACTGGTATACTTAGGCTGATATGGCTGTAGGCATGGTAAACTGTAAAAAAATATTAACAAGATGTTTGCCTTTCTTATCCATTTAGGACTTGCATTCATATCGAATGAGATAAATTCGAAATATCAAAAAAGAGTCTCAACAATCATGTGTTCATGGACATACAACCATCAGTTCCGAGACAAAATCTGCGATCCCTGGCCTAGTATTGCTGTAGTTGGAGTTTCTTAGGTCATGTGATAAAAACGTGGTTAGTTTCTTTATGCTGACCGATAACCATTTGTCGATGAAAAGAGATAGCCTAGAA
This sequence comes from Pelagia noctiluca, assembly GCA_963924455.1. Taxonomy (NCBI): domain Eukaryota; kingdom Metazoa; phylum Cnidaria; class Scyphozoa; order Semaeostomeae; family Pelagiidae; genus Pelagia; species Pelagia noctiluca. Next base: position 11,114,245 of record OZ004321.1, on the reverse strand, counting down.
AATTAAAAAAATAAGCCTACACAACCATGTGTTCCTATGCAGTCACCCGCCAAAGTACTGACATGGCCGGACTCTGCTTGACTGCAATGATCACACGAGAACTGGTATACCAAGGCTGATATGGCTGTAGGGATAGTAACTGTAAAAAATATTAACAAGATGTTTGCCTTCCTTATCCTTTTAGGACTTGAATTCATATCGAATGAGATAAATTCGAAATATCAAAAAAGAGTCTCAACGATCATGTGTTCATGGACATACAACCATCAGTTCCGAGAGAAAATCTGCGATCCCTTGCCTAGTATTGCTGTAGTTGGAGCTTCTTAGGTCATGTGATAAAAACGTGGTTAGTTTCTTTATGCTGACCGATAACCATTTGTCGATGAAAAAAGATAGCCTAGAAAATTAAAAAAAAAGCCTACACCACCATGTGTTCCTATACAGTCACCCACCCAAGTACTGACATGTCCCGACCCTGCTTGACTTCAGTGATCAGAAAAGAACTTGTATACCCTGGGTGGTATGGCCCTAGGCATAGTAAACTGTAAAAAATATTAACAAGATGTTTGCCTTCCTTATTCTTTTAGGACTTGCATTCATATAGAATGAGATTGAATCGAAATATGGAAACAGAGTCTCCAAGATCATACGCCGTCAACATAAAACCATCAGTTCCGAGACAAAATCTGCGATTCCTGGCCTAGTATTGCTGTAGTAGGAGTTCCTTAGTTCATGTGATAAAGTCATGGCTAGTTTCTTTATGCTGACAGATAACCATTTGTCGATGAAAAGAGATAGCCTAGAAAATTAAAAAATAAACCCTGCATCACCACGTGTTCAAATGCAGTCACCCATCCAAGTACTGACATGGCCCGACCCTGCTTGACTTCAGTGATCAGACGTGAACTGGTATACTTAGGCTGATATGGCTGTAGGCATGGTAAACTGTAAAAAAATATTAACAAGATGTTTGCCTTTCTTATCCATTTAGGACTTGCATTCATATCGAATGAGATAAATTCGAAATATCAAAAAAGAGTCTCAACGATCATGTGTTCATGGACATACAACCATCAGTTCCGAGACAAAATCTGCGATCCCTTGCCTAGTATTGCTGTAGTTGGAGTTTCTTAGGTCATCTGATAAAAACGTGGTTAGTTTCTTTATGCTAACCGATAACCATTTGTCGATGAAAAGAGATAGCCTAGAAAATTAAAAAAAAGCCTACACAACAATGTGTTCCTATGCAGTCACCCACCCAAGTACTGACATGGCCGGACCCTGCTTGACTGCAGTGATCAGACGAGAACTGGTATACCAAGGCTGATATGGCTGTAGGGATAGTAACTGTAAAGAATATTAACAAGATGTTTGCCTTCCTTATCCTTTTAGGACTTGCATTCGTATAGAATGAGATAAATTCAAAATATCAAAAAAGAGTCTCAACGATCTTGTGTTCATGGACATACAACCATCAGTTCCGAGATGAGATCTGCTATCCCTGGCCTAGTACTGCTGTAGTTGGAGTTTCTTAGTTCATGTAATAAGGTGGTGGTTAGTTTCTTTATGCTGACCGATAAACATATGTCAAGAAAAGAGATAGCCTAGAAAATTGAAAAAAAAGCCTACACCACCATGTGTTCCTATACAGTCACCCACCCAAGTACTGACATGTCCCGACCCTGCTTGACTTCAGTGATCAGACAAGAACTTGTATACCCTGGGTGGTATGGCCCTAGGCATAGTAAACTGTAAAAAATATTAACAAGATGTTTGCCTTCCTTATTCTTTTAGGACTTGCATTCATATAGAATGAGATTGAAACGAAAAATGGAAACAGAGTCTCCAAGATCATACGCCGTCAACATAAAACCATCAGTTCCGAGACAAAATCTGCGATTCCTGGCCTAGTATTGCTGTAGTAGGAGTTCCTTAGTTCATGTGATAAAGTCATGGCTAGTTTCTTTATGCTGACAGATAACCATTTGTCGATGAAAAGAGATACACAAGAAAATTAAAAGATAAAGCCTACAATACCATGCGTTCCTGTGCAGTCACCCACCCAAGTACTTACATGGTCCTACCCTGCTTGACTTCAGTGATCAGACGTGAACTGGTATACTAAGGCCGATATGACTGTAGGCATGGTAAACTGTAAAAAAATATTAACAAGATGTATGCCTTCCTTATCCTTTTAGGACTTGCATTCATATTGAATGAGATAAATTCGAAATTTCAAAAAAGAGTCTCAACGATCATGTGTTCATGGACATACAACCATCAGTTCCGAGACAAGATCTGCGATCCCTGGCCTAGTATTGCTGTAGTTGGAGTTTTTTAGGTCATGTGATAAAAACGTGGTTAGTTTCTTTATGCTGACCGATAACCATTTGTCGATGAAAAGAGATAGCCTAGAAAATTAAAAAATAAAGCCTGCATCACCACGTGTTCCAATGCAGTCACCCATCCAAGTACTGACATGGCCCGACCCTGCTTGACTTCAGTGATCAGACGTGAACTGGTATACTTAGGCTGATATGGCTGTAGGCATGGTAAACTGTAAAAAAATATTAACAAGATGTTTGCCTTTCTTATCCATTTAGGACTTGCATTCATATCGAATGAGATAAATTCGAAATATCAAAAAAGAGTCTCAACGATCATGTGTTCATGGACATACAACCATCAGTTCCGCGACAAAATCTGCGATCCCTGGCCTAGTATTGCTGTAGTTGGAGTTTCTTAGTTCATGTAATAAGGTGGTGGTTAGTTTCTTTATGCTGACCGATAAACATATGTCAATGAAAAGAGATAGCCTAGAAAATTAAAAAAAAGCCTACACCACCATGTGTTCCTATACAGTCACCCACCCAAGTACTGACATGTCCCGACCCTGCTTGACTTCAGTGATCAGACAAGAACTTGTATACCCTGGGTGGTATGGCCCTAGGCATAGTAAACTGTAAAAAATATTAACAAGATGTTTGCCTTCCTTATTCTTTTAGGACTTGCATTCATATAGAATGAGATTGAAACGAAAAATGGAAACAGAGTCTCCAAGATCATACGCCGTCAACATAAAACCATCAGTTCTGAGACAAAATCTGCGATTCCTGGCCTAGTATTGCTGTAGTAGGAGTTCCTTAGTTCATGTGATAAAGTCATGGCTAGTTTCTTTATGCTGACAGATAACCATTTGTCGATGAAAAGAGATAGCCTAGAAAATTAAAAAATAAAGCCTGCATCACCACGTGTTCCAATGCAGTCACCCATCCAAGTACTGACATGGCCCGACCCTGCTTGACTTCAGTGATAAGACGTGAACTGGTATACTTAGGCTGATATGGCTGTAGGCATGGTAAACTGTAAAAAAATATTAACAAGATGTTTGCCTTCCTTATCCTTGTAGGACTTGCATTCATATCGAATGAGATAAATTCGAAATATCAAAAAAGAGTCTCAACGATCATGTGTTCATGGACATACAATCATCAGTTCAGAGACAAAATCTGCGATCCCTGGCCTAGTATTGCTGTAGTTGGAGTTCCTTAGTTCATGTGATAAATTCATTGCTAGTTTCTTTATGCAGACCGATAACCATTTGTCGATGAAAAGAGATATACAAGAAAATTAAAAAATAAAGCCTACAATACCATGCGTTCCTGTGCAGTCACCCACCCAAGTACTGACATGGTCCAACCCTGCTTGACTTCAGTGATCAGACGTGAACTGGTATACTTGGGCTGATATGACTGTAGGCATGGTAAACTGTAAAAAAATATTAACAAGATGTTTGCCTTCCTTATCCTCTTAGGACATGCATTCATATAGAATGAGATTGAATCGAAATATGGAAACAGAGTCTCCAAGATCATATGTTCGTCAACATACAACCATCAGTTCCGAGACAAAATTTGCGATCCCTCGCCTAGTATTGCTGTAGTTGAAGTTTCTTAATTCATGTGATAAAGTCATGGGTAGTTTCTTTATGCTGACAAATAACCATATGTCAATGAAAAGAGATAGCCTAGAAAATTAAAAATAAAGCCTGCATCACCATGTGCTCCAATGCAGTCACTCACCCAAGTACTGACATGGCCCGACCCTGCTTGACTTCAGTGATCAGACGTGAACTGATATACTTAGGCTGATATGGCTGTAGGCATGGTAGACTGTAAAAAAATATTAACAAGATGTTTGCCTTCCTTATCCTCTTAGGACATGCATTCAAATAGAATGAGATTGAATCGAAATATGGAAACAGAATCTCCAAGATCATATGTTCGTCAACATACAACCATCAGTTCCGAGACGAGATCTGCTATCCCTGGCCTAGTACTGCTGTAGTTGGAGTTTCTTAGTTCATGTAATAAGGTGGTGGTTAGTTTCTTTATGCTGACCGATAACCATATGTCGATGAAAAGAGATAGACTAGAAAATTAAGAAATAAAGCTTGCATCACCATGTGTTCCAATGCAGTCACCAACCCAAGTACTGACATTGCCCGACTCTGCTTGACTTCAGTGATCAGACTTGAACTGGTATACTTAGGCTGATATGGCTGTAGGCATTATAAACTGTAAAAAAATATTAACAAGATGTTTGCCTTCCTTATCCTTTTAGGACTTGCATTCATATCGAATGAGATAAATTCGAAATATCAAAAAAGAGTCTCAACGATCATGTGTTCATGGACATACAACCATCAGTTCCGAGACAAAATCTGCGATCCCTGGCCTAGTATTGCTGTAGTTGGAGTTTCTTAGGTCATGTGATAAAAACCTGGTTAGTTTCTTTTTGCTGACCGATAACTATTTGTCGATGAAAAGAGATAGCCTAGAAAATTAAAAAAAAAGCCTACAACACCATGTGTTCCTATACAGTCACCCACCCAAGTACTGACATGGCCCAACCCTGCTTGACTTCAGTGATCAGACAAGAACTTGTATACCCAGGGTGGTATGGCCGTAGGCATAGTAAACTGTAAAAAATATTAACAAGATGTTTGCCTTCCTTATCCTTTTAGGACTTGCATTCATATCGAATGAGATAAATTCGAAATATCAAAAAAGAGTCTCAACGATCATGTGTTCATGGACATACCACCATCAGTTCCGAGACAAAATCTGCGATCCCTTGCCTAGTATTGCTGTAGTTGGAGTTTTTTAGGTCATGTGATAAAAACGTGGTTTGTTTCTTTATGCTGACCGATAACCATTTGTCGATGAAAAGAGATAGACTAGAAAATTAAGAAATAAAGCCTACACCACCATGTGTTCCTATACAGTCACCCACCCAAGTACTGATATGGCCCGACTCTGCTTGACTTCAGTGATCAGACAAGAACTTGTATACCCAGGGTGGTATGGCCGTAGGCATAGTAAACTGTAAAAAATATTAACAAGATGTTTGCCTTCCTTATCCTTTTAGGACTTGCATTCATATAGATTGAGATTGAATCGAAATATGGAAACAGAGTCTCCAAGATCATACGCCGTCAACATAAAACCATCAGTTCCGAGAAAAATCTGCGATTCCTGGCCTAGTATTGCTGTAGTAGGAGTTCCTTAGTTCATGTGATAAAGTCATGGCTAGTTTCTTTATGCTGACAGATAACCATTTGTCGATGAAAAGAGATAGCCTAGAAAATTAGAAAATAAAGCCTGCATCACCACATGTTCCAATGCAGTCACCCATCCAAGTACTGACATGGCCCGACCCTGCTTGACTTCAGTGATCAGACGTGAACTGGTATACTTAGGCTGATATGGCTGTAGGCATGGTAAACTGTAAAAAAATATTGACAAGATGTTTGCCTTCCTTATCCTTTTAGGACTTGCATTCATATCGAATGAGATAAATTCGAAATATCAAAAAAGAGTCTCAACGATCATGTGTTCATGGACATACAACCATCAGTTCCGAGACAAAATCTGCGATTCCTGGCCAAGTATTGCTGTAGTAGGAGTTCCTTAGTTCATGTGATAAAGTCATGGCTAGTTTCTTTATGCTGACAGATAACCATTTGTCGATGAAAAGAGATAGCCTAGAAAATTAAAAAAAAGCCTACACAACCATGTGTTCCTATGCAGTCACCCACCCAAGTACTGACATGGCCGGACCCTGCTTGACTGTAGTGATCAGACGAGAACTGGTATACTTAGGCTGATATGGCTGTAGGCATGGTAAACTGTAAAAATATTAACAAGATGTTTGCCTTTCTTATTCTCTTAGGACTTGCATTCATATAGAATAAGATTGAATCGAAATATGGAAACAGAGTCTCCAAGATCATACGCCGTCAACATAAAACCATCAGTTCCGAGACAAAATCTGCGATTCCTGGCCTAGTATTGCTGTAGTTGGAGTTTCTTAGGTCATGTGATAAAAACGTGGTTAGTTTCTTTATTCTGACCGATAACCATTTGTCGATGAAAAGAGATAGCGTAGAAAATTAAAAAAAAGCCTACAACACCATGTGTTCCTATGCAGTCACCCACCCAAGTACTGACATGTCCCGACCCTGCTTGACTTCAGTGATCCGACAAGAACTTGTATACCCTGGGTGGTATGGCCCTAGGCATAGTAATCTGTAAAAAATATTAACAAGATGTTTCCCTTCCTTATCCTTTTAGGACTTGCATTCGTATAGAACCATCAGTTCCGAGACGAGATCTGCTATCCCTTGCCTAGTACTGCTGTAGTTGGAGTTTCTTAGTTCATGTAATAAGGTGGTGGTTAGTTTCTTTATGCTGACCGATAACCATATGTCAATGAAAAGAGATAGCCTAGAAAATTAAAATATAAAGCCTACATCAACATGTGCTCCTATGCAGTCACCCACCCAAGTACTGATATGGCCCTACCCTGCTTGACTTCAGTGATCAGACGAGAACTGGCATACCCAGGCTGATATGGCTGTAGGCATGGTAAATTGTAAAAAAATATTGACAAGATGTTTGCCTTCCTTATCCTTTTAGGACTTGCATTCATATCGAATGAGATAAATTCGAAATATCAAAAAGAGTCTCAACAATCATATGTCCGTCAACATACAACCATCATTTCCGAGACGAGATCTGCTATCCCTGGCCTAGTACTGCTGTAGTTGGAGTTTCTTTGTTCATGTAATAAGGTGGTGGTTAGTTTCTTTATGCTGACCGATAAACATATGTCAATGAAAAGAGATAGCCTAGAAAATTAAAAAAAAGCCTACACCACCATGTGTACCTATACAGTCACCCACCCAAGTACTGACATGTCCCGACCCTGCTTGACTTCAGTGATCGGCGTGAACTGGTATACTTAGGCTGATATGGCTGTAGGCATGGTAAACTGTAAAAAATATTAACAAGATGTTTGCCTTCCTTATCCTTTTAGGACTTGCATTCATATCGAATGAGATAAATTCGAAATATCAAAAAAGAGTCTCAACGATCATGTGTTCATGGACATATAACCATCAGTTCCGAGACAAAATCTGCGATCTCTAGCCTAGTATTGCTGTAGTTGGAGTTTCTTAGGTCATGTGATAAAAACGTGGTTAGTTTCTTTATGCTGACCGATAACCATTTGTCGATGAAAAGAGATAGCCTAGAAAATTAAAAAATAAAGCCTGCATCACCACGTGTTCCAATGCAGTCACCCATCCAAGTACTGACATGGCCCGACCCTGCTTGACTTCAGTGATCAGACGTGAACTGGTATACTTAGGCTGATATGGCTGTAGGCATGGTAAACTGTAAAAAAATATTAACAAGATGTTTGCCTTTCTTATCCATTTAGGACTTGCATTCATATCGAATGAGATAAATTCGAAATATCAAAAAAGAGTCTCAACGATCATGTGTTCATGGACATACAACCATCAGTTCCGAGACAAAATCTGCGATCCCTGGCCTAGTCTTGCTGTAGTTGGAGTTTCTTAGTTCATGTAATAAGGTGGTGGTTAGTTTCTTTATGCTGACCGATAAACATATGTCAATGAAAAGAGATAGCCTAGAAAATTAAAAAAAAGCCTACACCACCATGTGTTCCTATACAGTCACCCACCCAAGTACTGACATGTCCCGACCCTGCTTGACTTCAGTGATCAGACAAGAACTTGTATACCCTGGGTGGTATGGCCCTAGGCATAGTAAACTGTAAAAAATATTAACAAGATGTTTGCCTTCCTTATTCTTTTAGGACTTGCATTCATATAGAATGAGATTGAAACGAAAAATGGAAACAGAGTCTCCAAGATCATACGCCGTCAACATAAAACCATCAGTTCCGAGACAAAATCTGCGATTCCTGGCCTAGTATTGCTGTAGTAGGAGTTCCTTAGTTCATGTGATAAAGTCATGGCTAGTTTCTTTTTGCTGACAGATAACCATTTGTCGATGAAAAGAGATAGCCTAGAAAATTAAAAAATAAAGCCTGCATCACCACGTGTTCCAATGCAGTCACCCATCCAAGTACTGACATGGCCCGACCCTGCTTGACTTCAGTGATCAGACGTGAACTGGTATACTTAGGCTGATATGGCTGTAGGCATGGTAAACAGTAAAAAAATATTAACAAGATGTTTGCCTTTCTTATCCATTTAGGACTTGCATTCATATCGAATGAGATAAATTCGAAATATCAAAAAAGAGTCTCAACGATCATGTGTTCATGGACATACAACCATCAGTTCCGAGACAAAATCTGCGATCCCTGGCCTAGTATTGCTGTAGTTGGAGTTCTTTAGGTCATGTGATAAAAACGTGGTTAGTTTCTTTATGCTGACCGATAACCATTTGTCGATGAAAAGAGATAGCCTAGAAAATTAAAAAAGAAAGCCTGCATCACCACGTGTTCCAATGCAGTCACCCATCCAAGTACTGACATGGCCCGACCCTGCTTGACTTCAGTGATCAGACGTGAACTGGTATACTTAGGCTGATATGGCTGTAGGCATGGTAAACTGTAAAAAAATATTAACAAGATGTTTGCCTTTCTTATCCATTTAGGACTTGCATTCATATCGAATGAGATAAATTCGAAATATCAAAAAAGAGTCTCAACGATCATGTGTTCATGGACATACAACCATCAGTTCCGAGACAAAATCTGCGATCCCTGGCCTAGTATTGCTGTAGTTGGAGTTTCTTAGTTCATGTAATAAGGTGGTGGTTAGTTTCTTTATGCTGACCGATAAACATATGTCAATGAAAAGAGATAGCCTAGAAAATTAAAAAAAAGCCTACACCACCATGTGTTCCTATACAGTCACCCACCCAAGTACTGACATGTCCCGACCCTGCTTGACTTCAGTGATCAGACAAGAACTTGTATACCCTTGGTGGTATGGCCCTAGGCATAGTAAACTGTAAAAAATATTAACAAGATGTTTGCCTTCCTTATTCTTTTAGGACTTGCATTCATATAGAATGAGATTGAAACGAAAAATGGAAACAGAGTCTCCAAGATCACACGCCGTCAACATAAAACCATCAGTTCCGAGACAAAATCTGCGATTCCTGGCCTAGTATTGCTGTAGTAGGAGTTCCTTAGTTCATGTGATAAAGTCATGGCTAGTTTCTTTATGCTGACAGATAACCATTTGTCGATGAAAAGAGATAGCCTAGAAAATTAAAAATAAAGCCTGCATCACCACGTGTTCCAATGCAGTCACCCATCCAAGTACTGACATGGCCCGACCCTGCTTGACTTCAGTGATCAGACGTGAACTGGTATTCTTAGGCTGATATGGCTGTAGGCATGGTAAACTGTAAAAAAATATTAACAAGATGTTTGCCTTCCTTATCCTTGTAGGACTTGCATTCATATCGAATGAGATAAATTCGAAATATCAAAAAAGAGTCTCAACGATCATGTGTTCATGGACATACAATCATCAGTTCAGAGACAAAATCTGCGATCCCTGGCCTAGTATTGCTGTAGTTGGAGTTCCTTAGTTCATGTGATAAATTCATTGCTAGTTTCTTTATGCAGACCCATAACCATTTGTCGATGAAAAGAGATATACAAGAAAATTAAAAAATAAAGCCTACAATACCATGCGTTCCTGTGCAGTCACCCACCCAAGTACTGACATGGTCCAACCCTGCTTGACTTCAGTGATCAGACGTGAACTGGTATACTTGGGCTGATATGACTGTAGGCATGGTAAACTGTAAAAAAATATTAACAAGATGTTTGCCTTCCTTATCCTTTTAGGACTTGCATTCATATCGAATGAGATAAATTCGAAATTTCAAAAAAGAGTCTCAACGATCATATGTCCGTCAACATACAACCATCAGTTCCGAGACGAGATCTGCTATCCCTGGCCTAGTACTGCTGTAGTTGGAGTTTCTTAGTTCATGTAATAAGGTGGTGGTTAGTTTATTTATGCTGACCGATAACCATATGTCAATGAAAAGAGATAGCCTAGAAAATTAAAAAATAAAGCCTGCAATACCATGCGTTCCAATGCAGTCACCCACCAAAGTACTGACATGGTCCAACCTTGCTTGACTTCAGTGATCAGACGTGAACTGGTATACTTGGGCTGATATGGCTGTAGGCATGGTAAACTGTAAAAAAAAAAAAAACAAGATGTTTGCCTTTCTTATCTTCTTAGGACTTGCATTCATATAGAATGAGATTGAATCGAAATATGGAAACAGAGTCTCCAAGATCATATGTTCGTCAACATACAACCATCAGTTCCGAGACAAAATCTGCGATCCCTCGCCTAGTATTGCTGTAGTTGAAGTTTCTTAATTCATGTGATAAAGTCATGGGTAGTTTCTTTATGCTGACAGATAACCATATGTCAATGAAAAGAGATAGCCTAGAAAATTAAAAAAAAGCCTGCATCACCATGTGCTCCAATGCAGTCACCTACCCAAGTACTAACATGGTCCAACCCTGCTTGACTTCAGTGATCAGACATCAACTAGTATACTTAAGCTGATATGGCTGTAGGCATGGTAAACTGTAAAAAAATATTAACAAGATGTTTGCCTTTCTTATCTTCTTAGGACTTGCATTCATATAGAATGAGATTGAATCGAAATATGGAAACAGAGTCTCCAAGATCATATGTTCGTCAACATACAACCATCAGTTCCGAGACAAAATTTGCGATCCCTCGCCTAGTATTGCTGTAGTTGAAGTTTCTTAATTCATGTGATAAAGTCATGGGTAGTTTCTTTATGCTGACAGATAACCATATGTCAATGAAAAGAGATAGCCTAGAAAATTAAAAATAAAGCCTGCATCACCATGTGCTCCAATGCAGTCACTCACCCAAGTACTGACATGGCCCGACCCTGCTTGACTTCAGTGATCAGACGTGAACTGATATACTTAGGCTGATATGGCTGTAGGCATGGTAGACTGTAAAAGAATATTAACAAGATGTTTGCCTTCCTTATCCTCTTAGGACATGCATTCAAATAGAATGAGATTGAATCGAAATATGGAAACAGAATCTCCAAGATCATATGTTCGTCAACATACAACCATCAGTTCCGAGACGAGATCTGCTATCCCTGGCCTAGTACTGCTGTAGTTGGAGTTTCTTAGTTCATGTAATAAGGTGGTAAACATATGTCAATGAAAAGAGATAGCCTAGAAAATTAAAAAAAAGCCTACACCACCATGTGTTCCTATACAGTCACCCACCCAAGTACTGACATGTCCCGACCCTGCTTGACTTCAGTGATCAGACAAGAACTTGTATACCCTGGGTGGTATGGCCCTAGGCATAGTAAACTGTAAAAAATATTAACAAGATGTTTGCCTTCCTTATTCTTTTAGGACTTGCATTCATATAGAATGAGATAAATTCGAAATATCAAAAAAGAGTCTCAACGATCATGTGTTCATGGACATACAACCATCAGTTCCGAGACAAAATCTGCGATCCCTGGCCTAGTATTGCTGTAGTTGGAGTTTCTTAGGTCATGTGATAAAAACCTGGTTAGTTTCTTTTTGCTGACCGATAACTATTTGTCGATGAAAAGAGATAGCCTAGAAAATTAAAAAAAAAGCCTACACCACCATGTGTTCCTATACAGTCACCCACTCAAGTACTGACATGGCCCAACCCTGCTTGACTTCAGTGATCAGACAAGAACTTGTATACCCAGGGTGGTATGGCCGTAGGCATAGTAAACTGTAAAAAATATTAACAAGATGTTTGCCTTCCTTATCCTTTTAGGACTTGCATTCATATCGAATGAGATAAATTCGAAATATCAAAAAAGAGTCTCAACGATCATGTGTTCATGGACATACAACCATCAGTTCCGAGACAAAATCTGCGATCCCTGGCCTAGTATTGCTGTAGTTGGAGTTTTTTAGGTCATGTGATAAAAACGTGGTTTGTTTCTTTATGCTGACCGATAACCATTTGTCGATGAAAAGAGATAGCCTAGAAAATTAAAAAAAAGCCTACACCACCATGTGTTCCTATACAGTCACCCACCCAAGTACTGACATGTCCCGACCCTGCTTGACTTCAGTGATCAGACAAGAACTTGTATACCCTGGGTGGTATGGCCCTAGGCATAGTAAACTGTAAAAAATATTAACAAGATGTTTGCCTTCTTTATTCTTTTAGGACTTGCATTCATATAGAATGAGATAAATTCGAAATATCAAAAAAGAGTCTCAACGATCATGTGTTCATGGACATACAACCATCAGTTCCGAGACAAAATCTGCGATCCCTGGCCTAGTATTGCTGTAGTTGGAGTTTCTTAGGTCATGTGATAAAAACCTGGTTAGTTTCTTTTTGCTGACCGATAACTATTTGTCGATGAAAAGAGATAGCCTAGAAAATTAAAAAAAAAGCCTACACCACCATGTGTTCCTATACAGTCACCCACCCAAGTACTGACATGGCCCAACCCTGCTTGACTTCAGTGATCAGACAAGAACTTGTATACCCAGGGTGGTATGGCCGTAGGCATAGTAAACTGTAAAAAATATTAACAAGATGTTTGCCTTCCTTATCCTTTTAGGACTTGCATTCATATCGAATGAGATAAATTCGAAATATCAAAAAAGAGTCTCAACGATCATGTGTTCATGGACATACAACCATCAGTTCGGAGACAAAATCTGCGATCCCTGGCCTAGTATTGCTGTAGTTGGAGTTTTTTAGGTCATGTGATAAAAACGTGGTTTGTTTCTTTATGCTGACCGATAACCATTTGTCGATGAAAAGAGATAGACTAGAAAATTAAGAAATAAAGCCTACACCACCATGTGTTCCTATACAGTCACCCACCCAAGTACTGATATGGCCCGACTCTGCTTGACTTCAGTGATCAGACGAGAACTTGTATACCCAGGGTGGTATGGCCGTAGGCATAGTAAACTGTAAAAAATATTAACAAGATGTTTGCCTTCCTTATCCTTTTAGGACTTGCATTAATATAGATTGAGATTGAATCGAAATATGGAAACAGAGTCTCCAAGATCATACGCCGTCAACATAAAACCATCAGTTCCGAGAAAAATCTGCGATTCCTGGCCTAGTATTGCTGTAGTAGGATTTCCTTAGTTCATTTGATAAAGTCATGGCTAGTTTCTTTATGCTGACAGATAACCATTTGTCGATGAAAAGAGATAGCCTAGAAAATAAGAAAATAAAGCCTGCATCACCATGTGTTCCCAATGCAGTCACCCATCCAAGTACTGACATGGCCCGACCCTGCTTGACTTCAGTGATCAGACGTGAACTGGTATACTTAGGCTGATATGGCTGTAGGCATGGTAAACTGTAAAAAAATATTAACAAGATGTTTGCCTTCCTTATCCTTTTAGGACTTGCATTCATATAGAACCATCAGTTCCGAGACGAGATCTGCTATCCCTTGCCTAGTACTGCTGTAGTTGGAGTTTCTTAGTTCATGTAATAAGGTGGTGGTTAGTTTCTTTATGCTGACCGATAACCATATGTCAATGAAAAGAGATAGCCTAGAAAATTAAAATATAAAGCCTACATCAACATGTGCTCCTATGCAGTCACCCACCCAAGTACTGATATGGCCCTAACCTGCTTGACTTCAGTGATCAGACGAGACCTGGCATACCCAGGCTGATATGGCTGTAGGCATGGTAAACTGTAAAAAAATATTGACAAGATGTTTGCCTTCCTTATCCTTTTAGGACTTGCATTCATATCGAATGAGATAAATTCGAAATATCAAAAAGAGTCTCAACAATCATATGTCCGTCAACATACAACCATCATTTCCGAGACGAGATCTGCTATCCCTGGCCTAGTACTGCTGTAGTTGGAGTTTCTTTGTTCATGTAATAAGGTGGTGGTTAGTTTCTTTATGCTGACCGATAACAATTTGTCGATGAAAAGAGATAGCCTAGAAAATTAAGAAATAAAGCCTGCATCACCATGTGTTCCAATGCAGTCACCCACCCAAGTACTGACATGGCTCGACCCTGCTTGATTTCAGTGATCAGACGTCAACTGGTATACTTAGGCTGATATGGCTGTAGGCATGGTAAACTGTAAAAAAATATTCACAAGATGTTTACCTTCCTTATCCTTTTAGGACTTGCATTCATATCGAATGAGATAAATTCGAAATATCAAAAAGAGTCTCAACAATCATATGTCCGTCAACATACAACCATCATTTCCGAGACGAGATCTGCTATCCCTGGCCTAGTACTGCTGTAGTTGGAGTTTCTTTGTTCATGTAATAAGGTGGTGGTTAGTTTCTTTATGCTGACTGATAACAATTTGTCGATGAAAAGAGATAGCCTAGAAAATTAAAAAAAAAGGCTACACAACCATGTGTTCCTATGCAGTCACCCACCCAAGTACTGACATGTCCCGACCCTGCTTGACTTTAGTGATCCGACAAGAACTTGTATACCCTGGGTGGTATGGCCCTAGGCATAGTAATCTGTAAAAAATATTAACAAGATGTTTCCCTTCCTTATCCTTTTAGGACTTGCATTCGTATAGAACCATCAGTTCCGAAACGAGATCTGCTATCCCTTGCCTAGTACTGCTGTAGTTGGAGTTTCTTAGTTCATGTAATAAGGTGGTGGTTAGTTTCTTTATGCTGACCGATAACCATATGTCAATGAAAAGAGATAGCCTAGAAAATTAAAATATAAAGCCTACATCAACATGTGCTCCTATGCAGTCACCCACCCAAGTACTGATATGGCCCTACCCTGCTTGACTTCAGTGATCAGACGAGAACTGGCATACCCAGGCTGATATGGCTGTAGGCATGGTAAACTGTAAAAAAATATTGACAAGAT
This sequence comes from Pelagia noctiluca, assembly GCA_963924455.1. NCBI lineage: Eukaryota > Metazoa > Cnidaria > Scyphozoa > Semaeostomeae > Pelagiidae > Pelagia > Pelagia noctiluca. The sequence goes on along the minus strand of OZ004321.1, from coordinate 11,098,960 downwards.
GTTTGCCTTCCTTATCCTTTTAGGACTTGCATTCATATCGAATGAGATAAATTCGAAATATCAAAAAGAGTCTCAACAATCATATGTCCGTCAACATACAACCATCATTTCCGAGACGAGATCTGCTATCCCTGGCCTAGTACTGCTGTAGTTGGAGTTTCTTTGTTCATGTAATAAGGTGGTGGTTAGTTTCTTTATGCTGACCGATAACAATTTGTCGATGAAAAGAGATAGCCTAGAAAATTAAGAAATAAAGCCTGCATCACCATGTGTTCCAATGCAGTCACCCACCCAAGTACTGACATGGCTCGACCCTGCTTGATTTCAGTGATCAGACGTCAACTGGTATACTTAAGCTGATATGGCTGTAGGCATGGTAAACTGTAAAAAAATATTAACAAGATGTTTGCCTTCCTTATCCTTTTAGGACTTGCATTCATATCGAATGAGATAAATTCGAAATATCAAAAAAGAGTCTCAACGATCATGTGTTCATGGACATATAACCATCAGTTCCAAGACAAAATCTGTGATCTCTAGCCTAGTATTGCTGTAGTTGGAGTTTCTTAGGTCATGTGATAAAAACGTGGTTAGTTTCTTTATGCTGACCGATAAACATATGTCAATGAAAAGAGATAGCCTAGAAAATTAAAAAAAAAGCCTACACCACCATGTGTTCCTATACAGTCAGCCACCCAAGTACTGACATGGCCCGACCCTGCTTGACTTCAGTTATCAGACAAGAACTTGTATACCCAGGGTGGTATGGCCGTAGGCATAGTAAACTGTAAAAAATATTAACAAGATGTTTGCCTTCCTTATCCTTTTAGGACTTGCATTCATATAGAATGAGATTGAATCGAAATATGGAAACAGAGTCTCCAAGATCATACGCCGTCAACATAAAACCATCAGTTCCGAGACAAAATCTGCGATTCCTGGCCTAGTATTGCTGTAGTAGGAGTTCCTTAGTTCATGTGATAAAGTCATGGCTAGTTTCTTTATGCTGACAGATAACCATTTGTCGATGAAAAGATATAGCCTAGAAAATTGAAAAATAAAGCCTACAATACCATGCAATCCTGTGCAGTCACCCACCCAAGTACTGACATGGTCAGACCCTGCTTGACTTCAGTGATCAGACGTGAACTGGTATACTTAGGTTGATATGGCTGTAGGCATGGTAAACTGTAAAAAATATTAACAAGATGTTTGCCTTCCTTATCCTTTTAGGACATGCATTCGTATAGAATGAGATAAATTCGAAATATCAAAAAAGAGTCTCAACGATCATGTGTTCATGGACATACCACCATCAGTTCCGAGACAAAATCTGCGATCCCTGGCCTAGTATTGCTGTAGTTGGAGTCTCTTCGGTCATGTGATAAAAACGTGGTTAGTTTCTTTATGCTGACCGATAATAATTTGTCGATGAAAAGAGATAGCCTAGAAAATTAAAAAATAAGCCTGCATCACCATGTGTTCCTATGCAGTCACCCACCAAAGTACTGACATGGCCGGACCCTGCTTGACTGCAGTGATCAGACGAGAACTGGTATACCAAGGCTGATATGGCTGTAGGCATAGTAACTGTAAAAAATATTAACAAGATGTTTGCCTTCCTTATCCTTTTAGGACTTGCATTCGTATAGAACCATCAGTTCCGAGACGAGATCTGCTATCCCTTGCCTAGTACTGCTGTAGTTGGAGTTTCTTAGTTCATGTAATAAGGTGGTGGTTAGTTTCTTTATGCTGACCGATAACCATATGTCAATGAAAAGAGATAGCCTAGAAAATTAAAAAATAAAGCCTGCATCACCATGTGTTCGAATGCAGTCACCCACCCAAGTACTGATATGGCCGTACCCTGCTTGACTTAAGTGATCAGACGAGAACTGGCATACCCAGGCTGATATCGCTGTAGGCATGGTAAACTGTAAAAAAATATTAACAAGATGTTTGCCTTCTTTATCCATTTAGGACTTGCATTCATATCGAATGAGATAAATTCGAAATATCAAAAAGAGTCTCAACAATCATATGTCCGTCAACATACAACCATCATTTCCGAGACGAGATCTGCTATCCCTGGCCTAGTACTGCTGTAGTTGGAGTTTCTTAGTTCATGTAATAAGGTGGTGGTTAGTTTATTTATGCTGACCGATAACCATATGTCAATGAAAAGAGATAGCCTACAAAATTAAAAAATAAAGCCTGCATCACCATGTGCTCCAATGCTGTCACTCACCCAAGTACTGACATGGCCCGACCCTGCTTGACTTCAGTGATCAGACGTGAACTGGTATACTTAGGCTGATATGGCTGTAGGCATGTTAAACTGTAAAAAATATTAACAAGATGTTTGCTTTTCTTATCCTCTTAGGACTTGCATTCATATAGAATGAGATTGAATCGAAATATGGAAACAGAATCTCCAAGATCATATGTTCGTTGACATACAACCATCAGTTCCGGGACAAGATCTGCGATCCCTCGCCTAGTATTGCTGTAGTTGGAGTTTCTTAGGTCATGTGATAAAAACGTGGTTAGTTTCTTTATGCTGACCGATAAACATATGTCAATGAAAAGAGATAGCCTAGAAAATTAAAAAATAAAGCCTGCATCACCATGTGTTCCAATGCAGTCACCCACCCAAGTACTGACATGGCCCGACCCTGCTTGACTTTCAGTGATCAGACAAGAACTTGTATACCCTGGGTGGTATGGCCCTAGGCATGGTAAACTGTAAAAAAATATTATCAAGATGTTTGCCTTCCTTATCCTTTTAGGACTTGCATTCATATCGAATGAGATAAATTCGAAATATCAAAAAAGAGTCTCAACGATCATGTGTTCATGGACATACAACCATGAGTTCCGAGACAAAATCTGCGATCCCTGGCCTAGTATTGCTGTAGTTGGAGTCTATTAGGTCATGTGATAAAAACGTGGTTAGTTTCTTTATGCTGACTGATAACAATTTGTCGATGAAAAGAGATAGCCTAGAAAATTAAAAAAAAAGGCTACACAACCATGTGTTCCTATGCAGTCACCCGCCCAAGTACTGACATGGCCGGACCCTGCTTGACTGCAGTGATCAGACGAGAACTGGTATACCAAGGCTGATATGGCTGTAGGCATAGTAACTGTAAAAAATATTAACAAGATGTTTGCTTTCCTTATCCTTTTAGGACTTGCATTCGTATAGAATGAGATAAATTCAAAATATCAAAAAAGAGTCTCAACGATCATGTGTTCATGGACATAGAACCATCAGTTCCGAGACGAGATCTGCTATCCCTGGCCTAGTACTGCTGTAGTTGGAGTTTCTTAGTTAATGTAATAAGGTGGTGGTTAGTTTCTTTATGCTGACCGATAACCATATGTCAATGAAAAGAGATAGCCTAGAAAATTAAAAAATAAAGCCTGCATCACCATGTGCTCCAATGCTGTCACTCACCCAAGTACTGACATGGCCCGACCCTGCTTGACTTCAGTGATCAGACGAGAACTGGTATACTTGGGCTGATATGGCTGTAGGCATGTTAAACTGTAAAAAATATTAACAAGATGTTTGCCTTTCTTATCCTCTTAGGACTTGCATTCATATAGAATGAGATTGAATCGAAATATCAAAAAAGAGTCTCAACGATCATGTGTTCATGGACATACAACCATCAGTTTCGAGACGAGATCTGCTATCCCTGGCCTAGTACTGCTGTAGTTGGAGTTTCTTAGTTAATGTAATAAGGTGGTGGTTAGTTTCTTTATGCTGACCGATAACCATATGTCAATGAAAAGAGATAGCCTAGAAAATTAAAATATAAAGCCTACATCAACATGTGCTCCTATGTAGTCAACCACCCAAGTACTGATATGGCCCTACCCTGCTTGACTTCAGTGATCAGACGAGAACTGGCATACCCAGGCTGATATGGCTGTAGGCATGGTAAACTGTAAAAAAATATTAACAAGATGTTTGCCTTCCTTATCCATTTAGGACTTGCATTCATATCGAATGAGATAAATTCGAAATATCAAAAAGAGTCTCAACAATCATATGTCCGTCAACATACAACCATCATTTCCGAGACGAGATCTGCTATCCCTGGCCTAGTACTGCTGTAGTTGGAGTTTCTTAGTTAATGTAATAAGGTGGTGGTTAGTTTCTTTATGCTGACCGATAACCATATGTCAATGAAAAGAGATGTAGTCAACCACCCAAGTACTGATATGGCCCTACCCTGCTTGACTTCAGTGATCAGACGTGAACTGGTATACTTAGGCTGATATGGCTGTAGGCATGTTAAACTGTAAAAAATATTAACAAGATGTTTGCCTTTCTTATCCTCTTAGGACTTGCATTCATATAGAATGAGATTGAATCGAAATATGGAAACAGAATCTCCAAGATCATATGTTCGTCGACATACAACCATCAGTTCCGAGACGAGATCTGCTATCCCTCGCCTAGTATTGCTGTAGTTGGAGTTTCTTAGCTCATGTGATAAAGTCATGGATAGTCTCTTTATGCTGACAGATAACCATTTGTCGATGAAAAGAGATAGACTAGAAAATTAAGAAATAAAGCCTGCATCACCATATGTTCCAATGCAGTCACCCACCCAAGTACTGACATAGCCCGACCCTGCTTGACTTCAGTGATCAGACGTGAACTGGTATACTTAGGCTGATATGGCTGTAGGCATGGTAAACTATAAAAAAAATATTAACAAGATGTTTGCCTTCCTTATCCTTTTAGGACTTGCATTCATATCGAATGAGATAAATTTGAAATATCAAAAAAGAGTCTCAACGATCATGTGTTCATGGACATACAACCATCAGTTCCGAGACAAAATCTGCGATCCCTAGCCTAGTATTGCTGTAGTTGGAGTTTCTTAGGTCATGTGATAAAAACATGGTTAGTTTCTTTATTCTGACCGATAACCATTTGTCGATGAAAAGAGATAGCGTAGAAAATTAAAAAAAAAGCCTACACCACCATGTGTTCCTATGCAGTCACCCACCCAAGTACTGACATGTCCCGACCCTGCTTGACTTCAGTGATCAGACAAGAACTTGTATACCCTGGGTGGTATGGCCCTAGGCATAGTAAACTGTAAAAAATATTAACAAGATGTTTGCCTTCCTTATTCTTTTAGGACTTGCATTCATATAGAATGAGATTGAATCGAAATATGGAAACAGAGTCTACAAGATCATACGCCGTCAACATAAAACCATCAGTTCCGAGACAAAATCTGCGATTCCTGGCCTAGTATTGCTGTAGTAGGAGTTCCTTAGTTCATGTGATAAAGTCATTGCTAGTTTCTTTATGCTGACAGATAACCATTTGTCGATGAAAAGAGATAGACTAGAAAATTAAGAAATAAAGCCTGCATCACCATGTGTTCCAACGCAGTCACCCATCCAAGTACTGACATGGCCCGACCCTGCTTGACTTCAGTGATCAGACGTGAACTGGTATACTTAGGCTGATATGGCTGTAGGCATGGTAAACTGTAAAAAAATATTAACAAGATGTTTGCCTTCCTTATCCTTTTAGAACTTGCATTCATATCGAATGAGATAAATTCGAAATATCAAAAAAGAGTCTCAACGATCATGTGTTCATGGACATACAACCATCAGTTCCGAGACAAAATCTGCGATTCCTGGCCTAGTATTGCTGTAGTTGAAGTTTCTTAGGTCATGTGAAAAAAACGTGGTTAGTTTCTTTATGCTGACCGATAACCATTTGTCGATGAAAAGAGATAGCCTAGAAAATTAAAAAAAAAGCCTACACAACCATGTGTTTCTATGCAGTCACCCACCCAAGTACTGACATGGCCGGACTCTGCTTGACTGCAATGATCAGACGAGAACTGGTATACCAAGGCTGATATGGCTGTAGGGATAGTAACTGTAAAAAATATTAACAAGATGTTTGCCTTCCTTATCCTTTTAGGACTTGCATTCGTATAGAATGAGATAAATTCAAAATATCAAAAAAAAGTCTCAACGATCATGTGTTCATGGACATACAACCATCAGTTCCGAGACGAGATCTGCTATCCTGGCCTAGTACTGCTGTAGTTGGAGTTTCTTAGTTCATGTAAGAAGGAGGTGGTTAGTTTCTTTATGCTGACCGATAACCATTTGTCAATGAAAAGAGATAGACTAGAAAATTAAAATATAAAGCCTACATCAACATGTGCTCCTATGCAGTCACCCACCCAAGTACTGATATGGCCGTACCCTGCTTGACTTAAGTGATCAGACGAGAACTGGCATACCCAGGCTGATATGGCTGTAGGCATGGTAAACTGTAAAAAAATATTAACAAGATGTTTGCCTTCCTTATCCATTTAGGACTTGCATTCATATTGAATGAGATAAATTCGAAATATCAAAAAGAGTCTCAACAATCATATGTCCGTCAACATACAACCATCATTTCCGAGACGAGATCTGCTATCCCTGGCCTAGTACTGCTGTAGTTGGAGTTTCTTAGTTCATGTAATAAGGTGGTGGTTAGTTTATTTATGCTGACCGATAACCATATGTCAATGAAAAGAGATAGCCTACAAAATTAAAAAATAAAGCCTGCATCACCATGTGCTCCAATGCTGTCACTCAGCCAAGTACTGACATGGCCCGACCCTGCTTGACTTCAGTGATCAGACGTGAACTGGTATACTTAGGCTGATATGGCTGTAGGCATGGTAAACTGTAAAAAAATATTAACAAGATGTTTGCCTTCCTTATCCTTTTAGGACTTGCATTCATATCGAATGAGATAAATTCGAAATATCAAAAAAGAGTCTCAACGATCATGTGTTCATGGACATACAACCATCAGTTCCGAGACAAAATCTGCGATCCCTGGCCTAGTATTGCTGTAGTTGGAGTCTCTTAGGTCATGTGATAAAAACGTGGTTAGTTTCTTTATGCTGACCGATAACAATTTGTCGATGAAAACAGATAGCCTAGAAAATTAAAATATTAAGCCTACATCAACATGTGCTCCTATGCAGTCACCCACCCAAGTACTGATATGGCCGTATCCTGCTTGACTTCAGTGATCAGACGAGAACTGGCATACCCAGGCTGATATGGCTGTAGGCAAGGTAAACTGTAAAAAAATATTAACAAGATGTTTGCCTTCCTTATCCATTTAGGACTTGCATTCATATCGAATGAGATAAATTCGAAATATCAAAAAGAGTCTCAACAATCATATGTCCGTCAACATACAACCATCAGTTCCGGGACAAGATCTGCGATCCCTCGCCTAGTATTGCTGTAGTTGGAGTTTCTTAGTTCATGTGATAAAGTCATGGCTAGTTTCTTTATGCTGACAGATAACCATTTGTCGATGAAAAGAGATAGACTAGAAAATTAAGAAATAAAGCCTGCGTCACCATGTGTTCCAATGCAGTCACCCACCCAAGTACTGACATGGCCCGACCCTGCTTGACTTCAGTGATTAGACGTGAACTGGTATACTTAGGCTGATATGGCTGTAGGCATGGTAAACTGTAAAAAATATTAACAAGATGTTTGCCTTCCTTATCCTTTTAGGACTTGCATTCATATCGAATGAGATAAATTCGAAATATCAAAAAAGAGTCACAACGATCATGTGTTCATGGACATACAACCATCAGTTCCGAGACGAGATCTGCTATCCCTGGCCTAGTACTGCTGTAGTTGGAGTTTGTTAGGTCATGTGATAAAAACGTGGTTAGTTTCTTTATTCTGACCGATAATCATTTGTCGATGAAAAGAGATAGCATAAAAAATTAAAAAAAAGCCTACACCGCCATGTGTTCCTATGCAGTCACCAACCCAAGTACTGACATGTCCCGACCCTGCTTGACTTCAGTGATCAGACAAGAACTTGTATACCCTGGGTGGTATGGCCCTAGGCATAGTAAACTGTAAAAAATATTAACAAGATGTTTGCCTTCCTTATTCTTTTAGGACTTGCATTTATATAGAATGAGATTGAATCGAAATACGGAAACAGAGTCTCCAAGATCATACGCCTTCAACATAAAACCATGAGTTCCGAGACAAAATCTGCGATTCCTGGCCTAGTATTGCTGTAGTAGGAGTTCCTTAGTTCATGTGATAAATTCATGGCTAGTTTCTTTATGCTGACAGATAACCATTTGTCGATGAAAAGAGATAGCCTAGAAAATTAAAAAATAAAGCCTGCATCACCATGTGTTCCAATGCAGTCACCCACCCAAGTACTGACATGGCCCGACCCTGCTTGACTTCAGTGATCAGACGTGAACTGGTATACTTAGGCTGATATGGCTGTAGGCATGGTAAACTGTAAAAAAATATTATCAAGATGTTTGCCTTCCTTATCCTTTTAGGACTTGCATTCATATCGAATGAGATAAATTCGAAATATCAAAAAACAGTCTCAACGATCATGTGTTCATGGACATACAACCATGAGTTCCGAGACAAAATCTTCGATCCCTGGCCTAGTATTGCTGTAGTTGGAGTCTATTAGGTCATGTGATAAAAACGTGGTTAGTTTCTTTATGCTGACTGATAACAATTTGTCGATGAAAAGAGATAGCCTAGAAAATTAAAAAAAAAGGCTACACAACCATGTGTTCCTATGCAGTCACCCGCCCAAGTACTGACATTGCCGGACCCTGCTTGACTGCAGTGATCAGACGAGAACTGGTATACCAAGGCTGATATGGCTGTAGGCATAGTAACTGTAAAAAATATTAACAAGATGTTTGCCTTCCTCATCCTTTTAGGACTTGCATTCGTATAGAATGAGATAAATTCAAAATATCAAAAAAAAGTCTCAACGATCATGTGTTCATGGACATACAACCATCAGTTCCGAGACGAGATCTGCTATCCTGGCCTAGTACTGCTGTAGTTGGAGTTTCTTAGTTCATGTAATAAGGTGGTGGTTAGTTTCTTTATGCTGACCGATAACCATTTGTCAATGAAAAGAGATAGCCTAGAAAATTAAAAAATAAAGCCTACAATACCATGTGCTCCAATGCTGTCACTCAGCCAAGTACTGACATGGCCCGACCCTGCTTGACTTCAGTGATCAGACGTGAACTGGTATACTTAGGCTGATATGGCTGTAGGCATGGTAAACTGTAAAAAAATATTAACAAGATGTTTGCCTTCCTTATCCTTTTAGGACTTGCATTCATATCGAATGAGATAAATTCGAAATATCAAAAAAGAGTCTCAACGATCATGTGTTCATGGACATACAACCATCAGTTCCGAGACAAAATCTGCGATCCCTGGCCTAGTATTGCTGTAGTTGGAGTCTCTTAGGTCATGTGATAAAAACGTGGTTAGTTTCTTTATGCTGACCGATAACAATTTGTCGATGAAAACAGATAGCCTAGAAAATTAAAATATTAAGCCTACATCAACATGTGCTCCTATGCAGTCACCCACCCAAGTACTGATATGGCCGTACCCTGCTTGACTTCAGTGATCAGACGAGAACTGGCATACCCAGGCTGATATGGCTGTAGGCAAGGTAAACTGTAAAAAAATATTATCAAGATGTTTGCCTTCCTTATCCTTTTAGGACTTGCATTCATATCGAATGAGATAAATTCGAAATATCAAAAAAGAGTCTCAACGATCATGTGTTCATGGACATACAACCATGAGTTCCGAGACAAAATCTGCGATCCCTGGCCTAGTATTGCTGTAGTTGGAGTCTATTAGGTCATGTGATAAAAACGTGGTTAGTTTCTTTATGCTGACTGATAACAATTTGTCGATGAAAAGAGATAGCCTAGAAAATTAAAAAAAAAGGCTACACAACCATGTGTTCCTATGTAGTCACCCGCCCAAGTACTGACATGGCCGGACCCTGCTTGACTGCAGTGATCAGACGAGAACTGGTATACCAAGGCTGATATGGCTGTAGGCATAGTAACTGTAAAAAATATTAACAAGATGTTTGCCTTCCTTATCCTTTTAGGACTTGCATTCGTATAGAATGAGATAAATTCAAAATATCAAAAAAGAGTCTCAACGATCATGTGTTCATGGACATACAACCATCAGTTCCGAGACGAGATCTGCTATCCCTGGCCTAGTACTGCTGTAGTTGGAGTTTCTTAGTTAATGTAATAAGGTGGTGGTTAGTTTCTTTATGCTGACCGATAACCATATGTCAATGAAAAGAGATAGCCTAGAAAATTAAAAAAATAAAGCCTGCATCACCATGTGCTCCAATGCTGTCACTCACCCAAGTACTGACATGGCCCGACCCTGCTTGACTTCAGTGATCAGACGAGAACTGGTATACTTAGGCTGATATGGCTGTAGGCATGTTAAACTGTAAAAAATATTAACAAGATGTTTGCCTTTCTTATCCTCTTAGGACTTGCATTCATATAGAATGAGATTGAATCGAAATATCAAAAAAGAGTCTCAACGATCATGTGTTCATGGACATACAACCATCAGTTTCGAGACGAGATCTGCTATCCCTGGCCTAGTACTGCTGTAGTTGGAGTTTCTTAGTTAATATAATAAGGTGGTGGTTAGTTTCTTTATGCTGACCGATAACCATATGTCAATGAAAAGAGATAGCCTAGAAAATTAAAATATAAAGCCTACATCAACATGTGCTCCTATGTAGTCAACCACCCAAGTACTGATATGGCCCTACCCTGCTTGACTTCAGTGATCAGACGAGAACTGGCATACCCAGGCTGATATGGCTGTAGGCATGGTAAACTGTAAAAAAATATTAACAAGATGTTTGCCTTCCTTATCCATTTAGGACTTGCATTCATATCGAATGAGATAAATTCGAAATATCAAAAAGAGTCTCAACAATCATATGTCCGTCAACATACAACCATCATTTCCGAGACGAGATCTGCTATCCCTGGCCTAGTACTGCTGTAGTTGGAGTTTCTTAGTTAATGTAATAAGGTGGTGGTTAGTTTCTTTATGCTGACCGATAACCATATGTCAATGAAAAGAGATAGCCTAGAAAATTAAAATATAAAGCCTACATCAACATGTGCTCCTATGTAGTCAACCACCCAAGTACTGATATGGCCCTACCCTGCTTGACTTCAGTGATCAGACGTGAACTGGTATACTTAGGCTGATATGGCTGTAGGCATGTTAAACTGTAAAAAATATTAACAAGATGTTTGCCTTTCTTATCCTCTTAGGACTTGCATTCATATAGAATGAGATTGAATCGAAATATGGAAACAGAATCTCCAAGATCATATGTTCGTCGACATACAACCATCAGTTCCGGGACAAGATCTGCGATCCCTCGCCTAGTATTGCTGTAGTTGGAGTTTCTTAGTTCATGTGATAAAGTCATGGATAGTTTCTTTATGCTGACAGATAACCATTTGTCGATGAAAAGAGATAGACTAGAAAATTAAGAAATAAAGCCTGCATCACCATGTGTTCCAACGCAGTCACCCATCCAAGTACTGACATGGCCCGACCCTGCTTGACTTCAGTGATCAGACGTGAACTGGTATACTTAGGCTGATATGGCTGTAGGCATGGTAAACTGTAAAAAAATATTAACAAGATGTTTGCCTTCCTTATCCTTTTAGAACTTGCATTCATATCGAATGAGATAAATTCGAAATATCAAAAAAGGGTCTCAACGATCATGTGTTCATGGACATACAACCATCAGTTCCGAGACAAAATCTGCGATTCCTGGCCTAGTATTGCTGTAGTTGAAGTTTCTTAGGTCATGTGAAAAAAACGGGGTTAGTTTCTTTATGCTGACCGATAACCATTTGTCGATGAAAAGAGATAGCCTAGAAAATTAAAAAAAAAGCCTACACAACCATGTGTTCCGATGCAGTCACCCACCCAAGTACTGACATGGCCGGACTCTGCTTGACTGCAATGATCAGACGAGAACTGGTATACCAAGGCTGATATGGCTGTAGGGATAGTAACTGTAAAAAATATTAACAAGATGTTTGCCTTCCTTATCCTTTTAGGACTTGCATTCGTATAGAATGAGATAAATTCAAAATATCAAAAAAAAGTCTCAACGATCATGTGTTCATGGACATACAACCATCAGTTCCGAGACGAGATCTGCTATCCTGGCCTAGTACTGCTGTAGTTGGAGTTTCTTAGTTCATGTAATAAGGTGGTGGTTAGTTTCTTTATGCTGACCGATAACCATTTGTCAATGAAAAGAGATAGACTAGAAAATTAAAATATAAAGCCTACATCAACATGTGCTCCTATGCAGTCACCCACCCAAGTACTGATATGGCCGTACCTTGCTTGACTTAAGTGATCAGACGAGAACTTGCATACCCAGGCTGATATGGCTGTAGGCATGGTAAACTGTAAAAAAATATTAACAAGATGTTTGCCTTCCTTATCCATTTAGGACTTGCATTCATATCGAATGAGATAAATTCGAAATATCAAAAAGAGTCTCAACAATCATATGTCCGTCAACATACAACCATCATTTCCGAGACGAGATCTGCTATCCCTGGCCTAGTACTGCTGTAGTTGGAGTTTCTTAGTTCATGTAATAAGGTGGTGGTTAGTTTATTTATGCTGACCGATAACCATATGTCAATGAAAAGAGATAGACTAGAAAATTAAGAAATAAAGCCTACACCACCATGTGTTACTATACAGTCATCCACCCAAGTACTGACATGGCCCGACCCTGCTTGACTTCAGTGATCAGACGTGAACTGGTATACTTAGGCTGATATGGCTGTAGGCATGGTAAACTGTAAAAAAATATTATCAAGATGTTTGCCTTCCTTATCCTTTTAGGACTTGCATTCATATCGAATGAGATAAATTCGAAATATCAAAAAAGAGTCTCAACGATCATGTGTTCATGGACATACAACCATGAGTTCCGAGACAAAATCTGCGATCCCTGGCCTAGTATTGCTGTAGTTGGAGTCTATTAGGTCATGTGATAAAAACGTGGTTAGTTTCCTTATGCTGACTGATAACAATTTGTCGATGAAAAGAAATAGCCTAGAAAATTAAAAAAAAAGGCTACACAACCATGTGTTCCTATGCAGTCACCCGCCCAAGTACTGACATGGCCGGACCCTGCTTGACTGCAGTGATCAGACGAGAACTGGTATACCAAGGCTGATATGGCTGTAGGCATAGTAACTGTAAAAAATATTAACAAGATATTTGCCTTCCTTATCCTTTTAGGACTTGCATTCGTATAGAATGAGATAAATTCAAAATATCAAAAAAGAGTCTCAACGATCATGTGTTCATGGACATACAACCATCAGTTCCGAGACGAGATCTGCTATCCCTGGCCTAGTACTGCTGTAGTTGGAGTTTCTTAGTTAATGTAATAAGGTGGTGGTTAGTTTCTTTATGCTGACCGATAACCATATGTCAATGAAAAGAGATAGCCTAGAAAATCAAAAAATAAAGCCTGCATCACCATGTGCTCCAATGCAGTCACTCACCCAAGTACTGACATGACCTGACCCTGCTTGACTTCAGTGATCAGACGTGAACTGTTATACTAAGGCTGATATGGCTGTAGGCATGGTAAACTGTAAAAAATATTAACAAGATGTTTGCCTTTCTTATCCTCTTAGGACTTGCATTCATATAGAATGAGATTGAATCGAAATATCAAAAAAGAGTCTTAACGATCATGTGTTCATGGACATACAACCATCACTTTCGAGACGAGATCTGCTATCCCTGGCCTAGTACTGCTGTAGTTGGAGTTTCTTAGTTAATGTAATAAGGTGGTGGTTAGTTTCTTTATGCTGACCGATAACCATATGTCAATGAAAAGAGATAGCCTAGAAAATTAAAATATAAAGCCTACATCAACATGTGCTCCTATGTAGTCAACCACCCAAGTACTGATATGGCCCTACACTGCTTGACTTCAGTGATCAGACGAGAACTGGCATACCCAGGCTGATATGGCTCTAGGCATGGTAAACTGTAAAAAAATATTAACAAGATGTTTGCCTTCCTTATCCATTTAGGACTTGCATTCATATCGAATGAGATAAATTCGAAATATCAAAAAGAGTCTCAACAATCATATGTCCGTCAACATACAACCATCATTTCCGAGACGAGATCTGCTATCCCTGGCCTAGTACTGCTGTAGTTGGAGTTTCTTAGTTAATGTAATAAGGTGGTGGTTAGTTTCTTTATGCTGACCGATAACCATATGTCAATGAAAGGAGATAGCCTAGAAAATTAAAATATAAAGCCTACATCAACATGTGCTCCTATGTAGTCAACCACCCAAGTACTGATATGGCCCTACCCTGCTTGACTTCAGTGATCAGACGTGAACTGGTATACTTAGGCTGATATGGCTGTAGGCATGTTAAACTGTAAAAAATATTAACAAGATGTTTGCCTTTCTTATCCTCTTAGGACTTGCATTCATATAGAATGAGATTGAATCGAAATATGGAAACAGAATCTCCAAGATCATATGTTCGTCGACATACAACCATCAGTTCCGGGACAAGATCTGCGATCCCTCGCCTAGTATTGCTGTAGTTGGAGTTTCTTAGTTCATGTGAAAAAAACGTGGTTAGTTTCTTTATGCTGACCGATAACCATTTGTCAATGAAAAGAGATAGCCTAGAAAATTAAAAAAAAAGCCTACACAACCATGTGTTCCTATGCAGTCACCCACCCAAGTACTGACATGGCCGGACTCTGCTTGACTGCAATGATCAGACGAGAACTGGTATACCAAGGCTGATATGGCTGTAGGGATAGTAACTGTAAAAAATATTAACAAGATGTTTGCCTTCCTTATCCTTTTAGGACTTGCATTCGTATAGAATGAGATAAATTCAAAATATCAAAAAAGAGTCTCAACGATCATGTGTTCATGGACATACAACCATCAGTTCCGAGACGAGATCTGCTATCCTGGCCTAGTACTGCTGTAGTTGGAGTTTCTTAGTTCATGTAATAAGGTGGTGGTTAGTTTCTTTATGCTGACCGATAACCATATGTCAATGAAAAGAGATAGACTAGAAAATTAAGAAATAAAGCCTGCATCACCATGTGTTCCAATACAGTCACCCACCCAAGTACTGACATGGCCCGTCCCTGCTTGACTTCAGTGATCAGACGTGAACTGGTATACTTAGGTTGATATGGCTGTAGGCATTGTAAACTGTAAAAAAATATTAACAAGATGTTTGCCTTCCTTATCCTTTTAGGACTTGCATTCATATAGAATGAGATAAATTCGAAATATCAAAAAAGAGTCTCAACGATCATGTGTTCATGGACATACAACCATCAGTTCCGAGACAAAATCTGCGATCCCTAGCCTAGTATTGCTGTAGTTGGAGTTTCTTAGGTCATGTGATAAAAACATGGTTAGTTTCTTTATTCTGACCGATAACCATTTGTCGATGAAAAGAGATAGCGTAGAAAATTAAAAAAAAGCCTACACCACTATGTGTTCCTATGCAGTCACCCACCCAAGTACTGACATGTCCCGACCCTGCTTGACTTCAGTGATCAGACAAGAACTTGTATACCCTGGATGGTATGGCCCTAGGCATAGTAAACTGTAAAAAATATTAACAAGATGTTTGCCTTCCTTATTCTTTTAGGACTTGCATTCATATAGAATGAGATTGAATCGAAATATGGAAACAGAGTCTCCAAGATCATACGCCGTCAACATAAAACCATCAGTTCCGAGACAAAATCTGCGATTCCTGGCCTAGTATTGCTGTAGTTGGAGTTGCTTAGTTCATGTAATAAGGTGGTGGTTAGTTTCTTTATGCTGACCGATAACCATATGTCAATGAAAAGAGATAGCCTAGAGAATTAAAAAATAAAGCCTAAAATACCATGCGTTCCTGTGTAGTCACCCACCGAAATACTGACATGGTCCAACCTTGCTTGACTTCAGTGATCAGACGTGAACTGGTATACTTAGGCTGATATGGCTGTAGGCATGGTAAATTGTAAAAAATATTAACAAGATGTTTGCCTTCCTTATCCTTTTAGGACTTGCATTCATATCGAATGAGATAAATTCAAAATATCAAAAAAGAGTCTCAACGATCATGTGTTCATGGACATACAATCATCAGTTCCGAGACAACATCTGCGATCCCTGGTCTAGTATTGCTGTAGTTGGAGTTGCTTAGTTCATGTAATAAGGTGGTGGTTAGTTTCTTTATGCTGACCGATAACCATATGTCAATGAAAAGAGATAGCCTAGAAAATTAAATAAAAGCCTACACAACCATGTGTTCCTATGCAGTCACCCACCCAAGTACTGACATGGCCGGACTCTGTTTGACTGCAATGATCAGACGAGAACTGGTATACCAAGGCTGATATGGCTGTAGGGATAGTAACTGTAAAAAATATTAACAAGATGTTTGCCTTCCTTATCCTTTTAGGACTTGCATTCATATAGAATGAGATTGAATCGAAATATGGAAACAGAGTCTCCAAGATCATACGCCGTCAACATAAAACCATCAGTTCCGAGACAAAATCTGCGATTCCTGGCCTAGTATTGTTGTAGTAGGAGTTCTTTAGTTCATGCGATAAAGTCATGGCTAGTTTCTTTATGCTGACAGATAACCATTTGTCGATGAAAAGAGATAGCCTAGAAAATTAAAAAAAAAGCCTACACCACCATGTGTTCCTATACAGTCACCCATCATCATCATCATCATCATCAATTTATTTAAAGTAGGCTTATCTACAATAAAATAGCTGATTAAGCTAATTAAGGCCTACTAGCTAAAAAATACATATTATTTGGAAATTCTACAATATTTACAATATTAAAAGAAAGAAATACCTAAGATATCTCAAATCATGTTAGGTACCCAACCTGCGGTATGTATGTTTTACATAACCTACAGTTGCAATTTTCACCTTTCCAGCATTTAATTTGTGCTTTAAAAACAGAAAGTGAGCTGGCTTCTTTCACCGCATTTGGCAAATTCCGCCAGAGTCTGCTTCCAAGGAAGGATATAGTTTCAACTCCAAAAGATGTTGTATGCACTTTTGGAAGCTGGGAATCGTTACCTTGTCTTAGGTTATAACCAATATTGCGATCCAGGAAAATATCCTTCATAAATGCTGGATTTAGATCAGTCTTCGTTTTATAAACTTCAGTCATAAGCAACTGTAGGTTCCTTAAATGAATGGTCTCCAAATTCCATTGCTCCAGAAGGGACTCAAACTCTGTTTGATTGTCATTGTATGCAAGACACAATGCTCTTTCATGGATATGATTAATTTGACGATTTAAACCTCGGTCATAGAACATCCAGACAAGTGGGCAATAACTAAAATGAGACAAGACAAATGCTTGCATCACCTTACTTAGCTTCTCTGCGCCCATGTAGCAGGATATTCTGGCAAGTGCATGGAGCTTCTGGCTAGCTTTTTTGCAAAGAGTTTTAACATGTTGCCTAAAGCTTAACGTTTGGTCAAAAGTTATCCCTAGGAGCTTCTCCTCATTGCTTTCCTTCACGCGAGCCTCCCCTATTTTGATGGAGGCTTCATCACTTTTCCGACCAAAAATCATCAAATGACATTTGTCTTCATTTAGTTTCATATGATTGTTTGGAAACCATTGACTGATCTTAAGAGCATCAAACTCTAATTTTGCAATGACATTCTCTACGGTATGACCACATGCATATATTGTTGTGTCATCTGCGTAGTTACAAACTTCGGTCTCTTCTAGGAACAGGAATAAGTCATTCACATATATGTTAAACAAAAGGGGTCCCAAAACCGAGCCTTGTGGTACACCCAGATCAGTGTTTGCCCACGCACTGAACGAACCGTTCACCTTCACCCTTTGCTTCCTGTCAAAGAGATAGCTATGCACAAAAAGTAATGCAGATCTACTGAAACCATATGCGTTTAATTTTGCAATTAGTAATTCGTGATTTAGACAGTCAAAAGCCTTCGATAGGTCTGTCAGAACAGCACCTGCGATGCCCCCGCTGTCCAAAGACTTGTTACAGGTTTCTATCAGACGTAGAAGTGCATGCTGTGTGCCATACCCCTTTCGAAAGCCACATAAGAGTGGAGACATAAATCTTTCGGTGAATGGTAGCATTTGATTTTGCATTAACCGTTCAAAGATTTTGGAAACCGATGGTAAAACAGTTATTGGCCGATAATTCTTTTTTGAAAAGGCATCATCTTTTTTAAAAAGTGACGTGATATCCCCAGCTTTCAATTCTTGAGGGAAAGTATTCTTTGTCATGTGCCAGTTAAATAATATTTGAATGGCAACGCTAAATACGTCAGAAATTTCTTTAAGAATTCTTGCTGGTAAACTTTCAACAGGGGAGGCCTTATTTGTATTAACTAATTTTATCTGGGTAGCAATTTCGCGAATAGAGACCTCTCTAAACTCAAATTTGTTGGTGATCTTATGATTCTCTTTGATTTTGCAAATACTTGGATGAGCATCATATTTTTTAATTGCTTTTTCTACGGGATCCTGAATATCATCTGTAGGGAGCAAAACTACGTCACCAGCAGAGATTTCTAGACTGTCTGTTACAGTTGCAAAATGGTGGTTAAAGATCTCTGCAATCTCCAAGTCATTGGTGATCATTTTATCATTTTCAATCAGAGTCAAAGATGAGTTTACCTGGACCTTATCTGAAAAGATCGGCTTAACTGTTTTCCAAAATTTACGATTATCTTTGAGATTGTCAAGATTAATATTTCGGTAGTAATCAAATTTTGCCTTGCGTAGTAACTTCACGCATTTATTTCTCTGCTTTTTAAAAGCCTCAAGATTTGCTTCAGTTCTGTTTCTGATGTACTTGTTACGTAGCCTAGTGCGGTGCATGTGCTCTTTACGTAATGCTTTTGTCATAAAAGGCCCATCGTTTGCACGTATCGATTTCCTTTTAACAGGTGCATGTTCGTTCAGTGCGCGCATGACCCCAGCCTCAAAGGCACCGTAGTCCTCGATCTCACTTAATTCGGATGAGATCATATGCAATAAGTTTTCTTTGAAGTCCACGGCGTCAAATTTGCTGTAATCCCGGTATGTAACTATCTTGGGACCCCTTTTGACAAATCCACCCTTGAGAACAGTAACTACCATTGCATGAAAATCAGATAAACCCGTTTCTATAGCAACCGTATTTTGAAAGCTAGATTTCCTGTTAGTAAGGATTAAGTCAATGCTTCGAGGGTTACCTGACTTCAAACAGGTTGGGCATCTAACAAGGTTTGTTAAGTTGTAATCATCCATGAAAGCACTGATAGCGTCCTCCCCGACTTCACAATTGAAGTCTCCAATTAGAATTATGTTCTCATACTTTCTACAAAAATAGTCGAGTGCTTTTCCAATCTCACGAAAGAAGTATTGTTCGGGCTGAGATGGTGGACGATAAATCGAAATGAGAATCCACTTTTGTTTTTTGACGGTTAGTTCAATTTGCCCACACTCAATATCATTGGGTGGTTTATAAATTGTCAATTCCTTGATTGGTGCTCTCTCTCTCACATATATCAATAGGCCACCGCCATACCGATCTCGATCATACCGGAATGGTTTCATGAAGCCTTCAATCACGAATTGACTGGTTGTAAAAGTACTGTCGATTTTTGTCTCTGCAATTATGAGGACATCTATATTATCTGAAACTAATGGTCTCAGAAAATCTATCTTATTTCTTATAGAATTTATGTTAAGATATGCAATAATAAGACCATTGTGATTCCTAAATCTAATACTTTTAAGTGAGGTAATAGCATCATCATACTCATTGGATTGATCGGATTGGTCGTTTTCAGTGCTCTCATGGACAGAATCATTTGGCCTATCAGAACAATTTACATGGCTGACGTCACTCAGGTCATGGTCGGGCGAAACATAGTTATAACAATATTCTGAAACATTATTATCTACGTTCTCCCAACTATAGTTCTCCCTGAGTTGACTAGGGTAGCCGGGCCTACGGTGTCAATTTTTACAAGCATTTAACAGATTTTCTTCAAAAATTTTATCACCAGTACGATTTAAGTGTATACGACTACGATTCAAATGTCTTAGAGGGTCTATGTTAGGATGGTCAACGTACCTCAATTCTTTTTCATGGCATAAATCTGCAAGAATAAGGTTTACCCTTTTCCTTTTGTCTTCATATTCGTCGTTTCGTCCAACTAGAGCGGAAATCGTGACATCGATTTGTTCCTTCTCCATCGATGCTGCCAGCGATATTATTTCTTGTGCGAGTGTGACTTCAGATTGATTCTTGTTCCGTAAGTTGTTTGTTCCAATATGCAGAATAACAGCGTCGGGACTGCTTTCCACCGTTGGCTTGCAGTAATGCTTCATATCGTTAACAGTTGCTCCACTAAAGGCTTTTACGTGAATCTTTTCATTCTTTTCACAACTTTTCGTCATTCTCCAGCCTTCAACGTTTTTCACAAGTGAGTCTCCCAGTATTACGGTGTTACAACGAGCTTGCTGTTTATCTTGTTGTTCACCATTATCCTTGACTGTTACAGAGATAATTTCTTCAGGGATGGCAGAGGTTTGACTTTCCGCGTGACACTTATCATCAGAGGAATTGACATTGGTGCTCGCCCGTTTGTTGTTTCGCTTTTTACTTTTCTTTTTCTTTCTTCGATTAGCTGTTTCTACTTCAATGCTTTCATAAACAATTGGTGTTTTGTTTGTTTCTTCAACTTTCCCATTGTTATTATTATCAAGTAATTGTTCTTTTGATTTGTTGCTTTCATCTAGTTGATGCCTGAGCGTAAAGTTTTCCTCTGTTATTTTTCGATTTATTGCTCTTTCCCTTTCGATTAGGTGATTTAAGTCCGCAACACTAGCAGCAAGTCGACTTGCACTTTCAAATATACGAAGGTCAGGGAGCGTAGAGTTCACAGCTGAATGTTTCATTGTAAAACATTCTGAGTGTTGAGTTGGTGCGGTGAATTTCGGATTCGAAGATTCCTCTGCGAAGACTGACTCGGTGTTGTTTTCCTTGTCGATTTGCTCGTCAGTTTCGTTGCTTTCTTTCCCCGTTGTTTTCTGAGAAAATCCCTCTCCATTCTTATCTGCTTTCTCTTCATTTATATCAACTTCGTCTGTCTTTGAAACAAAGTATGACCCATTTTCGATATACAGCTTGCGTTCGGATACAAGATCATCTAGCAAGGAAGAAAGCAACTCTTCTGTTAGGCCTTTTTTCATAGCTTCGCTTGTAATTAACTTTTTATCTGGTTTCTTCTTCTTGGTAGTACGTATCTCTTTAATAACACGAGCCAGCAAGCCAATGGTTTTTTGTTGTCCATTTAGCTCCATAATGAAAGTATTTCACGTTCATAAACTAGCCTATATTTTAGATTATTTTTGCAACTGCTCAAGCAAGGAAACACGTCCGACCCCGACACGTCCGTATATGCCCACCCACCCAAGTACTGACATGTCCCGACCCTGCTTGACTTCAGTGATCAGACAAGAACTTGTATACCCTGGGTGGTATGGCCCTAGGCATAGTAAACTGTAAAAAATATTAACAAGATGTTTGCCTTCCTTATTCTTTTAGGACTTGCATTCATGTTTTCTGAGAAAATCCCTCTCCATTCTTATCTGCTTTCTCTTCATTTATATCAACTTCGTCTGTCTTTGAAACAAAGTATGACCCATTTTCGATATACAGCTTGCGTTCGGATACAAGATCATCTAGCAAGGAAGAAAGCAACTCTTCTGTTAGGCCTTTTTTCATAGCTTCGCTTGTAATTAACTTTTTATCTGGTTTCTTCTTCTTGGTAGTACGTATCTCTTTAATAACACGAGCCAGCAAGCCAATGGTTTTTTGTTGTCCATTTAGCTCCATAATGAAAGTATTTCACGTTCATAAACTAGCCTATATTTTAGATTATTTTTGCAACTGCTCAAGCAAGGAAAAACGTCCGACCCCGACACGTCCGTATATGCCCACCCACCCAAGTACTGACATGTCCCGACCCTGCTTGACTTCAGTGATCAGACAAGAACTTGTATACCCTGGGTGGTATGGCCCTAGGCATAGTAAACTGTAAAAAATATTAACAAGATGTTTGCCTTCCTTATTCTTTTAGGACTTGCATTCATATAGAATGAGATTGAATCGAAATATGGAAACAGAGTCTCCAAGATCATACGCCGTCAACATAAAACCATCAGTTCCGAGACAAAATCTGCGATTCCTGGCCTAGTATTGCTGTAGTAGGAGTTCCTTAGTTAATGTGATAAAGTCATGGCTAGTTTCTTTATGCTGACAGATAACCATTTGTCGATGAAAAGAGATAGCCTAGAAAATTAGAAAATAAAGCCTGCATCACCACGTGTTCCAATGCAGTCACCCATCCAAGTACTGACATGGCCCGACCCTGCTTGACTTCAGTGATCAGACGTGAACTGGTATACTTAGGCTGATATGGCTGTAGGCATGGTAAACTGTAAAAAATATTAACAAGATGTTTGCCTTCCTTATCCTTTTAGGACTTGCATTCATATCGAATGAGATAAATTCAAAATATCAAAAAAGAGTCTCGACGATCATGTGTTCATGGACATACAATCATCAGTTCCGAGACAAAATCTGCGATCCCTGGCCTAGTATTGCTGTAGTTGGAGTTCCTTAGTTCATGTGATAAATTCCTGGCTAGTTTCTTTATGCAGACCGATAACCATTTGTCGATGAAAAGAGATACACAAGAAAATCAAAAAATAAAGTTTACAATACCATACATTCCTGTGCAGTCACCCACCCAAGTACTGACATGGTCCAACCCTGCTTGACTTCAGTGATCAGACGTGAACTGGTATACTTAGGCTGATATGACTGTAGGCATGGTAAACTGTAAAAAAATATTAACAAGATGTTTGCCTTCCTTATCCTTTTAGGACTTGCATTCATATCGAATGAGATAAATTCGAAATTTCAAAAAAGAGTCTCAACGATCATATGTCCGTCAACATACAACCATCAGTTCCGAGACGAGATCTGCTATCCCTGGCCTAGTACTGCTGTAGTTGGAGTTGCTTAGTTCATGTAATAAGGTGGTGGTTAGTTTCTTTATGCTGACCGATAACCATATGTCAATGAAAAGAGATAGCCTAGAAAATTAAAAAATAAAGCCTAAAATACCATGCGTTCCTGTGTAGTCACCCACCGAAATACTGACATGGTCAAACTTTGCTTGACTTCTGTGATCAGACGTGAACTGGTATACTTAGGCTGATATGGCTGTAGGCATGGTAAATTGTAAAAAATATTAACAAGATGTTTGCCTTCCTTATCCTTTTAGGACTTGCATTCATATCGAATGAGATAAATTCAAAATATCAAAAAAGAGTCTCAACGATCATGTGTTCATGGACATACAACCAGCAGTTCCGAGATGAGATCTGCTATCCCTGGCCTAGTACTGCTGTAGTTGGAGTTCCTTAGTTCATGTGATAAAGTCATGGCTAGTTTCTTTATGCTGACAGATAACCATTTGTCGATGAAAAGAGATAGCCTAGAAAATTAGAAAAAAAAGCCTGCATCACCACGTGTTCCAATGCAGTCACCCATCCAAGTACTGACATGGCCCGACCCTGCTTGACTTCAGTGATCAGACGTGAACTGGTATACTTAGGCTGATATGGCTGTAGGCATGGTAAACTGTAAAAAATATTAACAAGATGTTTGCCTTCCTTATCCTTTTAGGACTTGCATTCATATCGAATGAGATAAATTCAAAATATCAAAAAAGAGTCTAAACGATCATGTGTTCATGGACATACAATCATCAGTTCCGAGACAAAATCTGCGATCCCTGGCCTAGTATTGCTGTAGTTGGAGTTCCTTAGTTCATGTGATAAATTCATGGCTAGTTTCTTTATGCAGACCGATAACCATTTGTCGATGAAATGAGATACACAAGAGAATTAAAAAATAAAGATTACAATACCATACATTCCTGTGCAGTCACCAACCCAAGTACTGACATGGTCCAACCCTGCTTGACTTCAGTGATCAGACGTGAACTGGTATACTTAGGCTGATATGACTGTAGGCATGGTAAACTGTAAAAAAATATTAACAAGATGTTTGCCTTCCTTATCCTTTTAGGACTTGCATTCATATAGAATGAGATAAATTCGAAATTTCAAAAAAGAGTCTCAACGATCATATGTCCGTCAACATACAACCATCAGTTCTGAGACGAGATCTGCTATCCCTGGCCTAGTACTGCTGTAGTTGGAGTTTCTTAGTTCATGTAATAAGGTGGTGGTTAGTTTATTTATGCTGATTGATAACCATATGTCAATGAAAAGAGATAGCCTAGAAAATTAAAAAATAAGCCTGCATCACCATGTGCTCCAATGCAGTCACTCACCCAAGTACTGACATGGCCCGACCCTGCTTGACTTCAGTGATCAGACGTGAACTGGTATACTTAGGCTGATATGGCTGTAGGCATGGTAAACTGTAAAAAATATTAACAAGATGTTTGCCTTCCTTATCCTTTTAGGACTTGCATTCATATCGAATGAGATAAATTCAAAATATCAAAAAAGAGTCTAAACGATCATGTGTTCATGGACATACAATCATCAGTTCCGAGACAAAATCTGCGATCCCTGGCCTAGTATTGCTGTAGTTGGAGTTCCTTAGTTCATGTGATAAATTCATGGCTAGTTTCTTTATGCAGACCGATAACCATTTGTCGATGAAATGAGATACACAAGAGAATTAAAAAATAAAGTTTACAATACCATACATTCCTGTGCAGTCACCAACCCAAGTACTGACATGGTCCAACCCTGCTTGACTTCAGTGATCAGACGTGAACTGGTATACTTAGGCTGATATGACTGTAGGCATGGTAAACTGTAAAAAAATATTAACAAGATGTTTGCCTTCCTTATCCTTTTAGGACTTGCATTCATATAGAATGAGATAAATTCGAAATTTCAAAAAAGAGTCTCAACGATCATATGTCCGTCAACATACAACCATCAGTTCTGAGACGAGATCTGCTATCCCTGGCCTAGTACTGCTGTAGTTGGAGTTTCTTAGTTCATGTAATAAGGTGGTGGTTAGTTTATTTATGCTGATTGATAACCATATGTCAATGAAAAGAGATAGCCTAGAAAATTAAAAAATAAGCCTGCATCACCATGTGCTCCAATGCAGTCACTCACCCAAGTACTGACATGGCCCGACCCTGCTTGACTTCAGTGATCAGACGTGAACTGGTATACTTAGGCTGATATGGCTGTAGGCATGGTAAACTGTAAAAAATATTAACAAGATGTTTGCCTTCCTTATCCTTTTAGGACTTGCATTCATATCGAATGAGATAAATTCAAAATATCAAAAAAGAGTCTCAACGATCATGTGTTCATGGACATACAACCATCAGTTCCGAGATGAGATCTGCTATCCCTGGCCTAGTACTGCTGTAGTTGGAGTTTCTTAGTTCATGTAATAAGGTGGTGGTTAGTTTCTTTATGCTGACCGATAAACATATGTCAATGAAAAGAGATAGCCTAGAAAATTAAAAAAAAAGCCTACACCACCATGTGTTCCTATACAGTCACCCACCCAAGTACTGACATGTCCCGACCCTGCTTGACTTCAGTGATCAGACAAGAACTTGTATACCCTGAGTGGTATAGCCCTAGGCATAGTAAACTGTAAAAAATATTAACAAGATGTTTGCCTTCCTTATTCTTTTAGGACTTGCATTCATATAGAATGAGATTGAATCGAAATATGGAAACAGAGTCTCCAAGATCATACGCCGTCAACATAAAACCATCAGTTCCGAGACAAAATCTGCGATTCCTGGCCTAGTATTGCTGTAGTAGGAGTTCCTTAGTTCATGTGATAAAGTCATGGCTAGTTTCTTTATGCTGACAGATAACCATTTGTCGATGAAAAGAGATAGCCTAGAAAATTAGAAAATAAAGCCTGCATCACCACGTGTTCCAATGCAGTCACCCATCCAAGTACTGACATGGCCCGACCCTGCTTGACTTCAGTGATCAGACGTGAACTGGTATACTTAGGCTGATATGGCTGTAGCCATGGTAAACTGTAAAAAAATATTAACAAGATGTTTGCCTTTCTTATCCATTTAGGACTTGCATTCATATCGAATGAGATAAATTCGAAATATCAAAAAAGAGTCTCAACGATCATGTGTTCATGGACATACAATCATCAGTTCCGAGACAAAATCTGCGATCCCTGGCCTAGTATTGCTGTAGTTGGAGTTTCTTAGGTCATGTGATAAATTCATGGCTAGTTTCTTTATGCAGACCGATAACCATTTGTCGATGAAAAGAGATACACAAGAAAATTAAAAAATAAAGTTTACAATACCATACATTCCTGTGCAGTCACCCACCCAAGTACTGACATGGTCCAACCCTGCTTGACTTCAGTGATCAGACGTGAACTGGTATACTTAGGCTGATATGACTGTAGGCATGGTAAACTGTAAAAAAATATTAACAAGATGTTTGCCTTCCTTATCCTTTTAGGACTTGCATTCATATCGAATGAGATAAATTCGAAATTTCAAAAAAGAGTCTCAACGATCATATGTCCGTCAACATACAACCATCAGTTCCGAGACGAGACCTGCTATCCCTGGCCTAGTACTGCTGTAGTTGGAGTTTCTTAGTTCATGTAATAAGGTGGTGGTTAGTTTATTTATGCTGACCGATAACCATATGTCAATGAAAAGAGATAGCCTAGAAAATTAAAAAATAAGCCTGCATCACCATGTGCTCCAATGCAGTCACTCACCCAAGTACTGACATGGCCCGACCCTGCTTGACTTCAGTTATCAGACGTGAACTGGTATACTTAGGCTGATATGGCTGTAGGCATGGTAAACTGTAAAAAATATTAACAAGATGTTTGCCTTTCTTATCCTCTTAGGACTTGCATTCATATAGAATGAAATTGAATCAAAATATGGAAACAGAATCTCCAAGATCATATGTTCGTCGAAATACAACCATCAGTTCCAAGACAAGATCTGCGATCCCTCGCCTAGTATTGCTGTAGTTGAAGTTGCTTAGTTCATGTAATAAGGTGGTGGTTAGTTTCTTTATGCTGACCGATAACCATATGTCAATGAAAAGAGATAGCCTAGAAAATCAAAAAATAAAGCCTACAATACCATGCGTTCCTGTGTAGTCACCCACCGAAGTACTGACATGGCCCAACCTTGCTTGACTTCAGTGATCAGACGTGAACTGGTATACTTAGGCTGATATGGCTGTAGGCATGGTAAACTGTAAAAAAATATTAACAAGATGTTTGCCTTCCTTATCCATTTAGGACTTGCATTCATATCGAATGAGATAAATTCGAAATTTCAAAAAAGAGTCTCAACGATCATATGTCCGTCAACATACAACCATCAGTTCCGAGACGAGATCTGCTATCCCTGGCCTAGTACTGCTGTAGTTGGAGTTTCTTAGTTCATGTAATAAGGTGGTGGTTAGTTTATTTATGCTGACCGATAACCATATGTCAATGAAAAGAGATAGCCTAGAAAATTAAAAAATAAGCCTGCATCACCATGTGCTCCAATGCAGTCACTCCCCCAAGTACTGACATGGCCCGACCCTGCTTGACTTCAGTGATCAGACGTGAACTGGTATACTTAGGCTGATATGGCTGTAGGCATGGTAAACTGTTAAAAATATTAACAAGATGTTTGCCTTCCTTATCCTTTTAGGACTTGCATTCATATCGAATGAGATAAATTCAAAATATCAAAAAAGAGTCTCAACGATCATGTGTTCATGGACATACAATCATCAGTTCCGAGACAAAATCTGCGATCCCTGGCCTAGTATTGCTGTATTTCGAGTTTCTTAGGTCATGTGATAAAAACGTGGTTAGTTTCTTTATGCTGACCGATAACAATTTGTCGATGAAAAGAGATAGCCTAGAAAATTAAAAAAAAGCCTACACAACCATGTGTTCCTATGCTGTCACCCACCCAAGTACTGACATGGCCGGACCCTGCTTGACTGCAGTGATCAGACGAGAACTGGTATACCAAGGCTGATATGGCTGTAGGCATAGTAACTGTAAAAAATATTAACAAGATGTTTGCCTTCCTTATCCTTTTAGGACTTGCATTCGTATAGAATGAGATAAATTCAAAATATCAAAAAAGAGTCTCAACGATCATGTGTTCATGGTCATACAACCATCAGTTCCGAGACAAGATTTGCGATCCCTCGTCTAGTATTGCTGTAGTTGAAGTTTCTTAATTCATGTGATAAAGTCATGGGTAGTTTCTTTATGCTGACAGATAACCATATGTCAATGAAAAGAGATAGCCTAGAAAATTAAAAAAAAGCCTGCATCACCATGTGCTCCAATGCAGTCACTCACCCAAGTACTGACATGGCCCGACCCTGCTTGACTTCAGTGATCAGACGTGAACTGGTATACTTGGGCTGATATGGCTGTAGGCATGGTAAACTGTAAAAAATATAAACAAGATGTTTGCCTTCCTTATCTTCTTAGGACTTGCATTCATATAGAATGAGATTGAATCGAAATATGGAAACAGAGTCTCCAAGATCATATGTTCGTCAACATACAACCATCAGTTCCGAGACAAGATTTGCGATCCCTCGTCTAGTATTGCTGTAGTTGAAGTTTCTTAATTCATGTGATAAAGTCATGGGTAGTTTCTTTATGCTGACAGATAACCATATGTCAATGAAAAGAGATAGCCTAGAAAATTAAAAAAAAGCCTGCATCACCATGTGCTCCAATGCAGTCACTCACCCAAGTACTGACATGGCCCGACCCTCCTTGACTTCAGTGATCAGACGTGAACTGGTATACTTAGGCTGATATGGCTGTAGGCATGGTAAACTGTTAAAAATATTAACAAGATGTTTGCCTTCCTTATCCTTTTAGGACTTGCATTCATATCGAATGAGATAAATTCAAAATATCAAAAAAGAGTCTCAACGATCATGTGTTCATGGACATACAATCATCAGTTCCGAGACAAAATCTGCGATCCCTGGCCTAGTATTGCTGTATTTCGAGTTTCTTAGGTCATGTGATAAAAACGTGGTTAGTTTCTTTATGCTGACCGATAACAATTTGTCGATGAAAAGAGATAGCCTAGAAAAATAAAAAAAAGCCTACACAACCATGTGTTCCTATGCTGTCACCCACCCAAGTACTGACATGGCCCGACCCTCCTTGACTTCAGTGATCAGACGTGAACTGGTATACTTAGGCTGATATGGCTGTAGGCATGGTAAACTGTAAAAAAATATTAACAATATGTTTGCCTTCCTTATCCTCTTAGGACTTGCATTCAAATAGAATGAGATTGAATCGAAATATGGAAACAGAATCTCCAAGATCATATGTTCGTCGACATACAACCATCAGTTCCGAGACGAGATCTGCTATCCCTGGCCTAGTACTGCTGTAGTTGAAGTTTCTTAGTTCATGTAATAAGGTGGTGGTTAGTTTATTTATGCTGACCGATAACCATATGTCAATGAAAAGAGATAGCCTAGAAAATTAAAAAATAAGCCTGCATCACCATGTGCTCCAATGCAGTCACTCCCCCAAGTACTGACATGGCCCGACCCTGCTTGACTTCAGTGATCAGACGTGAACTGGTATACTTAGGCTGATATGGCTGTAGGCATGGTAAACTGTTAAAAATATTAACAAGATGTTTGCCTTCCTTATCCTTTTAGGACTTGCATTCATATCGAATGAGATAAATTCAAAATATCAAAAAAGAGTCTCAACGATCATGTGTTCATGGACATACAATCATCAGTTCCGAGACAAAATCTGCGATCCCTGGCCTAGTATTGCTGTATTTCGAGTTTCTTAGGTCATGTGATAAAAACGTGGTTAGTTTCTTTATGCTGACCGATAACAATTTGTCGATGAAAAGAGATAGCCTAGAAAATTAAAAAAAAGCCTACACAACCATGTGTTCCTATGCTGTCACCCACCCAAGTACTGACATGGCCGGACCCTGCTTGACTGCAGTGATCAGACGAGAACTGGTATACCAAGGCTGATATGGCTGTAGGCATAGTAACTGTAAAAAATATTAACAAGATGTTTGCCTTCCTTATCCTTTTAGGACTTGCATTCGTATAGAATGAGATAAATTCAAAATATCAAAAAAGAGTCTCAACGATCATGTGTTCATGGTCATACAACCATCAGTTCCGAGACGAGATCTGCTATCCCTGGCCTAGTACTGCTGTAGTTGGAGTTTCTTAGTTCATGTAATAAGGTGGTGGTTAGTTTCTTTATGATGACCGATAAACATATGTCAATGAAAAGAGATAGCCTAGAAAATTAAAAAATAAAGCCTGCATCACCATGTGCTCCAATGCAGTCACTCACCCAAGTACTGACATGGCCCGACCCTGCTTGACTTCAGTGATCAGACGTGAACTGGTATACTTGGGCTGATATGGCTGTAGGCATGGTAAACTGTAAAAAATATAAACAAGATGTTTGCCTTCCTTATCTTCTTAGGACTTGCATTCATATAGAATGAGATTGAATCGAAATATGGAAACAGAGTCTCCAAGATCATATGTTCGTCAACATACAACCATCAGTTCCGAGACAAGATTTGCGATCCCTCGTCTAGTATTGCTGTAGTTGAAGTTTCTTAATTCATGTGATAAAGTCATGGGTAGTTTCTTTATGCTGACAGATAACCATATGTCAATGAAAAGAGATAGCCTAGAAAATTAAAAAAAAGCCTGCATCACCATGTGCTCCAATGCAGTCACTCACCCAAGTACTGACATGGCCCGACCCTCCTTGACTTCAGTGATCAGACGTGAACTGGTATACTTAGGCTGATATGGCTGTAGGCATGGTAAACTGTTAAAAATATTAACAAGATGTTTGCCTTCCTTATCCTTTTAGGACTTGCATTCATATCGAATGAGATAAATTCAAAATATCAAAAAAGAGTCTCAACGATCATGTGTTCATGGACATACAATCATCAGTTCCGAGACAAAATCTGCGATCCCTGGCCTAGTATTGCTGTATTTCGAGTTTCTTAGGTCATGTGATAAAAACGTGGTTAGTTTCTTTATGCTGACCGATAACAATTTGTCGATGAAAAGAGATAGCCTAGAAAAATAAAAAAAAGCCTACACAACCATGTGTTCCTATGCTGTCACCCACCCAAGTACTGACATGGCCCGACCCTCCTTGACTTCAGTGATCAGACGTGAACTGGTATACTTAGGCTGATATGGCTGTAGGCATGGTAAACTGTAAAAAAATATTAACAATATGTTTGCCTTCCTTATCCTCTTAGGACTTGCATTCAAATAGAATGAGATTGAATCGAAATATGGAAACAGAATCTCCAAGATCATATGTTCGTCGACATACAACCATCAGTTCCGAGACGAGATCTGCTATCCCTGGCCTAGTATTGCTGTAGTAGGAGTTCCTTAGTTCATGTGATAAAGTCATTGCTAGTTTCTTTATGCTGACAGATAACCATTTGTGGATGAAAAGAGATAGCCTAGAAAATTAAAAAATAAAGCCTGCATCACCATGTGTTCCAATGCAGTCACCCATCCAAGTACTGACATGGCCCGACCCTGCTTGACTTCAGTGAGCAGACGTGAACTGGTATATTTAGGCCGATATGGCTGTAGGCATGGTAAACTGTAAAAAAATATTAACAAGATGTTTGCCTTCCTTATCCTTTTAGGACTTGCATTCATATCGAATGAGATAAATTCGAAATATCAAAAAAGAGTCTCAACGATCATGTGTTCATGGACATACAACCATCAGTTCCGAGACAAAATCTGCGATCCCTGGCCTAGTATTGCTGTAGTTGGAGTCTCTTAGGTCATGTGATAAAAACGTGGTTAGTTTTTTTATGCTGACCGATAACAATTTGTCGATGAAAAGATATAGCCTAGAAAATTGAAAAATAAAGCCTACAATACCATGCAATCCTGTGCAGTCACCCACCCAAGTACTGACATGGTCAGACCCTGCTTGACTTCAGTGATCAGACGTGAACTGGTATACTTAGGTTGATATGGCTGTAGGCATGGTAAACTGTAAAAAATATTAACAAGATGTTTGCCTTCCTTATCCTTTTAGGACATGCATTCGTATAGAATGAGATAAATTCGAAATATCAAAAAAGAGTCTCAACGATCATGTGTTCATGGACATACCACCATCAGTTCCGAGACAAAATCTGCGATCCCTGGCCTAGTATTGCTGTAGTTGGAGTCTCTTCGGTCATGTGATAAAAACGTGGTTAGTTTCTTTATGCTGACCGATAATAATTTGTCGATGAAAAGAGATAGCCTAGAAAATTAAAAAAAAAAGCCTACACAACCATGTGTTCCTATGCAGTCACCCACCAAAGTACTGACATGGCCGGACCCTGCTTGACTGCAGTGATCAGACGAGAACTGGTATACCAAGGCTGATATGGCTGTAGGCATAGTAACTGTAAAAAATATTAACAAGATGTTTGCCTTCCTTATCCTTTTAGGACTTGCATTCGTATAGAATGAGATAAATTCAAAATATCAAAAAAGAGTCTCAACGATCATGTGTTCATGGACATACAACCATCAGTTCCGAGACAAGATCTGCGATCCCTCGCCTAGTATTGCTGTAGTTGAAGTTTCTTAGTTCATGTGATGAAGTCATGGCTAGTTTCTTTATGCTGACAGATAACCATTTGTCGATGAAAAGAGATATACTAGAAAATTAAAAAATAAAGCCTGCATCACCATGTGCTCCAATGCAGTCACTCACCCAAGTACTGACATGACCCGACCCTGCTTGACTTCAGTGATCAGACGTGAACTGTTATACTTAGGCTGATATGGCTGTAGGCATGGTAAACTGTAAAAAATATTAACAAGATGTTTGCCTTCCTTATCCTCTTAGGACTTGCATTCATATAGAATGAGATTGAATCGAAATATGGAAACAGAATCTCCAAGATCATATGTTCGTCGACATACAACCATCAGTTCCGAGACGAGATCTGCTATCCCTGGCCTAGTACTGCTGTAGTTGGAGTTTCTTAGTTCATGTAATAAGGTGGTGGTTAGTTTCTTTATGCTGACCGATAACCATATGTCAATGAATAGAGATAGCCTAGAAAATTAAAAAAAAAGCCTATACAACCATGTGTTCCTATGCAGTCACCCACCCAAGTACTGACATGGCCGGACCCTGCTTGACTGCAGTGATCAGACGAGAACTGGTATACCAAGGCTGATATGGCTGTAGGCATAGTAACTGTAAAAAATATTAACAAGATGTTTGCCTTCCTTATCCTTTTAGGACTTGCATTCGTATAGAATGAGATAAATTCAAAATATCAAAAAAGAGTCTCAACGATCATGTGTTCATGGACATACAACCATCAGTTCCGAGATGAGATCTGCTATCCCTGGCCTAGTACTGCTGTAGTTGGAGTTTCTTAGTTCATGTAATAAGGTGGTGGTTAGTTTCTTTATGCTGACCGATAAACATATGTCAATGAAAAGAGATAGCCTAGAAAATTAAAAAAAAAGCCTACACCACCATGTGTTCCTATACAGTCACCCACCCAAGTACTGACATGTCCCGACCCTGCTTGACTTCAGTGATCAGACAAGAACTTGTATACCCTGGGTGGTATGGCCCTAGGCATAGTAAACTGTAAAAAATATTAACAAGATGTTTGCCTTCCTTATTCTTTTAGGACTTGCATTCATGTAGAATGAGATTGAATCGAAATATGGAAACAGAATCTCAAAGATCATATGTTCGTCGACATACAAACATCAGTTCCGAGACAAGATCTGCGATTCCTGGCCTAGTATTGCTGTAGTAGGAGTTCCTTAGTTCATGTGATAAATTCATGGCTAGTTTCTTTATGCTGACAGATAACCATTTGTCGATGAAAAGAGATAGCGTAGAAAATTAAAAAATAAAGCCTGCATCAGCATGTGTTCCAATGCAGTCACCCACCCAAGTACTGACGTGGCCCGACCCTGCTTGACTTAAGTGATCAGACGTGAACTGGTATACTTAGGCTGATATGGCTGTAGGCATGGTAAACTGTAAAAAAATATTAACAAGATGTTTGCCTTCCTTATCCTTTTAGGACTTGCATTCATATCGAATGAGATAAATTCGAAATATCAAAAAAGAGTCTCAACGATCCTGTGTTCATGGACATACAACCATCAGTTCCGAGACAAAATCTGCGATCCCTGGCCTAGTATTGCTGTAGTTGGAGTCTCTTAGGTCATGTGATAAAAACGTGGTTAGTTTCTTTATGCTGACCGATAACAATTTGTCGATGAAAAGAGATAGCCTAGAAAATTAAAAAAAAGCCTACACAACCATGTGTTCCTATGCAGTCACCCACCCAAGTACTGACATGGCCGGACTCTGCTTGACTGCAATGATCAGACGAGAACTGGTATACCAAGGCTGATATGGCTGTAGGGATAGTAACTGTAAAAAATATTAACAAGATGTTTGCCTTCCTTATCCTTTTAGGACTTGCATTCGTATAGAATGAGATAAATTCAAAATATCAAAAAAGAGTCTCAACGATCATGTGTTCATGGACATACAACCATCAGTTCCGAGATGAGATCTGCTATCCCTGGCCTAGTACTGCTGTAGTTGGAGTTTCTTAGTTCATGTAATAAGGTGGTGGTTAGTTTCTTTATGCTGACCGATAAACATATGTCAATGAAAAGAGATAGCCTAGAAAATTAAAAAAAAAGCCTACACCACCATGTGTTCCTATACAGTCACCCACCCAAGTACTGACATGTCCCGACCCTGCTTGACTTCAGTGATCAGACAAGAACTTGTATACCCTGGGTGGTATGGCCCTAGGCATAGTAAACTGTAAAAAATATTAACAAGATGTTTGCCTTCCTTATTCTTTTAGGACTTGCATTCATATAGAATGAGATTGAATCGAAATATGGAAACAGAGTCTCCAAGATCATACGCCGTCAACATAAAACAATCAGTTTCGAGACAAAATCTGCGATTCCTGGCCTAGTATTGCTGTAGTAGGAGTTCCTTAGTTCATGTGATAAAGTCATGGCTAGTTTCTTTATGCTGACAGATAACCATTTGTCGATGAAAAGAGATAGCCTAGAAAATTAGAAAAAAAAGCCTGCATCACCACGTGTTCCAATGCAGTCACCCATCCAAGTACTGACATGGCCCGACCCTGCTTGACTTCAGTGATCAGACGTGAACTGGTATACTTAGGCTGATATGGCTGTAGGCATGGTAAACTGTAAAAAATATTAACAAGATGTTTGCCTTCCTTATCCTTTTAGGACTTGCATTCATATCGAATGAGATAAATTCAAAATATCAAAAAAGAGTCTCAACGATCATGTGTTCATGGACATACAATCATCAGTTCCGAGACAAAATCTGCGATCCCTGGCCTAGTATTGCTGTAGTTGGAGTTCCTTAGTTCATGTGATAAATTCATGGCTAGTTTCTTTATGCAGACCGATAACCATTTGTCGATGAAATGAGATACACAAGAAAATTAAAAAATAAAGTTTACAATACCATACATTCCTGTGCAGTCACCAACCCAAGTACTGACATGGTCCAACCCTGCTTGACTTCAGTGATCAGGTGTGAACTGGTATACTTAGGCTGATATGACTGTAGGCATGGTAAACTGTAAAAAAATATTAACAAGATGTTTGCCTTCCTTATCCTTTTAGGACTTGCATTCATATAGAATGAGATAAATTCGAAATTTCAAAAAAGAGTCTCAACAATCATATGTCCGTCAACATACAACCATCAGTTCCAAGACGAGATCTGCTATCCCTGGCCTAGTACTGCTGTAGTTGGAGTTTCTTAGTTCATGTAATAAGGTGGTGGTTAGTTTATTTATGCTGACAGATAACCATTTGTCGATGAAAAGAGATAGCGTAGAAAATTAAAAAATAAGCCTGCATCACCATGTGCTCCAATGCAGTCACTCACCCAAGTACTGACATGACCCGACCCTGCTTGACTTCAGTGATCAGACGTGAACTGGTATACTTAGGCTGATATGGCTGTAGGCATGGTAAACTGTAAAAAATATTAACAAGATGTTTGCCTTCCTTATCCTTTTAGGACTTGCATTCATATCGAATGAGATAAATTCAAAATATCAAAAAAGAGTCTCAACGATCATGTGTTCATGGACATACAATCATCAGTTCCGAGACAAAATCTGCGATCCCTGACCTAGTATTGCTGTAGTTGGAGTTGCTTAGTTCATGTAATAAGGTGGTGGTTAGTTTCTTTATGCTGACCGATAAACATATGTCAATGAAAAGAGATAGCCTAGAAAATTAAAAAAAAGCCTACACCACCATGTGTTCCTATACAGTCACCCACCCAAGTACTGATATGTCCCGACCCTGCTTGACTTCAGTGATCAGACAAGAACTTGTATACCCTGGGTGGTATGGCCCTAGGCATAGTAAACTGTAAAAAATATTAACAAGATGTTTGCCTTCCTTATTCTTTTAGGACTTGCATTCATATTGAATGAGATTGAATCGAAATATGGAAACAGAGTCTCAAAGATCATACGCCGTCAACATAAAACCATCAGTTCCGAGACAAAATCTGCGATTCCTGGCCTAGTATTGCTGTAGTAGGAGTTCCTTAGTTCATGTGATAAAGTCATGGCTAGTTTCTTTATGCTGACAGATAACCATTTGTCGATGAAAAGAGATAGCCTAGAAAATTAAAAAATAAAGCCTGCATCACAACGTGTTCAAATGCAGTCACCCATCCAAGTACTGACCTGGCCCGACCCTGCTTGACTTCAGTGATCAGACGTGAACTGGTATACTTAGGCTGATATGGCTGTAGCCATGGTAAACTGTAAAAAAATATTAACAAGATGTTTGCCTTTCTTATCCATTTAGGACTTGCATTCATATCGAATGAGATAAATTCGAAATATCAAAAAAGAGTCTAGACGATCATGTGTTCATGGACATACAACCATCAGTTCCAAGACAAAATCTGCGATCCCTGGCCTAGTATTGCTGTAGTTGGAGTTTCTTAGGTCATGTGATAAAAACGTGGTTAGTTTCTTTATGCTGACCGATAACAATTTTTCGATGAAAAGAGATAGGCTAGAAAATAAAAAAAAAGCCTACACAACCATGTGTTCCTATGCAGTCACCCACCCAAGTACTGACATGGCCGGACTCTGCTTGACTGCAATGATCAGACGAGAACTGGTATACCAAGGCTGATATGGCTGTAGGGATAGTAACTGTAAAAAATATTAACAAGACGTTTGCCTTCCTTATCCTTTTAGGACTTGCATTCGTATAGAATGAGATAAATTCAAAATATCAAAAAAGAGTCTCAACGATCATGTGTTCATGGACATACAACCATCAGTTCCGAGATGAGATCTGCTATCCCTGGCCTAGTACTGCTGTAGTTGGAGTTTCTTAGTTCATGTAATAAGGTGGTGGTTAGTTTCTTTATGCTGACCGATAAACATATGTCAATGAAAAGAGATAGCCTAGAAAATTAAAAAAAAAAGCCTACACCACCATGTATTCCTATACAGTCACCCACCAAAGTACTGACATGTCCCGACCCTGCTTGACTTCAGTGATCAGTCAAGAACTTGTATACCCTGAGTGCTATGGCCCTAGGCATAGTAAACTGTAAAAAATATTAACAAGATGCTTGCCTTCATTATTCTTTTAGGACTTGCATTCATATAGAATGAGATTGAATCGAAATATGGAAACAGAGTCTCCAAGATCATACGCCGTCAACATAAAACCATCAGTTCCGAGACAAAATCTGCGATTCCTGGCCTAGTATTGCTGTAGTAGGAGTTCCTTAGTTCATGTGATAAAGTCATGGCTAGTTTCTTTATGCTGACAGATAACCATTTGTCGATGAAAAGAGATAGCCTAGAAAATTAGAAAATAAAGCCTGCATCACCACGTGTTCCAATGCAGTCACCCATCCAAGTACTGACATGGCCCGACCCTGCTTGACTTCAGTGATCAGACGTGAACTGGTATACTTAGGCTGATATGGCTGTAGGCATGGTAAACTGTAAAAAATATTAACAAGATGTTTGCCTTTCTTATCCTCCTAGGACTTGCATTCATATAGAATGAAATTGAATCAAAATATGGAAACAGAATCTCCAAGATCATATGTTCGTCGAAATACAACCATCAGTTCCCAGACAAGATCTGCGATCCCTCGCCTAGTATTGCTGTAGTTGAAGTTGCTTAGTTCATGTAATAAGGTGGTGGTTAGTTTCTTTATGCTGACCGATAACCATATGTCAATGAAAAGAGATAGCCTAGAAAATCAAAAAATAAAGCCTACAATACCATGCGTTCCTGTGTAGTCACCCACCGAAGTACTGACATGGCCCAACCTTGCTTGACTTCAGTGATCAGACGTGAACTGGTATACTTAGGCTGATATGGCTGTAGGCATGGTAAACTGTTAAAAATATTAACAAGATGTTTGCCTTCCTTATCCTTTTAGGACTTGCATTCATATCGAATGAGATAAATTCAAAATATCAAAAAAGAGTCTCAACGATCATGTGTTCATGGACATACAATCATCAGTTCCGAGACAAAATCTGCGATCCCTGGCCTAGTATTGCTGTAGTTGGAGTTCCTTAGTTCATGTGATAAATTCATGGCTAGTTTCTTTATGCAGACCGATAACCATTTGTCGATGAAAAGAGATACACAAGAAAATTAAAAAATAAAGTTTACAATACCATACAGTCCTGTGCAGTCACCCACCCAAGTACTGACATGGTCCAACCCTGCTTGACTTCAGTGATCAGACGTGAACTGGTATACTTAGGCTAAAATGACTGTAGGCATGGTAAACTGTAAAAAAATATTAACAAGATGTTTGCCTTCCTTATCCTTTTAGGACTTGCATTCATATCGAATGAGATAAATTCGAAATTTCAAAAAAGAGTCTCAACGATCATATGTCCGTCAACATACAACCATCAGTTCCGAGACGAGATCTGCTATCCCTGGCCTAGTACTGCTGTAGTTGGAGTTTCTTAGTTCATGTAATAAGGTGGTGGTTAGTTTATTTATGCTGACCGATAACCATATGTCAATGAAAAGAGATAGCCTAGAAAATTAAAAAATAAGCCTGCATCACCATGTGCTCCAATGCAGTCACTCACCCAAGTACTGACATGGCCCGACCCTGCTTGACTTCAGTGATCAGACGTGAACTGGTATACTTAGGCTGATATGGCTGTAGGCATGGTAAACTGTAAAAAATATTAACAAGATGTTTGCCTTTCTTATCCTCCTAGGACTTGCATTCATATAGAATGAAATTGAATCAAAATATGGAAACAGAATCTCAAAGATCATATGTTCGTCGAAATACAACCATCAGTTCCCAGACAAGATCTGCGATCCCTCGCCTAGTATTGCTGTAGTTGAAGTTGCTTAGTTCATGTAATAAGGTGGTGGTTAGTTTCTTTATGCTGACCGATAACCATATGTCAATGAAAAGAGATAGCCTAGAAAATCAAAAAATAAAGCC
This sequence comes from Pelagia noctiluca, assembly GCA_963924455.1. NCBI lineage: Eukaryota > Metazoa > Cnidaria > Scyphozoa > Semaeostomeae > Pelagiidae > Pelagia > Pelagia noctiluca. The sequence goes on along the minus strand of OZ004321.1, from coordinate 11,059,232 downwards.
TACAATACCATGCGTTCCTGTGTAGTCACCCACCGAAGTACTGACATGGCCCAACCTTGCTTGACTTCAGTGATCAGACGTGAACTGGTATACTTAGGCTGATATGGCTGTAGGCATGGTAAACTGTTAAAAATATTAACAAGATGTTTGCCTTCCTTATCCTTTTAGGACTTGCATTCATATCGAATGAGATAAATTCAAAATATCAAAAAAGAGTCTCAACGATCATGTGTTCATGGACATACAATCATCAGTTCCGAGACAAAATCTGCGATCCCTGGCCTAGTATTGCTGTAGTTGGAGTTCCTTAGTTCATGTGATAAATTCATGGCTAGTTTCTTTATGCAGACCGATAACCATTTGTCGATGAAAAGAGATACACAAGAAAATTAAAAAATAAAGTTTACAATACCATACAGTCCTGTGCAGTCACCCACCCAAGTACTGACATGGTCCAACCCTGCTTGACTTCAGTGATCAGACGTGAACTGGTATACTTAGGCTAAAATGACTGTAGGCATGGTAAACTGTAAAAAAATATTAACAAGATGTTTGCCTTCCTTATCCTTTTAGGACTTGCATTCATATCGAATGAGATAAATTCGAAATTTCAAAAAAGAGTCTCAACGATCATATGTCCGTCAACATACAACCATCAGTTCCGAGACGAGATCTGCTATCCCTGGCCTAGTACTGCTGTAGTTGGAGTTTCTTAGTTCATGTAATAAGGTGGTGGTTAGTTTATTTATGCTGACCGATAACCATATGTCAATGAAAAGAGATAGCCTAGAAAATTAAAAAATAAGCCTGCATCACCATGTGCTCCAATGCAGTCACTCACCCAAGTACTGACATGGCCCGACCCTGCTTGACTTCAGTGATCAGACGTGAACTGGTATACTTAGGCTGATATGGCTGTAGGCATGGTAAACTGTAAAAAATATTAACAAGATGTTTGCCTTTCTTATCCTCCTAGGACTTGCATTCATATAGAATGAAATTGAATCAAAATATGGAAACAGAATCTCCAAGATCATATGTTCGTCGAAATACAACCATCAGTTCCCAGACAAGATCTGCGATCCCTCGCCTAGTATTGCTGTAGTTGAAGTTGCTTAGTTCATGTAATAAGGTGGTGGTTAGTTTCTTTATGCTGACCGATAACCATATGTCAATGAAAAGAGATAGCCTAGAAAATTAAAAAAAAGCCTACACCACCATGTGTTCCTATACAGTCACCCACCCAAGTACTGATATGTCCCGACCCTGCTTGACTTCAGTGATCAGACAAGAACTTGTATACCCTGGGTGGTATGGCCCTAGGCATAGTAAACTGTAAAAAATATTAACAAGATGTTTGCCTTCCTTATTCTTTTAGGACTTGCATTCATATTGAATGAGATTGAATCGAAATATGGAAACAGAGTCTCAAAGATCATACGCCGTCAACATAAAACCATCAGTTCCGAGACAAAATCTGCGATTCCTGGCCTAGTATTGCTGTAGTAGGAGTTCCTTAGTTCATGTGATAAAGTCATGGCTAGTTTCTTTATGCTGACAGATAACCATTTGTCGATGAAAAGAGATAGCCTAGAAAATTAAAAAATAAAGCCTGCATCACAACGTGTTCAAATGCAGTCACCCATCCAAGTACTGACCTGGCCCGACCCTGCTTGACTTCAGTGATCAGACGTGAACTGGTATACTTAGGCTGATATGGCTGTAGCCATGGTAAACTGTAAAAAAATATTAACAAGATGTTTGCCTTTCTTATCCATTTAGGACTTGCATTCATATCGAATGAGATAAATTCGAAATATCAAAAAAGAGTCTAAACGATCATGTGTTCATGGACATACAACCATCAGTTCCAAGACAAAATCTGCGATCCCTGGCCTAGTATTGCTGTAGTTGGAGTTTCTTAGGTCATGTGATAAAAACGTGGTTAGTTTCTTTATGCTGACCGATAACAATTTTTCGATGAAAAGAGATAGGCTAGAAAATAAAAAAAAAGCCTACACAACCATGTGTTCCTATGCAGTCACCCACCCAAGTACTGACATGGCCGGACTCTGCTTGACTGCAATGATCAGACGAGAACTGGTATACCAAGGCTGATATGGCTGTAGGGATAGTAACTGTAAAAAATATTAACAAGACGTTTGCCTTCCTTATCCTTTTAGGACTTGCATTCGTATAGAATGAGATAAATTCAAAATATCAAAAAAGAGTCTCAACGATCATGTGTTCATGGACATACAACCATCAGTTCCGAGATGAGATCTGCTATCCCTGGCCTAGTACTGCTATAGTTGGAGTTTCTTAGTTCATGTAATAAGGTGGTGGTTAGTTTCTTTATGCTGACCGATAAACATATGTCAATGAAAAGAGATAGCCTAGAAAATTAAAAAAAAAAGCCTACACCACCATGTATTCCTATACAGTCACCCACCCAAGTACTGACATGTCCCGACCCTGCTTGACTTCAGTGATCAGTCAAGAACTTGTATACCCTGAGTGCTATGGCCCTAGGCATAGTAAACTGTAAAAAATATTAACAAGATGCTTGCCTTCATTATTCTTTTAGGACTTGCATTCATATAGAATGAGATTGAATCGAAATATGGAAACAGAGTCTCCAAGATCATACGCCGTCAACATAAAACCATCAGTTCCGAGACAAAATCTGCGATTCCTGGCCTAGTATTGCTGTAGTAGGAGTTCCTTAGTTCATGTGATAAAGTCATGGCTAGTTTCTTTATGCTGACAGATAACCATTTGTCGATGAAAAGAGATAGCCTAGAAAATTAGAAAATAAAGCCTGCATCACCACGTGTTCCAATGCAGTCACCCATCCAAGTACTGACATGGCCCGACCCTGCTTGACTTCAGTGATCAGACGTGAACTGGTATACTTAGGCTGATATGGCTGTAGGCATGGTAAACTGTAAAAAATATTAACAAGATGTTTGCCTTTCTTATCCTCCTAGGACTTGCATTCATATAGAATGAAATTGAATCAAAATATGGAAACAGAATCTCCAAGATCATATGTTCGTCGAAATACAACCATCAGTTCCCAGACAAGATCTGCGATCCCTCGCCTAGTATTGCTGTAGTTGAAGTTGCTTAGTTCATGTAATAAGGTGGTGGTTAGTTTCTTTATGCTGACCGATAACCATATGTCAATGAAAAGAGATAGCCTAGAAAATCAAAAAATAAAGCCTACAATACCATGCGTTCCTGTGTAGTCACCCACCGAAGTACTGACATGGCCCAACCTTGCTTGACTTCAGTGATCAGACGTGAACTGGTATACTTAGGCTGATATGGCTGTAGGCATGGTAAACTGTTAAAAATATTAACAAGATGTTTGCCTTCCTTATCCTTTTAGGACTTGCATTCATATCGAATGAGATAAATTCAAAATATCAAAAAAGAGTCTCAACGATCATGTGTTCATGGACATACAATCATCAGTTCCGAGACAAAATCTGCGATCCCTGGCCTAGTATTGCTGTAGTTGGAGTTCCTTAGTTCATGTGATAAATTCATGGCTAGTTTCTTTATGCAGACCGATAACCATTTGTCGATGAAAAGAGATACACAAGAAAATTAAAAAATAAAGTTTACAATACCATACAGTCCTGTGCAGTCACCCACCCAAGTACTGACATGGTCCAACCCTGCTTGACTTCAGTGATCAGACGTGAACTGGTATACTTAGGCTAAAATGACTGTAGGCATGGTAAACTGTAAAAAAATATTAACAAGATGTTTGCCTTCCTTATCCTTTTAGGACTTGCATTCATATCGAATGAGATAAATTCGAAATTTCAAAAAAGAGTCTCAACGATCATATGTCCGTCAACATACAACCATCAGTTCCGAGACGAGATCTGCTATCCCTGGCCTAGTACTGCTGTAGTTGGAGTTTCTTAGTTCATGTAATAAGGTGGTGGTTAGTTTATTTATGCTGACCGATAACCATATGTCAATGAAAAGAGATAGCCTAGAAAATTAAAAAATAAGCCTGCATCACCATGTGCTCCAATGCAGTCACTCACCCAAGTACTGACATGGCCCGACCCTGCTTGACTTCAGTGATCAGACGTGAACTGGTATACTTAGGCTGATATGGCTGTAGGCATGGTAAACTGTAAAAAATATTAACAAGATGTTTGCCTTTCTTATCCTCCTAGGACTTGCATTCATATAGAATGAAATTGAATCAAAATATGGAAACAGAATCTCAAAGATCATATGTTCGTCGAAATACAACCATCAGTTCCCAGACAAGATCTGCGATCCCTCGCCTAGTATTGCTGTAGTTGAAGTTGCTTAGTTCATGTAATAAGGTGGTGGTTAGTTTCTTTATGCTGACCGATAACCATATGTCAATGAAAAGAGATAGCCTAGAAAATCAAAAAATAAAGCCTACAATACCATGCGTTCCTGTGTAGTCACCCACCGAAGTACTGACATGGCCCAACCTTGCTTGACTTCAGTGATCAGACGTGAACTGGTATACTTAGGCTGATATGGCTGTAGGCATGGTAAACTGTTAAAAATATTAACAAGATGTTTGCCTTCCTTATCCTTTTAGGACTTGCATTCATATCGAATGAGATAAATTCAAAATATCAAAAAAGAGTCTCAACGATCATGTGTTCATGGACATACAATCATCAGTTCCGAGACAAAATCTGCGATCCCTGGCCTAGTATTGCTGTAGTTGGAGTTCCTTAGTTCATGTGATAAATTCATGGCTAGTTTCTTTATGCAGACCGATAACCATTTGTCGATGAAAAGAGATACACAAGAAAATTAAAAAATAAAGTTTACAATACCATACAGTCCTGTGCAGTCACCCACCCAAGTACTGACATGGTCCAACCCTGCTTGACTTCAGTGATCAGACGTGAACTGGTATACTTAGGCTAAAATGACTGTAGGCATGGTAAACTGTAAAAAAATATTAACAAGATGTTTGCCTTCCTTATCCTTTTAGGACTTGCATTCATATCGAATGAGATAAATTCGAAATTTCAAAAAAGAGTCTCAACGATCATATGTCCGTCAACATACAACCATCAGTTCCGAGACGAGATCTGCTATCCCTGGCCTAGTACTGCTGTAGTTGGAGTTTCTTAGTTCATGTAATAAGGTGGTGGTTAGTTTATTTATGCTGACCGATAACCATATGTCAATGAAAAGAGATAGCCTAGAAAATTAAAAAATAAGCCTGCATCACCATGTGCTCCAATGCAGTCACTCACCCAAGTACTGACATGGCCCGACCCTGCTTGACTTCAGTGATCAGACGTGAACTGGTATACTTAGGCTGATATGGCTGTAGGCATGGTAAACTGTAAAAAATATTAACAAGATGTTTGCCTTTCTTATCCTCCTAGGACTTGCATTCATATAGAATGAAATTGAATCAAAATATGGAAACAGAATCTCCAAGATCATATGTTCGTCGAAATACAACCATCAGTTCCCAGACAAGATCTGCGATCCCTCGCCTAGTATTGCTGTAGTTGAAGTTGCTTAGTTCATGTAATAAGGTGGTGGTTAGTTTCTTTATGCTGACCGATAACCATATGTCAATGAAAAGAGATAGCCTAGAAAATCAAAAAATAAAGCCTACAATACCATGCGTTCCTGTGTAGTCACCCACCGAAGTACTGACATGGCCCAACCTTGCTTGACTTCAGTGATCAGACGTGAACTGGTATACTTAGGCTGATATGGCTGTAGGCATGGTAAACTGTTAAAAATATTAACAAGATGTTTGCCTTCCTTATCCTTTTAGGACTTGCATTCATATCGAATGAGATAAATTCAAAATATCAAAAAAGAGTCTCAACGATCATGTGTTCATGGACATACAATCATCAGTTCCGAGACAAAATCTGCGATCCCTGGCCTAGTATTGCTGTATTTCGAGTTTCTTAGGTCATGTAATAAAAACGTGGTTAGTTTCTTTATGCTGACCGATAACAATTTGTCGATGAAAAGAGATAGCCTAGAAAATTAAAAAAAAGCCTACACAACCATGTGTTCCTATGCTGTCACCCACCCAAGTACTGACATGGCCGGACCCTGCTTGACTGCAGTGATCAGACGAGAACTGGTATACCAAGGCTGATATGGCTGTAGGCAGAGTAACTGTAAAAAATATTAACAAGATGTTTGCCTTCCTTATCCTTTTAGGACTTGCATTCGTATAGAATGAGATAAATTTAAAATATCAAAAAAGAGTCTCAACGATCATGTGTTCATGGTCATACAACCATCAGTTCCGAGACGAGATCTGCTATCCCTGGCCTAGTACTGCTGTAGTTGGAGTTTCTTAGTTCATGTAATAAGGTGGTGGTTAGTTTCTTTATGATGACCGATAAACATATGTCAATGAAAAGAGATAGCCTAGAAAATTAAAAAATAAAGCCTGCATCACCATGTGCTCCAATGCAGTCACTCACCCAAGTACTGACATGGCCCGACCCTGCTTGACTTCAGTGATCAGACGTGAACTGGTATACTTGGGCTGATATGGCTGTAGGCATGGTAAACTGTAAAAAATATAAACAAGATGTTTGCCTTTCTTATCTTCTTAGGACTTGCATTCATATAGAATGAGATTGAATCGAAATATGGAAACAGAGTCTCCAAGATCATATGTTCGTCAACATACAACCATCAGTTCCGAGACAAGATTTGCGATCCCTCGCCTAGTATTGCTGTAGTTGAAGTCTCTTAATTCATGTGATAAAGTCATGGGTAGTTTCTTTATGCTGACAGATAAACATATGTCAATGAAAAGATGATAGCCTAGAAAATTAAAAAAAAGCCTGCATCACCATGTGCTCCAATGCAGTCACTCACCCAAGTACTGACATGGCCCGACCCTCCTTGACTTCAGTGATCAGACGTGAACTGGTATACTTAGGCTGATATGGCTGTAGGCATGGTAAACTGTAAAAAAATATTAACAATATGTTTGCCTTCCTTATCCTCTTAGGACTTGCATTCAAATAGAATGAGATTGAATCGAAATATGGAAACAGAATCTCCAAGATCATATGCTCGTCGACATACAACCATCAGTTCCGAGACGAGATCTGCTATCCCTGGCCTAGTACTGCTGTAGTTGGAGTTTCTTATTTCATGTAATAAGATGGTGGTTAGTTTCTTTATGCTGACCGATAACCATATGTCAATGAAAAGAGATAGCCTAGAAAATTAAAAAATAAAGCCTACAATACCATGCCTTCCTGTGCAGTCACCCACCCAAGTACTGACATGGTCCAACCCTGCTTGACTTCAGTGATCAGACGTCAACTGGTATAACTAAGCTGATATGGCTGTAGGCATGGTAAACTGTAAAAAAATATTAACAAGATGTTTGCCTTCCTTATCCTCTTAGGACTTGCATTCAAATAGAATGAGATTGAATCGAAATATGGAAACAGAATCTCCAAGATCATATGTTCGTCGACATACAACCATCAGTTCCGAGACGAGATCTGCTATCCCTGGCCTAGTACTGCTGTAGTTGGAGTTTCTTAGTTCATGTAATAAGGTGGTGGTTAGTTTCTTTATGCTGACCGATAACCATATGTCAATGAAAAGGGATAGACTAGAAAATTAAGAAATAAAGCCTGCATCACCATGTGTTCCAATGCAGTCACCAACCCAAGTACTGACATTGCCCGACTCTGCTTGACTTCAGTGATCAGACTTGAACCGGTATACTTAGGCTGATATGGCTGTAGGTATTGTAAACTGTAAAAAATTATTAACAAGATGTTTGCCTTTCTTATCTTCTTAGGACTTGCATTCATATAGAATGAGATTGAATCGAAATATGGAAACAGAGTCTCCAAGATCATATGTTCGTCAACATACAACCATCAGTTCCGAGACAAAATCTGCGATTCCTGGCCTAGTATTGCTGTAGTAGGAGTTCCTTAGTTCATGTGATAAAGTCATGGCTAGTGTCTTTATGCTGACAGATAACCATTTGTCGATGAAAAGAGATAGCCTAGAAAATTAAAAATAAAGCCTGCATCACCATGTGTTCCAATGCAGTCACCCATCCAAGTACTGGCATGGCCCGACCCTGCTTGACTTCAGTGATCAGACGTGAACTGGTATACCCTGGGTGGTATGGCCCTAGGCATAGTAAACTGTAAAAAATATTAACAAGATGTTTGCCTTTCTTATCCTCTTAGGACTTGCATTCATATAGAATGAGATTGAATCGAAATATGGAAACAGAGTCTCCAAGATCATACGCCGTCAACATAAAACCATCAGTTCCGAGACAAAATCTGCGATTCCTGGCCTAGTATTGCTGTAGTAGGAGTTCCTTAGTTCATGTGATAAAGTCATTGCTAGTTTCTTTATGCTGACAGATAACCATTTGTCGATGAAAAGAGATAGCCTAGAAAATTAAAAAATAAAGCCTGCATCACCATGTGTTCCAATGCAGTCACCCATCCAAGTACTGACATGGCCCGACCCTGCTTGACTTCAGTGATCAGACGTGAACTGGTATACTTAGGCCGATATGGCTGTAGGCATGGTAAACTGTAAAAAAATATTACCAAGATGTTTGCCTTCCTTATCCTTTTAGGACTTGCATTCATATCGAATGAGATAAATTCGAAATATCAAAAAAGAGTCTCAACGATCATGTGTTCATGGACATACAACCATCAGTTCCGAGACAAAATCTGCGATCCCTGGCCTAGTATTGCTGTAGTTGGAGTCTCTTAGGTCATGTGATAAAAACGTGGTTAGTTTTTTTATACTGACCGATAACAATTTGTCGATGAAAAGATATAGCCTAGAAAATTGAAAAATAAAGCCTACAATACCATGCAATCCTGTGCAGTCACCCACCCAAGTACTGACATGGTCCAACCCTGCTTGACTTCAGTGATCAGACGTGAACTGGTATACTTAGGTTGATATGGCTGTAGGCATGGTAAACTGTAAAAAATATTAACAAGATGTTTGCCTTCCTTATCCTTTTAGGACATGCATTCGTATAGAATGAGATAAATTCGAAATATCAAAAAAGAATCTCAACGATCATGTGTTCATGGACATACCACCATCAGTTCCGAGACAAAATCTGCGATCCCTGGCCTAGTATTGCTGTAGTTGGAGTCTCTTCGGTCATGTGATAAAAACGTGGTTAGTTTCTTTATGCTGACAGATAACCATTTGTCGATGAAAAGAGATATACTAGAAAATTAAAAAATAAAGCCTGCATCACCATGTGCTCCAATGCAGTCACTCACCCAAGTACTGACATGACCCGACCCTGCTTGACTTCAGTGATCAGACGTGAACTGTTATACTTAGGCTGATAAGGCTGTAGGCATGGTAAACTGTAAAAAATATTAACAAGATGTTTGCCTTCCTTATCCTCTTAGGACTTGCATTCATATAGAATGAGATTGAATCGAAATATGGAAACAGAATCTCCAAGATCATATGTTCGTCGACATACAACCATCAGTTCCGAGACGAGATCTGCTATCCCTGGCCTAGTACTGCTGTAGTTGGAGTTTCTTAGTTCATGTAATAAGGTGGTGGTTAGTTTCTTTATGCTGACCGATAACCATATGTCAATGAATAGAGATAGCCTAGAAAATTAAAAAAAAAGCCTATACAACCATGTGTTCCTATGCAGTCACCCACCCAAGTACTGACATGGCCGGACCCTGCTTGACTGCAGTGATCAGACGAGAACTTGTATACCCTGGGTGGTATGGCCCTAGGCATAGTAAACTGTAAAAAATATTAACAAGATGTTTGCCTTCCTTATTCTTTTAGGACTTGCATTCATGTAGAATGAGATTGAATCGAAATATGGAAACAGAATCTCAAAGATCATATGTTCGTCGACATACAAACATCAGTTCCGAGACAAGATCTGCGATTCCTGGCCTAGTATTGCTGTAGTAGGAGTTCCTTAGTTCATGTGATAAATTCATGGCTAGTTTCTTTATGATGACAGATAACCATTTGTCGATGAAAAGAGATAGCGTAGAAAATTAAAAAATAAAGCCTGCATCACCATGTGTTCCAATGCAGTCACCCACCCAAGTACTGACGTGGCCCGACCCTGCTTGACTTAAGTGATCAGACGTGAACTGGTATACTTAGGCTGATATGGCTGTAGGCATGGTAAACTGTAAAAAAATATTAACAAGATGTTTGCCTTCCTTATCCTTTTAGGACTTGCATTCATATCGAATGAGATAAATTCGAAATATCAAAAAAGAGTCTCAACGATCCTGTGTTCATGGACATACAACCATCAGTTCCGAGACAAAATCTGCGATCCCTGGCCTAGTATTGCTGTAGTTGGAGTCTCTTAGGTCATGTGATAAAAACGTGGTTAGTTTCTTTATGCTGACCGATAACAATTTGTCGATGAAAAGAGATAGCCTAGAAAATTAAAAAAAAGCCTACACAACCATGTGTTCCTATGCAGTCACCCACCCAAGTACTGACATGGCCGGACTCTGCTTGACTGCAATGATCAGACGAGAACTGGTATACCAAGGCTGATATGGCTGTAGGGATAGTAACTGTAAAAAATATTAACAAGATGTTTGCCTTCCTTATCCTTTTAGGACTTGCATTCATATCGAATGAGATAAATTCAAAATATCAAAAAAGAGTCTCAACGATCATGTGTTCATGGACATACAATCATCAGTTCCGAGACAAAATCTGCGATCCCTGGCCTAGTATTGCTGTAGTTGGAGTTCCTTAGTTCATGTGATAAATTCATGGCTAGTTTCTTTATGCAGACCGATAACCATTTGTCGATGAAAAGAGATACACAAGAAAATTAAAAAATAAAGTTTACAATACCATACAGTCCTGTGCAGTCACCCACCCAAGTACTGACATGGTCCAACCCTGCTTGACTTCAGTGATCAGACGTGAACTGGTATACTTAGGCTAAAATGACTGTAGGCATGGTAAACTGTAAAAAAATATTAACAAGATGTTTGCCTTCCTTATCCTTTTAGGACTTGCATTCATATCGAATGAGATAAATTCGAAATTTCAAAAAAGAGTCTCAACGATCATATGTCCGTCAACATACAACCATCAGTTCCGAGACGAGATCTGCTATCCCTGGCCTAGTACTGCTGTAGTTGGAGTTTCTTAGTTCATGTAATAAGGTGGTGGTTAGTTTATTTATGCTGACCGATAACCATATGTCAATGAAAAGAGATAGCCTAGAAAATTAAAAAATAAGCCTGCATCACCATGTGCTCCAATGCAGTCACTCACCCAAGTACTGACATGGCCCGACCCTGCTTGACTTCAGTGATCAGACGTGAACTGGTATACTTAGGCTGATATGGCTGTAGGCATGGTAAACTGTAAAAAATATTAACAAGATGTTTGCCTTTCTTATCCTCCTAGGACTTGCATTCATATAGAATGAAATTGAATCAAAATATGGAAACAGAATCTCAAAGATCATATGTTCGTCGAAATACAACCATCAGTTCCCAGACAAGATCTGCGATCCCTCGCCTAGTATTGCTGTAGTTGAAGTTGCTTAGTTCATGTAATAAGGTGGTGGTTAGTTTCTTTATGCTGACCGATAACCATATGTCAATGAAAAGAGATAGCCTAGAAAATCAAAAAATAAAGCCTACAATACCATGCGTTCCTGTGTAGTCACCCACCGAAGTACTGACATGGCCCAACCTTGCTTGACTTCAGTGATCAGACGTGAACTGGTATACTTAGGCTGATATGGCTGTAGGCATGGTAAACTGTTAAAAATATTAACAAGATGTTTGCCTTCCTTATCCTTTTAGGACTTGCATTCATATCGAATGAGATAAATTCAAAATATCAAAAAAGAGTCTCAACGATCATGTGTTCATGGACATACAATCATCAGTTCCGAGACAAAATCTGCGATCCCTGGCCTAGTATTGCTGTAGTTGGAGTTCCTTAGTTCATGTGATAAATTCATGGCTAGTTTCTTTATGCAGACCGATAACCATTTGTCGATGAAAAGAGATACACAAGAAAATTAAAAAATAAAGTTTACAATACCATACAGTCCTGTGCAGTCACCCACCCAAGTACTGACATGGTCCAACCCTGCTTGACTTCAGTGATCAGACGTGAACTGGTATACTTAGGCTAAAATGACTGTAGGCATGGTAAACTGTAAAAAAATATTAACAAGATGTTTGCCTTCCTTATCCTTTTAGGACTTGCATTCATATCGAATGAGATAAATTCGAAATTTCAAAAAAGAGTCTCAACGATCATATGTCCGTCAACATACAACCATCAGTTCCGAGACGAGATCTGCTATCCCTGGCCTAGTACTGCTGTAGTTGGAGTTTCTTAGTTCATGTAATAAGGTGGTGGTTAGTTTATTTATGCTGACCGATAACCATATGTCAATGAAAAGAGATAGCCTAGAAAATTAAAAAATAAGCCTGCATCACCATGTGCTCCAATGCAGTCACTCACCCAAGTACTGACATGGCCCGACCCTGCTTGACTTCAGTGATCAGACGTGAACTGGTATACTTAGGCTGATATGGCTGTAGGCATGGTAAACTGTAAAAAATATTAACAAGATGTTTGCCTTTCTTATCCTCCTAGGACTTGCATTCATATAGAATGAAATTGAATCAAAATATGGAAACAGAATCTCCAAGATCATATGTTCGTCGAAATACAACCATCAGTTCCCAGACAAGATCTGCGATCCCTCGCCTAGTATTGCTGTAGTTGAAGTTGCTTAGTTCATGTAATAAGGTGGTGGTTAGTTTCTTTATGCTGACCGATAACCATATGTCAATGAAAAGAGATAGCCTAGAAAATCAAAAAATAAAGCCTACAATACCATGCGTTCCTGTGTAGTCACCCACCGAAGTACTGACATGGCCCAACCTTGCTTGACTTCAGTGATCAGACGTGAACTGGTATACTTAGGCTGATATGGCTGTAGGCATGGTAAACTGTTAAAAATATTAACAAGATGTTTGCCTTCCTTATCCTTTTAGGACTTGCATTCATATCGAATGAGATAAATTCAAAATATCAAAAAAGAGTCTCAACGATCATGTGTTCATGGACATACAATCATCAGTTCCGAGACAAAATCTGCGATCCCTGGCCTAGTATTGCTGTATTTCGAGTTTCTTAGGTCATGTAATAAAAACGTGGTTAGTTTCTTTATGCTGACCGATAACAATTTGTCGATGAAAAGAGATAGCCTAGAAAATTAAAAAAAAGCCTACACAACCATGTGTTCCTATGCTGTCACCCACCCAAGTACTGACATGGCCGGACCCTGCTTGACTGCAGTGATCAGACGAGAACTGGTATACCAAGGCTGATATGGCTGTAGGCAGAGTAACTGTAAAAAATATTAACAAGATGTTTGCCTTCCTTATCCTTTTAGGACTTGCATTCGTATAGAATGAGATAAATTTAAAATATCAAAAAAGAGTCTCAACGATCATGTGTTCATGGTCATACAACCATCAGTTCCGAGACGAGATCTGCTATCCCTGGCCTAGTACTGCTGTAGTTGGAGTTTCTTAGTTCATGTAATAAGGTGGTGGTTAGTTTCTTTATGATGACCGATAAACATATGTCAATGAAAAGAGATAGCCTAGAAAATTAAAAAATAAAGCCTGCATCACCATGTGCTCCAATGCAGTCACTCACCCAAGTACTGACATGGCCCGACCCTGCTTGACTTCAGTGATCAGACGTGAACTGGTATACTTGGGCTGATATGGCTGTAGGCATGGTAAACTGTAAAAAATATAAACAAGATGTTTGCCTTTCTTATCTTCTTAGGACTTGCATTCATATAGAATGAGATTGAATCGAAATATGGAAACAGAGTCTCCAAGATCATATGTTCGTCAACATACAACCATCAGTTCCGAGACAAGATTTGCGATCCCTCGCCTAGTATTGCTGTAGTTGAAGTCTCTTAATTCATGTGATAAAGTCATGGGTAGTTTCTTTATGCTGACAGATAAACATATGTCAATGAAAAGATGATAGCCTAGAAAATTAAAAAAAAGCCTGCATCACCATGTGCTCCAATGCAGTCACTCACCCAAGTACTGACATGGCCCGACCCTCCTTGACTTCAGTGATCAGACGTGAACTGGTATACTTAGGCTGATATGGCTGTAGGCATGGTAAACTGTAAAAAAATATTAACAATATGTTTGCCTTCCTTATCCTCTTAGGACTTGCATTCAAATAGAATGAGATTGAATCGAAATATGGAAACAGAATCTCCAAGATCATATGCTCGTCGACATACAACCATCAGTTCCGAGACGAGATCTGCTATCCCTGGCCTAGTACTGCTGTAGTTGGAGTTTCTTATTTCATGTAATAAGATGGTGGTTAGTTTCTTTATGCTGACCGATAACCATATGTCAATGAAAAGAGATAGCCTAGAAAATTAAAAAATAAAGCCTACAATACCATGCCTTCCTGTGCAGTCACCCACCCAAGTACTGACATGGTCCAACCCTGCTTGACTTCAGTGATCAGACGTCAACTGGTATAACTAAGCTGATATGGCTGTAGGCATGGTAAACTGTAAAAAAATATTAACAAGATGTTTGCCTTCCTTATCCTCTTAGGACTTGCATTCAAATAGAATGAGATTGAATCGAAATATGGAAACAGAATCTCCAAGATCATATGTTCGTCGACATACAACCATCAGTTCCGAGACGAGATCTGCTATCCCTGGCCTAGTACTGCTGTAGTTGGAGTTTCTTAGTTCATGTAATAAGGTGGTGGTTAGTTTCTTTATGCTGACCGATAACCATATGTCAATGAAAAGGGATAGACTAGAAAATTAAGAAATAAAGCCTGCATCACCATGTGTTCCAATGCAGTCACCAACCCAAGTACTGACATTGCCCGACTCTGCTTGACTTCAGTGATCAGACTTGAACCGGTATACTTAGGCTGATATGGCTGTAGGTATTGTAAACTGTAAAAAATTATTAACAAGATGTTTGCCTTTCTTATCTTCTTAGGACTTGCATTCATATAGAATGAGATTGAATCGAAATATGGAAACAGAGTCTCCAAGATCATATGTTCGTCAACATACAACCATCAGTTCCGAGACAAAATCTGCGATTCCTGGCCTAGTATTGCTGTAGTAGGAGTTCCTTAGTTCATGTGATAAAGTCATGGCTAGTGTCTTTATGCTGACAGATAACCATTTGTCGATGAAAAGAGATAGCCTAGAAAATTAAAAATAAAGCCTGCATCACCATGTGTTCCAATGCAGTCACCCATCCAAGTACTGGCATGGCCCGACCCTGCTTGACTTCAGTGATCAGACGTGAACTGGTATACCCTGGGTGGTATGGCCCTAGGCATAGTAAACTGTAAAAAATATTAACAAGATGTTTGCCTTTCTTATCCTCTTAGGACTTGCATTCATATAGAATGAGATTGAATCGAAATATGGAAACAGAGTCTCCAAGATCATACGCCGTCAACATAAAACCATCAGTTCCGAGACAAAATCTGCGATTCCTGGCCTAGTATTGCTGTAGTAGGAGTTCCTTAGTTCATGTGATAAAGTCATTGCTAGTTTCTTTATGCTGACAGATAACCATTTGTCGATGAAAAGAGATAGCCTAGAAAATTAAAAAATAAAGCCTGCATCACCATGTGTTCCAATGCAGTCACCCATCCAAGTACTGACATGGCCCGACCCTGCTTGACTTCAGTGATCAGACGTGAACTGGTATACTTAGGCCGATATGGCTGTAGGCATGGTAAACTGTAAAAAAATATTACCAAGATGTTTGCCTTCCTTATCCTTTTAGGACTTGCATTCATATCGAATGAGATAAATTCGAAATATCAAAAAAGAGTCTCAACGATCATGTGTTCATGGACATACAACCATCAGTTCCGAGACAAAATCTGCGATCCCTGGCCTAGTATTGCTGTAGTTGGAGTCTCTTAGGTCATGTGATAAAAACGTGGTTAGTTTTTTTATACTGACCGATAACAATTTGTCGATGAAAAGATATAGCCTAGAAAATTGAAAAATAAAGCCTACAATACCATGCAATCCTGTGCAGTCACCCACCCAAGTACTGACATGGTCCAACCCTGCTTGACTTCAGTGATCAGACGTGAACTGGTATACTTAGGTTGATATGGCTGTAGGCATGGTAAACTGTAAAAAATATTAACAAGATGTTTGCCTTCCTTATCCTTTTAGGACATGCATTCGTATAGAATGAGATAAATTCGAAATATCAAAAAAGAATCTCAACGATCATGTGTTCATGGACATACCACCATCAGTTCCGAGACAAAATCTGCGATCCCTGGCCTAGTATTGCTGTAGTTGGAGTCTCTTCGGTCATGTGATAAAAACGTGGTTAGTTTCTTTATGCTGACAGATAACCATTTGTCGATGAAAAGAGATATACTAGAAAATTAAAAAATAAAGCCTGCATCACCATGTGCTCCAATGCAGTCACTCACCCAAGTACTGACATGACCCGACCCTGCTTGACTTCAGTGATCAGACGTGAACTGTTATACTTAGGCTGATAAGGCTGTAGGCATGGTAAACTGTAAAAAATATTAACAAGATGTTTGCCTTCCTTATCCTCTTAGGACTTGCATTCATATAGAATGAGATTGAATCGAAATATGGAAACAGAATCTCCAAGATCATATGTTCGTCGACATACAACCATCAGTTCCGAGACGAGATCTGCTATCCCTGGCCTAGTACTGCTGTAGTTGGAGTTTCTTAGTTCATGTAATAAGGTGGTGGTTAGTTTCTTTATGCTGACCGATAACCATATGTCAATGAATAGAGATAGCCTAGAAAATTAAAAAAAAAGCCTATACAACCATGTGTTCCTATGCAGTCACCCACCCAAGTACTGACATGGCCGGACCCTGCTTGACTGCAGTGATCAGACGAGAACTTGTATACCCTGGGTGGTATGGCCCTAGGCATAGTAAACTGTAAAAAATATTAACAAGATGTTTGCCTTCCTTATTCTTTTAGGACTTGCATTCATGTAGAATGAGATTGAATCGAAATATGGAAACAGAATCTCAAAGATCATATGTTCGTCGACATACAAACATCAGTTCCGAGACAAGATCTGCGATTCCTGGCCTAGTATTGCTGTAGTAGGAGTTCCTTAGTTCATGTGATAAATTCATGGCTAGTTTCTTTATGCTGACAGATAACCATTTGTCGATGAAAAGAGATAGCGTAGAAAATTAAAAAATAAAGCCTGCATCACCATGTGTTCCAATGCAGTCACCCACCCAAGTACTGACGTGGCCCGACCCTGCTTGACTTAAGTGATCAGACGTGAACTGGTATACTTAGGCTGATATGGCTGTAGGCATGGTAAACTGTAAAAAAATATTAACAAGATGTTTGCCTTCCTTATCCTTTTAGGACTTGCATTCATATCGAATGAGATAAATTCGAAATATCAAAAAAGAGTCTCAACGATCCTGTGTTCATGGACATACAACCATCAGTTCCGAGACAAAATCTGCGATCCCTGGCCTAGTATTGCTGTAGTTGGAGTCTCTTAGGTCATGTGATAAAAACGTGGTTAGTTTCTTTATGCTGACCGATAACAATTTGTCGATGAAAAGAGATAGCCTAGAAAATTAAAAAAAAGCCTACACAACCATGTGTTCCTATGCAGTCACCCACCCAAGTACTGACATGGCCGGACTCTGCTTGACTGCAATGATCAGACGAGAACTGGTATACCAAGGCTGATATGGCTGTAGGGATAGTAACTGTAAAAAATATTAACAAGATGTTTGCCTTCCTTATCCTTTTAGGACTTGCATTCGTATAGAATGAGATAAATTCAAAATATCAAAAAAGAGTCTCAACGATCATGTGTTCATGGACATACAACCATCAGTTCCGAGATGAGATCTGCTATCCCTGGCCTAGTACTGCTGTAGTTGGAGTTTCTTAGTTCATGTAATAAGGTGGTGGTTAGTTTCTTTATGCTGACCGATAAACATATGTCAATGAAAAGAGATAGCCTAGAAAATTAAAAAAAATGCCTACACCACCATGTGTTCCTATACAGTCACCCACCCAAGTACTGACATGTCCCGACCCTGCTTGACTTCAGTGATCAGACAAGAACTTGTATACCCTGGGTGGTATGGCCCTAGGCATAGTAAACTGTAAAAAATATTAACAAGATGTTTGCCTTCCTTATTCTTTTAGGACTTGCATTCATATAGAATGAGATTGAATCGAAATATGGAAACAGAGTCTCCAAGATCATACGCCGTCAACATAAAACAATCAGTTTCGAGACAAAATCTGCGATTCCTGGCCTAGTATTGCTGTAGTAGGAGTTCCTTAGTTCATGTGATAAAGTCATGGCTAGTTTCTTTATGCTGACAGATAACCATTTGTCGATGAAAAGAGATAGCCTAGAAAATTAGAAAAAAAAGCCTGCATCACCACGTGTTCCAATGCAGTCACCCATCCAAGTACTGACATGGCCCGACCCTGCTTGACTTCAGTGATCAGACGTGAACTGGTATACTTAGGCTGATATGGCTGTAGGCATGGTAAACTGTAAAAAATATTAACAAGATGTTTGCCTTCCTTATCCTTTTAGGACTTGCATTCATATCGAATGAGATAAATTCAAAATATCAAAAAAGAGTCTCAACGATCATGTGTTCATGGACATACAATCATCAGTTCCGAGACAAAATCTGCGATCCCTGGCCTAGTATTGCTGTAGTTGGAGTTCCTTAGTTCATGTGATAAATTCATGGCTAGTTTCTTTATGCAGACCGATAACCATTTGTCGATGAAATGAGATACACAAGAAAATTAAAAAATAAAGTTTACAATACCATACATTCCTGTGCAGTCACCAACCCAAGTACTGACATGGTCCAACCCTGCTTGACTTCAGTGATCAGACGTGAACTGGTATACTTAGGCTGATATGACTGTAGGCATGGTAAACTGTAAAAAAATATTAACAAGATGTTTGCCTTCCTTATCCTTTTAGGACTTGCATTCATATAGAATGAGATAAATTCGAAATTTCAAAAAAGAGTCTCAACAATCATATGTCCGTCAACATACAACCATCAGTTCCAAGACGAGATCTGCTATCCCTGGCCTAGTACTGCTGTAGTTGGAGTTTCTTAGTTCATGTAATAAGGTGGTGGTTAGTTTATTTATGCTGATTGATAACCATATGTCAATGAAAAGAGATAGCCTAGAAAATTAAAAAATAAGCCTGCATCACCATGTGCTCCAATGCAGTCACTCACCCAAGTACTGACATGGCCCGACCCTGCTTGACTTCAGTGATCAGACGTGAACTGGTATACTTAGGCTGATATGGCTGTAGGCATGGTAAACTGTAAAAAATATTAACAAGATGTTTGCCTTCCTTATCCTTTTAGGACTTGCATTCATATCGAATGAGATAAATTCAAAATATCAAAAAAGAGTCTCAACGATCATGTGTTCATGGACATACAATCATCAGTTCCGAGACAAAATCTGCGATCCCTGACCTAGTATTGCTGTAGTTGGAGTTGCTTAGTTCATGTAATAAGGTGGTGGTTAGTTTCTTTATGCTGACCGATAAACATATGTCAATGAAAAGAGATAGCCTAGAAAATTAAAAAAAAGCCTACACCACCATGTGTTCCTATACAGTCACCCACCCAAGTACTGATATGTCCCGACCCTGCTTGACTTCAGTGATCAGACAAGAACTTGTATACCCTGGGTGGTATGGCCCTAGGCATAGTAAACTGTAAAAAATATTAACAAGATGTTTGCCTTCCTTATTCTTTTAGGACTTGCATTCATATTGAATGAGATTGAATCGAAATATGGAAACAGAGTCTCCAAGATCATACGCCGTCAACATAAAACCATCAGTTCCGAGACAAAATCTGCGATTCCTGGCCTAGTATTGCTGTAGTAGGAGTTCCTTAGTTCATGTGATAAAGTCATGGCTAGTTTCTTTATGCTGACAGATAACCATTTGTCGATGAAAAGAGATAGCCTAGAAAATTAAAAAATAAGCCTGCATCACCATGTGCTCCAATGCAGTCACTCACCCAAGTACTGACATGGCCCGACCCTGCTTGACTTCAGTGATCAGACGTGAACTGGTATACTTAGGCTGATATGGCTGTAGGCATGGTAAACTGTAAAAAATATTAACAAGATGTTTGCCTTTCTTATCCTCCTAGGACTTGCATTCATATAGAATGAAATTGAATCAAAATATGGAAACAGAATCTCCAAGATCATATGTTCGTCGAAATACAACCATCAGTTCCCAGACAAGATCTGCGATCCCTCGCCTAGTATTGCTGTAGTTGAAGTTGCTTAGTTCATGTAATAAGGTGGTGGTTAGTTTCTTTATGCTGACCGATAACCATATGTCAATGAAAAGAGATAGCCTAGAAAATCAAAAAATAAAGCCTACAATACCATGCGTTCCTGTGTAGTCACCCACCGAAGTACTGACATGGCCCAACCTTGCTTGACTTCAGTGATCAGACGTGAACTGGTATACTTAGGCTGATATGGCTGTAGGCATGGTAAACTGTTAAAAATATTAACAAGATGTTTGCCTTCCTTATCCTTTTAGGACTTGCATTCATATCGAATGAGATAAATTCAAAATATCAAAAAAGAGTCTCAACGATCATGTGTTCATGGACATACAATCATCAGTTCCGAGACAAAATCTGCGATCCCTGGCCTAGTATTGCTGTATTTCGAGTTTCTTAGGTCATGTGATAAAAACGTGGTTAGTTTCTTTATGCTGACCGATAACAATTTGTCGATGAAAAGAGATAGCCTAGAAAATTAAAAAAAAGCCTACACAACCATGTGTTCCTATGCTGTCACCCACCCAAGTACTGACATGGCCGGACCCTGCTTGACTGCAGTGATCAGACGAGAACTGGTATACCAAGGCTGATATGGCTGTAGGCATAGTAACTGTAAAAAATATTAACAAGATGTTTGCCTTCCTTATCCTTTTAGGACTTGCATTCGTATAGAATGAGATAAATTTAAAATATCAAAAAAGAGTCTCAACGATCATGTGTTCATGGTCATACAACCATCAGTTCCGAGACGAGATCTGCTATCCCTGGCCTAGTACTGCTGTAGTTGGAGTTTCTTAGTTCATGTAATAAGGTGGTGGTTAGTTTCTTTATGATGACCGATAAACATATGTCAGTGAAAAGAGATAGCCTAGAAAATTTAAAAATAAAGCCTGCATCACCATGTGCTCCAATGCAGTCACTCACCCAAGTACTGACATGGCCCGACCCTGCTTGACTTCAGTGATCAGACGTGAACTGGTATACTTGGGCTGATATGGCTGTAGGCATGGTAAACTGTAAAAAATATAAACAAGATGTTTGCCTTTCTTATCTTCTTAGGACTTGCATTCATATAGAATGAGATTGAATCGAAATATGGAAACAGAGTCTCCAAGATCATATGTTCGTCAACATACAACCATCAGTTCCGAGACAAGATTTGCGATCCCTCGCCTAGTATTGCTGTAGTTGAAGTCTCTTAATTCATGTCATAAAGTCATGGGTAGTTTCTTTATGCTGACAGATAACCATATGTCAATGAAAAGAGATAGCCTAGAAAATTAAAAAAAGCCTGCATCACCATGTGCTCCAATGCAGTCACTCACCCAAGTACTGACATGGCCCGACCCTCCTTGACTTCAGTGATCAGACGTGAACTGGTATACTTAGGCTGATATGGCTGTAGGCATGGTAAACTGTAAAAAAATATTAACAATATGTTTGCCTTCCTTATCCTCTTAGGACTTGCATTCAAATAGAATGAGATTGAATCGAAATATGGAAACAGAATCTCCAAGATCATATGCTCGTCGACATACAACCATCAGTTCCGAGACGAGATCTGCTATCCCTGGCCTAGTACTGCTGTAGTTGGAGTTTCTTATTTCATGTAATAAGATGGTGGTTAGTTTCTTTATGCTGACCGATAACCATATGTCAATGAAAAGAGATAGCCTAGAAAATTAAAAAATAAAGCCTACAATACCATGCCTTCCTGTGCAGTCACCCACCCAAGTACTGACATGGTCCAACCCTGCTTGACTTCAGTGATCAGACGTCAACTGGTATAACTAAGCTGATATGGCTGTAGGCATGGTAAACTGTAAAAAAATATTAACAAGATGTTTGCCTTCCTTATCCTCTTAGGACTTGCATTCAAATAGAATGAGATTGAATCGAAATATGGAAACAGAATCTCCAAGATCATATGTTCGTCGACATACAACCATCAGTTCCGAGACGAGATCTGCTATCCCTGGCCTAGTACTGCTGTAGTTGGAGTTTCTTAGTTCATGTAATAAGGTGGTGGTTAGTTTCTTTATGCTGACCGATAACCATATGTCAATGAAAAGGGATAGACTAGAAAATTAAGAAATAAAGCCTGCATCACCATGTGTTCCAATGCAGTCACCAACCCAAGTACTGACATTGCCCGACTCTGCTTGACTTCAGTGATCAGACTTGAACCGGTATACTTAGGCTGATATGGCTGTAGGTATTGTAAACTGTAAAAAATTATTAACAAGATGTTTGCCTTTCTTATCTTCTTAGGACTTGCATTCATATAGAATGAGATTGAATCGAAATATGGAAACAGAGTCTCCAAGATCATATGTTCGTCAACATACAACCATCAGTTCCGAGACAAAATCTGCGATTCCTGGCCTAGTATTGCTGTAGTAGGAGTTCCTTAGTTCATGTGATAAAGTCATGGCTAGTGTCTTTATGCTGACAGATAACCATTTGTCGATGAAAAGAGATAGCCTAGAAAATTAAAAATAAAGCCTGCATCACCATGTGTTCCAATGCAGTCACCCATCCAAGTACTGGCATGGCCCGACCCTGCTTGACTTCAGTGATCAGACGTGAACTGGTATACCCTGGGTGGTATGGCCCTAGGCATAGTAAACTGTAAAAAATATTAACAAGATGTTTGCCTTTCTTATCCTCTTAGGACTTGCATTCATATAGAATGAGATTGAATCGAAATATGGAAACAGAGTCTCCAAGATCATACGCCGTCAACATAAAACCATCAGTTCCGAGACAAAATCTGCGATTCCTGGCCTAGTATTGCTGTAGTAGGAGTTCCTTAGTTCATGTGATAAAGTCATTGCTAGTTTCTTTATGCTGACAGATAACCATTTGTCGATGAAAAGAGATAGCCTAGAAAATTAAAAAATAAAGCCTGCATCACCATGTGTTCCAATGCAGTCACCCATCCAAGTACTGACATGGCCCGACCCTGCTTGACTTCAGTGATCAGACGTGAACTGGTATACTTAGGCCGATATGGCTGTAGGCATGGTAAACTGTAAAAAAATATTACCAAGATGTTTGCCTTCCTTATCCTTTTAGGACTTGCATTCATATCGAATGAGATAAATTCGAAATATCAAAAAAGAGTCTCAACGATCATGTGTTCATGGACATACAACCATCAGTTCCGAGACAAAATCTGCGATCCCTGGCCTAGTATTGCTGTAGTTGGAGTCTCTTAGGTCATGTGATAAAAACGTGGTTAGTTTTTTTATACTGACCGATAACAATTTGTCGATGAAAAGATATAGCCTAGAAAATTGAAAAATAAAGCCTACAATACCATGCAATCCTGTGCAGTCACCCACCCAAGTACTGACATGGTCCAACCCTGCTTGACTTCAGTGATCAGACGTGAACTGGTATACTTAGGTTGATATGGCTGTAGGCATGGTAAACTGTAAAAAATATTAACAAGATGTTTGCCTTCCTTATCCTTTTAGGACATGCATTCGTATAGAATGAGATAAATTCGAAATATCAAAAAAGAATCTCAACGATCATGTGTTCATGGACATACCACCATCAGTTCCGAGACAAAATCTGCGATCCCTGGCCTAGTATTGCTGTAGTTGGAGTCTCTTCGGTCATGTGATAAAAACGTGGTTAGTTTCTTTATGCTGACAGATAACCATTTGTCGATGAAAAGAGATATACTAGAAAATTAAAAAATAAAGCCTGCATCACCATGTGCTCCAATGCAGTCACTCACCCAAGTACTGACATGACCCGACCCTGCTTGACTTCAGTGATCAGACGTGAACTGTTATACTTAGGCTGATAAGGCTGTAGGCATGGTAAACTATAAAAAATATTAACAAGATGTTTGCCTTCCTTATCCTCTTAGGACTTGCATTCATATAGAATGAGATTGAATCGAAATATGGAAACAGAATCTTCAAGATCATATGTTCGTCGACATACAACCATCAGTTCCGAGACGAGATCTGCTATCCCTGGCCTAGTACTGCTGTAGTTGGAGTTTCTTAGTTCATGTAATAAGGTGGTGGTTAGTTTCTTTATGCTGACCGATAACCATATGTCAATGAATAGAGATAGCCTAGAAAATTAAAAAAAAAGCCTATACAACCATGTGTTCCTATGCAGTCACCCACCCAAGTACTGACATGGCCGGACCCTGCTTGACTGCAGTGATCAGACGAGATATTGTATACCCTGGGTGGTATGGCCCTAGGCATAGTAAACTGTAAAAAATATTAACAAGATGTTTGCCTTCCTTATTCTTTTAGGACTTGCATTCATGTAGAATGAGATTGAATCGAAATATGGAAACAGAATCTCAAAGATCATATGTTCGTCGACATACAAACATCAGTTCCGAGACAAGATCTGCGACTCCTGGCCTAGTATTGCTGTAGTAGGAGTTCCTTAGTTCATGTGATAAATTCATGGCTAGTTTCTTTATGCTGACAGATAACCATTTGTCGATGAAAAGAGATAGCGTAGAAAATTAAAAAATAAAGCCTGCATCACCATGTGTTCCAATGCAGTCACCCACCCAAGTACTGACGTGGCCCGACCCTGCTTGACTTAAGTGATCAGACGTGAACTGGTATACTTAGGCTGATATGGCTGTAGGCATGGTAAACTGTAAAAAAATATTAACAAGATGTTTGCCTTCCTTATCCTTTTAGGACTTGCATTCATATCGAATGAGATAAATTCGAAATATCAAAAAAGAGTCTCAACGATCCTGTGTTCATGGACATACAACCATCAGTTCCGAGACAAAATCTGCGATCCCTGGCCTAGTATTGCTGTAGTTGGAGTCTCTTAGGTCATGTGATAAAAACGTGGTTAGTTTCTTTATGCTGACCGATAACAATTTGTCGATGAAAAGAGATAGCCTAGAAAATTAAAAAAAAGCCTACACAACCATGTGTTCCTATGCAGTCACCCACCCAAGTACTGACATGGCCGGACTCTGCTTGACTGCAATGATCAGACGAGAACTGGTATACCAAGGCTGATATGGCTGTAGGGATAGTAACTGTAAAAAATATTAACAAGATATTTGCCTTCCTTATCCTTTTAGGACTTGCATTCGTATAGAATGAGATAAATTCAAAATATCAAAAAAGAGTCTCAACGATCATGTGTTCATGGACATACAACCATCAGTTCCGAGATGAGATCTGCTATCCCTGGCCTAGTACTGCTGTAGTTGGAGTTTCTTAGTTCATGTAATAAGGTGGTGGTTAGTTTCTTTATGCTGACCGATAAACATATGTCAATGAAAAGAGATAGCCTAGAAAATTAAAAAAAATGCCTACACCACCATGTGTTCCTATACAGTCACCCACCCAAGTACTGACATGTCCCGACCCTGCTTGACTTCAGTGATCAGACAAGAACTTGTATACCCTGGGTGGTATGGCCCTAGGCATAGTAAACTGTAAAAAATATTAACAAGATGTTTGCCTTCCTTATTCTTTTAGGACTTGCATTCATATAGAATGAGATTGAATCGAAATATGGAAACAGAGTCTCCAAGATCATACGCCGTCAACATAAAACAATCAGTTTCGAGACAAAATCTGCGATTCCTGGCCTAGTATTGCTGTAGTAGGAGTTCCTTAGTTCATGTGATAAAGTCATGGCTAGTTTCTTTATGCTGACAGATAACCATTTGTCGATGAAAAGAGATAGCCTAGAAAATTAGAAAAAAAAGCCTGCATCACCACGTGTTCCAATGCAGTCACCCATCCAAGTACTGACATGGCCCGACCCTGCTTGACTTCAGTGATCAGACGTGAACTGGTATACTTAGGCTGATATGGCTGTAGGCATGGTAAACTGTAAAAAATATTAACAAGATGTTTGCCTTCCTTATCCTTTTAGGACTTGCATTCATATCGAATGAGATAAATTCAAAATATCAAAAAAGAGTCTCAACGATCATGTGTTCATGGACATACAATCATCAGTTCCGAGACAAAATCTGCGATCCCTGGCCTAGTATTGCTGTAGTTGGAGTTCCTTAGTTCATGTGATAAATTCATGGCTAGTTTCTTTATGCAGACCGATAACCATTTGTCGATGAAATGAGATACACAAGAAAATTAAAAAATAAAGTTTACAATACCATACATTCCTGTGCAGTCACCAACCCAAGTACTGACATGGTCCAACCCTGCTTGACTTCAGTGATCAGACGTGAACTGGTATACTTAGGCTGATATGACTGTAGGCATGGTAAACTGTAAAAAAATATTAACAAGATGTTTGCCTTCCTTATCCTTTTAGGACTTGCATTCATATAGAATGAGATAAATTCGAAATTTCAAAAAAGAGTCTCAACAATCATATGTCCGTCAACATACAACCATCAGTTCCAAGACGAGATCTGCTATCCCTGGCCTAGTACTGCTGTAGTTGGAGTTTCTTAGTTCATGTAATAAGGTGGTGGTTAGTTTATTTATGCTGATTGATAACCATATGTCAATGAAAAGAGATAGCCTAGAAAATTAAAAAATAAGCCTGCATCACCATGTGCTCCAATGCAGTCACTCACCCAAGTACTGACATGGCCCGACCCTGCTTGACTTCAGTGATCAGACGTGAACTGGTATACTTAGGCTGATATGGCTGTAGGCATGGTAAACTGTAAAAAATATTAACAAGATGTTTGCCTTCCTTATCCTTTTAGGACTTGCATTCATATCGAATGAGATAAATTCAAAATATCAAAAAAGAGTCTCAACGATCATGTGTTCATGGACATACAATCATCAGTTCCGAGACAAAATCTGCGATCCCTGACCTAGTATTGCTGTAGTTGGAGTTGCTTAGTTCATGTAATAAGGTGGTGGTTAGTTTCTTTATGCTGACCGATAAACATATGTCAATGAAAAGAGATAGCCTAGAAAATTAAAAAAAAAAGCCTACACCACCATGTGTTCCTATACAGTCACCCACCCAAGTACTGACATGTCCCGACCCTGCTTGACTTCAGTGATCAGTCAAGAACTTGTATACCCTGAGTGCTATGGCCCTAGGCATAGTAAACTGTAAAAAATATTAACAAGATGTTTGCCTTCCTTATTCTTTTAGGACTTGCATTCATATAGAATGAGATTGAATCGAAATATGGAAACAGAGTCTCCAAGATCATACGCCGTCAACATAAAACCATCAGTTCCGAGACAAAATCTGCGATTCCTGGCCTAGTATTGCTGTAGTAGGAGTTCCTTAGTTCATGTGATAAAGTCATGGCTAGTTTCTTTATGCTGACAGATAACCATTTGTCGATGAAAAGAGATAGCCTAGAAAATTAGAAAATAAAGCCTGCATCACCACGTGTTCCAATGCAGTCACCAATCCAAGTACTGACATGGCCCGACCCTGCTTGACTTCAGTGATCAGACGTGAACTGGTATACTTAGGCTGATATGGCTGTAGGCATGGTAAACTGTAAAAAATATTAACAAGATGTTTGCCTTCCTTATCCTTTTAGGACTTGCATTCATATCGAATGAGATAAATTCAAAATATCAAAAAAGAGTCTCAACGATCATGTGTTCATGGACATACAATCATCAGTTCCGAGACAAAATCTGCGATCCCTGGCCTAGTATTGCTGTAGTTGGAGTTCCTTAGTTCATGTGATAAATTCATGGCTAGTTTCTTTATGCAGACCGATAACCATTTGTCGATGAAAAGAGATACACAAGAAAATTAAAAAATAAAGTTTACAATACCATACAGTCCTGTGCAGTCACCCACCCAAGTACTGACATGGTCCAACCCTGCTTGACTTCAGTGATCAGACGTGAACTGGTATACTTAGGCTAAAATGACTGTAGGCATGGTAAACTGTAAAAAAATATTAACAAGATGTTTGCCTTCCTTATCCTTTTAGGACTTGCATTCATATCGAATGAGATAAATTCGAAATTTCAAAAAAGAGTCTCAACGATCATATGTCCGTCAACATACAACCATCAGTTCCGAGACGAGATCTGCTATCCCTGGCCTAGTACTGCTGTAGTTGGAGTTTCTTAGTTCATGTAATAAGGTGGTGGTTAGTTTATTTATGCTGACCGATAACCATATGTCAATGAAAAGAGATAGCCTAGAAAATTAAAAAATAAGCCTGCATCACCATGTGCTCCAATGCAGTCACTCACCCAAGTACTGACATGGCCCGACCCTGCTTGACTTCAGTGATCAGACGTGAACTGGTATACTTAGGCTGATATGGCTGTAGGCATGGTAAACTGTAAAAAATATTAACAAGATGTTTGCCTTTCTTATCCTCCTAGGACTTGCATTCATATAGAATGAAATTGAATCAAAATATGGAAACAGAATCTCCAAGATCATATGTTCGTCGAAATACAACCATCAGTTCCCAGACAAGATCTGCGATCCCTCGCCTAGTATTGCTGTAGTTGAAGTTGCTTAGTTCATGTAATAAGGTGGTGGTTAGTTTCTTTATGCTGACCGATAACCATATGTCAATGAAAAGAGATAGCCTAGAAAATCAAAAAATAAAGCCTACAATACCATGCGTTCCTGTGTAGTCACCCACCGAAGTACTGACATGGCCCAACCTTGCTTGACTTCAGTGATCAGACGTGAACTGGTATACTTAGGCTGATATGGCTGTAGGCATGGTAAACTGTTAAAAATATTAACAAGATGTTTGCCTTCCTTATCCTTTTAGGACTTGCATTCATATCGAATGAGATAAATTCAAAATATCAAAAAAGAGTCTCAACGATCATGTGTTCATGGACATACAATCATCAGTTCCGAGACAAAATCTGCGATCCCTGGCCTAGTATTGCTGTATTTCGAGTTTCTTAGGTCATGTGATAAAAACGTGGTTAGTTTCTTTATGCTGACCAATAACAATTTGTCGATGAAAAGAGATAGCCTAGAAAATTAAAAAAAAGCCTACACAACCATGTGTTCCTATGCTGTCACCCACCCAAGTACTGACATGGCCGGACCCTGCTTGACTGCAGTGATCAGACGAGAACTGGTATACCAAGGCTGATATGGCTGTAGGCATAGTAACTGTAAAAAATATTAACAAGATGTTTGCCTTCCTTATCCTTTTAGGACTTGCATTCATATAGAATGAGATTGAATCGAAATATGGAAACAGAGTCTCCAAGATCATATGTTCGTCAACATACAACCATCAGTTCCGAGACAAGATTTGCGATCCCTCGCCTAGTATTGCTGTAGTTGAAGTCTCTTAATTCATGTGATAAAGTCATGGGTAGTTTCTTTATGCTGACAGATAACCATATGTCAATGAAAAGAGATAGCCTAGAAAATTAAAAAAAAGCCTGCATCACCATGTGCTCCAATGCAGTCACTCACCCAAGTACTGACATGGCCCGACCCTCCTTGACTTCAGTGATCAGACGTGAACTGGTATACTTAGGCTGATATGGCTGTAGGCATGGTAAACTGTAAAAAAATATTAACAATATGTTTGCCTTCCTTATCCTCTTAGGACTTGCATTCAAATAGAATGAGATTGAATCGAAATATGGAAACAGAATCTCCAAGATCATATGCTCGTCGACATACAACCATCAGTTCCGAGACGAGATCTGCTATCCCTGGCCTAGTACTGCTGTAGTTGGAGTTTCTTATTTCATGTAATAAGATGGTGGTTAGTTTCTTTATGCTGACCGATAACCATATGTCAATGAAAAGAGATAGCCTAGAAAATTAAAAAATAAAGCCTACAATACCATGCCTTCCTGTGCAGTCACCCACCCAAGTACTGACATGGTCCAACCCTGCTTGACTTCAGTGATCAGACGTCAACTGGTATAACTAAGCTGATATGGCTGTAGGCATGGTAAACTGTAAAAAAATATTAACAAGATGTTTGCCTTCCTTATCCTCTTAGGACTTGCATTCAAATAGAATGAGATTGAATCAAAATATGGAAACAGAATCTCCAAGATCATATGTTCGTCGACATACAACCATCAGTTCCGAGACGAGATCTGCTATCCCTGGCCTAGTACTGCTGTAGTTGGAGTTTCTTAGTTCATGTAATAAGGTGGTGGTTAGTTTCTTTATGCTGACCGATAACCAGATGTCAATGAAAAGAGATAGCGTAGAAAATTAAAAAAAAGCCTACAACACCATGTGTTCCTATGCAATCACCCACCCAAGTACTGACATGTCCCGACCCTGCTTGACTTCAGTGAACCGACAGAAACTTGTATACCCTGGGTGGTATGGCCCTAGGCATAGTAAACTGTAAAAAATATTAACAAGATGTTTGCCTTTCTTATCCTCTTAGGACTTGCATTCATATAGAATGAGATTGAATCGAAATATGGAAACAGAGTCTTAAAGATCATACGCCGTCAACATAAAACCATCAGTTCCGAGACAAAATCTGCGATTCCTGGCCTAGTATTGCTGTAGTAGGAGTTCCTTAGTTCATGTGATTAAGTCATTGCTAGTTTCTTTATGCTGACAGATAACCATTTGTCGATGAAAAGAGATAGCCTAGAAAATTAAAAAATAAAGCCTACAATACCATGCCTTCCTGTGCAGTCACCCATCCAAGTACTGACATGGCCCGACCCTGCTTGACTTCAGTGATCAGACGTGAACTGGTATACTTAGGCCGATATGGCTGTAGGCATGGTAAACTGTAAAAAAATATTACCAAGATGTTTGCCTTCCTTATCCTTTTAGGACTTGCATTCATATCGAATGAGATAAATTCGAAATATCAAAAAAGAGTCTCAACGATCATGTGTTCATGGACATACAACCATCAGTTCCGAGACAAAATCTGCGATCCCTGGCCTAGTATTGCTGTAGTTGGAGTCTCTTAGGTCATGTGATAAAAACGTGGTTAGTTTTTTTATACTGACCGATAACAATTTGTCGATGAAAAGATATAGCCTAGAAAATTGAAAAATAAAGCCTACAATACCATGCAATCCTGTGCAGTCACCCACCCAAGTACTGACATGGTCCAACCCTGCTTGACTTCAGTGATCAGACGTGAACTGGTATACTTAGGTTGATATGGCTGTAGGCATGGTAAACTGTAAAAAATATTAACAAGATGTTTGCCTTCCTTATCCTTTTAGGACATGCATTTGTATAGAATGAGATAAATTCGAAATATCAAAAAAGAGTCTCAACGATCATGTGTTCATGGACATACCACCATCAGTTCCGAGACAAAATCTGCGATCCCTGGCCTAGTATTGCTGTAGTTGGAGTCTCTTCGGTCATGTGATAAAAACGTGGTTAGTTTCTTTATGCTGACAGATAACCATTTGTCGATGAAAAGAGATATACTAGAAAATTAAAAAATAAAGCCTGCATCACCATGTGCTCCAATTCAGTCACTCACCCAAGTACTGACATGACCCGACCCTGCTTGACTTCAGTGATCAGACGTGAACTGTTATACTTAGGCTTATAAGGCTGTAGGCATGGTAAACTGTAAAAAATATTAACAAGATGTTTGCCTTCCTTATCCTCTTAGGACTTGCATTCATATAGAATGAGATTGAATCGAAATATGGAAACAGAATCTCCAAGATCATATGTTCGTCGACATACAACCATCAGTTCCGAGACGAGATCTGCTATCCCTGGCCTAGTACTGCTGTAGTTGGAGTTTCTTAGTTCATGTAATAAGGTGGTGGTTAGTTTCTTTATGCTGACCGATAACCATATGTCAATGAATAGAGATAGCCTAGAAAATTAAAAAAAAAGCCTATACAACCATGTGTTCCTATGCAGTCACCCACCCAAGTACTGACATGGCCGGACCCTGCTTGACTGCAGTGATCAGACGAGAACTGGTATACCAAGGCTGATATGGCTGTAGGCATAGTAACTGTAAAAAATATTAACAAGATGTTTGCCTTCCTTATCCTTTTAGGACTTGCATTCGTATAGAATGAGATAAATTCAAAATATCAAAAAAAAGGGTCTCAACGATCATGTGTTCATGGACATACAACCATCAGTTCCGAGACGAGATCTGCTATCCCTGGCCTAGTACTGCTGTAGTTGGAGTTTCTTAGTTCATGTAATAAGGTGGTGGTTAGTTTCTTTATGATGACCGAAAAACATATGTCAATGAAAAGAGATAGCCTAGAAAATTAAAAAATAAAGCCTACAATACCATGCCTTCCTGTGCAGTCACCCACCCAAGTACTGACATGGTCCAACCCTGCTTGACTTCAGTGATCAGACGTGAACTGGTATACTTAAGCTGATATGGCTGTAGGCATGGTAAACTGTAAAAAAATATTAACAAGATGTTTGCCTTCCTTATCCTTTTAGGTTTTGCATTCATATCGAATGAGATAAATTCGAAATATCAAAAAAGAGTCTCAACGATCATATGTCCGTCAACATACAACCATCAGATCCGAGACGAGATCTGCTATCCCTGGCCTAGTACTGCTGTAGTTGGAGTTTCTTAGTTCATGTAATAAGGTGGTGGTTAGTTTCTTTATGCTGACAGATAACCATTTGTCGATGAAAAGAGATGGACTAGAAAATTAAGAAATAAAGCCTGCATCAACATGTGTTCCAATGCAGTCACCCACCCAAGTACTGACATGGCCCGACCCTGCATGACTTCAGTGATGAGACGTGAACTTGTATACTTAGGCTGATATGGCTGTAGGCATGGTAAACTGTAAAAAATATTAACAAGATGTTTGCCTTTCTTATCCTCTTAGGACTTGCATTCATATAGAATGAGATTGAATCGAAATATGGAAACAGAATCTCAAAGATCATATGTTCGTCGACATACAAACATCAGTTCCGAGACAAGATCTGCGATTCCTGGCCTAGTATTGCTGTAGTAGGAGTTCCTTAGTTCATGTGATAAATTCATGGCTAGTTTCTTTATGCTGACAGATAACCATTTGTCGATGAAAAGAGATAGCCTAGAAAATTAAAAAATGAAGCCTGCATCACCATGTGTTCCAATGCAGTCACCCACCCAAGTACTGACGTGGCCCGACCCTGCTTGACTTAAGTGATCAGACGTGAACTGGTATACTTAGGCTGATATGGCTGTAGGCATGGTAAACTGTAAAAAGATATTAACAAGATGTTTGCCTTCCTTATCCTTTTAGGACTTGCATTCATATCGAATGAGATAAATTCGAAATATCAAAAAAGAGTCTCAACGATCATGTGTTCATGGACATACAACCATCAGTTCCGAGACAAAATCTGCGATCCCTGGCCTAGTATTGCTGTAGTTGGAGTCTCTTAGGTCATGTGATAAAAACGTGGTTAGTTTCTTTATGCTGACCGATAACAATTTGTCGATGAAAAGAGATAGCCTAGAAAATTGAAAAATAAAGCCTACAATACCATGCAATCCTGTGCAGTCACCCACCCAAGTACTGACATGGTCCAACCCTGCTTGACTTCAGTGATCAGACGTGAACTGGTATACTTAGGCTGATATGGGTGTAGGCATGGTAAATTGTAAAAAATATTAACAAGATGTTTGCCTTTCTTATCCTCTTAGGACTTGCATTCATATAAAATGAGATTGAATCGAAATATGGAAACAGAATCTCCAAGATGATATGTTCGTCGACATACAATCATCAGTTCCGAGACAAGATCTGCGATCCCTCGCCTAGTATTGCTGTAGTTGAAGTTTCTTAGTTCGTGTGATAAAGTCATGGCTAGTTTCTTTATGCTGACAGATGACCATTTGTCGATGAAAAGAGATAGACTAGAAAATTAAGAAATAAAGCCTGCATCACCATGTGTTCCAATGCAGTCACCCACCCAGGTACTGACGTGGCCCGACCCTGCTTGACTTCAGTGATCAGACGTGAACTGGTATACTTAGGCTAATATGGCTGTAGGCATTGTAAACTGTAAAAAAATATTAACAAGATGTTTGCCTTCCTTATCCTTTTAGGACTGGCATTCATATCGAATGAGATAAATTCGAAATATCAAAAAAGAGTCTCAACGATCATGTGTTCATGGACATAAAACCATCAGTTCCGAGACAAAATCTGCGATTCCTGGCTTAGTATTGCTGTAGTAGGAGTTCCTTAGTTCATGTGATAAATTCATGGCTAGTTTCTTTATGCTGACAGATAACCATTTGTCGATGAAAAGAGATAGCCTAGAAAATTAAAATATAAAGCCTGCATCACCATGTCCTGCATCCCTGGCCTAGTATTGCTGTAGTTGGAGTTTCTTAGGTCATGTGATAAAAACCTGGTTAGTTTCTTTATGCTGACCGATAACCATTTGTCGATGAAAAGAGATAGCAACACCACCATGTGTTCCTATACAGTCACCCACCCAAGTACTGATATGGCCCGACTCTGTTTGACTTCAGTTATCAGACAAGAACTTGTATACCCAGGGTGGTATGGCCGTAGGCATAGTAAACTGTAAAAAATATTAACAAGATGTTTGCCTTCCTTATCCTTTTAGGACTTGCATTCATATAGATTGAGATTGAATCGAAATATGGAAACAGAGTCTCCAAGATTATACGCCGTCAACATAAAACCATCAGTTCCGAGACAAAATCTGCGATTCCTGGCCTAGTATTGCTGTAGTAGGAGCTCCTTAGTTCATGTGATAAAGTCATGGCTAGTTTCTTTATGCTGACAGATAACCATTTGTCGATGAAAAGAGATAGCCTAGAAAACTAAAAAATAAAGCCTGCATCACCATGTCCTGCATCCCTGGCCTAGTATTGCTGTAGTTGGAGTTTCTTAGGTCATGTGATAAAAACCTGGTTAGTTTCTTTATGCTGACCGATAACCATTTGTCGATGAAAAGAGATAGCCTACACCACCATGTGTTCCTATACAGTCACCCACCGAAGTACTGATATGGCCCGACTCTGCTTGACTTCAGTTATCAGACAAGAACTTGTATACCCAGGGTGGTATGGCCGTAGGCATAGTAAACTGTAAAAAATATTAACAAGATGTTTGCCTTCCTTATCCTTTTAGGACTTGCATTCATATAGATTGAGATTGAATCGAAATATGGAAACAGAGTCTCCAAGATTATACGCCGTCAACATAAAACCATCAGTTCCGAGACAAAATCTGCGATTCCTGGCCTAGTATTGCTGTAGTAGGAGCTCCTTAGTTCATGTGATAAAGTCATGGCTAGTTTCTTGATGCTGACAGATAACCATTTGTCGATGAAAAGAGATAGCCTAGAAAATTAAAAAATAAAGCCTGCATCACCATGTGTTCCAATGCAGTCACCCATCCAAGTACTGACATGGCCCGACCCTGCTTTACTTCAGTGATCAGACGTGAACTGGTATACTTAGGCTGATATGACTGTAGGCATGGTAAACTGTAAAAAAATATTAACAAGATGTTTGCCTTCCTTATCTCTTTAGGACTTGCATTCATATCGAATGAGATAAATTCGAAATATCAAAAAAGAGTCTCGACGATCATGTGTTCATGGACATACAACCATCAGTTCCGAGACAAAATCTGCGATCCCTGGCCTAGTATTGCTGTAGTTGGAGTTTTTTAGGTCATGTGATAAAAACGTGGTTAGTTTCTTTATGCTGACCGATAACCATTTGTCGATGAAAAGAGATAGCCTAGAAAATTAAAAAAAAAGCCTACACAACCATGTGTTCCTATGCAGTCACCCAGCCAAGTACTGACATGGCCGGACCCTGCTTGACTGCAGTGATCAGACGAGAACTGGTATACTTAGGCTGATATGGCTGTAGGCATGGTAAACTGTAAAAATATTAACAAGATGTTTGCCTTTCTTATCCTCTTAGGACTTGCATTCATATAGAATGAGATTGAATCGAAATATGGAAACAGAGTCTCCAAGATCATACGCCGTCAACATAAAACCATCAGTTCCGAGACAAAATCTGCGACTCCTGGCCTAGTATTGCTGTAGTAGGAGCTCCTTAGTTCATGTGATAAAGTCAAGGCTAGTTTCTTGATGCTGACAGATAACCATTTGTCGATGAAAAGAGATAGCCTAGAAAATTAAAAAATAAAGCCTGCATCACCATGTGTTCCAATGCAGTCACCCATCCAAGTACTGACATGGCCCGACCCTGCTTTACTTCAGTGATCAGACGTGAACTGGTATACTTAGGCTGATATGACTGTAGGCATGGTAAACTGTAAAAAAATATTAACAAGATGTTTGCCTTCCTTATCTCTTTAGGACTTGCATTCATATCGAATGAGATAAATTCGAAATATCAAAAAAGAGTCTCGACGATCATGTGTTCATGGACATACAACCATCAGTTCCGAGACAAAATCTGCGATCCCTGGCCTAGTATTGCTGTAGTTGGAGTTTTTTAGGTCATGTGATAAAAACGTGGTTAGTTTCTTTATGCTGACCGATAACCATTTGTCGATGAAAAGAGATAGCCTAGAAAATTAAAAAAAAAGCCTACACAACCATGTGTTCCTATGCAGTCACCCAGCCAAGTACTGACATGGCCGGACCCTGCTTGACTGCAGTGATCAGACGAGAACTGGTATACTTAGGCTGATATGGCTGTAGGCATGGTAAACTGTAAAAATATTAACAAGATGTTTGCCTTTCTTATCCTCTTAGGACTTGCATTCATATAGAATGAGATTGAATCGAAATATGGAAACAGAGTCTCCAAGATCATACGCCGTCAACATAAAACCATCAGTTCCGAGACAAAATCTGCGACTCCTGGCCTAGTATTGCTGTAGTAGGAGTTCCTTAGTTCATGTGATAAATTCATGGCTAGTTTCTTTATGCTGACAGATAACCATTTGTCGATGAAAAGAGATAGCCTAGAAAATTAAAAAATAAAGCCTGCATCACCATGTGCTCCAATGCAGTCACTCACCCAAGTACTGACATGACCCGACCCTGCTTGACTTCAGTGATCAGACGTGAACTGGTATACTTAGGCTGATATGGCTGTTGGCATGGTAAACTGTAAAAAAATATTAACAAGATGTTTGCCTTCCTTATCCTCTTAGGAGTTGCATTCATATAGAATGAGATTGAATCGAAATATGGAAACAGAATCTCCAAGATCATATGTTCGTCGACATACAACCATCAGTTCCGAGACGAGATCTGCTATCCCTGGCCTGGTACTGCTGTAGTTGGAGTTTCTTAGTTCATGTAATAAGGTGGTGGTTAGTTTCTTTATGCTGACCGATAACCATATGTCAATGAAAAGAGATAGCCTAGAAAATTAAAAAATAAAGCCTACAATACCATGCCTTCCTGTGCAGTCACCCACCCAAGTACTGACATGGTCCAACCCTGCTTGACTTCAGTGATCAGACGTGGACTAGTATACTTAAGCTGATATGGCTGTAGGCATGGTAAACTGTAAAAAAATATTAACAAGATGTTTGCCTTCCTTATCCTTTTAGGTTTTGCATTCATATCGAATGAGATAAATTCGAAATATCAAAAAAGAGTCTCAACGATCATATGTCCGTCAACATACAACCATCAGATCCGAGACGAGATCTGCTATCCCTGGCCTAGTGCTGCTGTAGTTGGAGTTTCTTAGTTCATGTAATAAGGTGGTGGTTAGTTTCTTTATGCTGACAGATAACCATTTGTCGATGAAAAGAGATAGACTAGAAAATTAAGAAATAAAGCCTGCATCACCATGTTGTCCAATGCAGTCACCCACCCAAGTACTGACATGGCCCGACCCTGCATGACTTCAGTGATGAGACGTGAACTTGTATACTTAGGCTGATATGGCTGTAGGCATGGTAAACTGTAAAAAATATTAACAAGATGTTTGCCTTTCTTATCCTCTTAGGACTTGCATTCATATAGAATGAGATTGAATCGAAATATGGAAACAGAATCTCAAAGATCATATGTTCGTCGACATACAAACATCAGTTCCGAGACAAGATCTGCGATCCCTCGCCTAGTATTGCTGTAGTTGAAGTTTCTTAGTTCATGTGATAAAGTCATGGCTAGTTTCTTTATGCTGACGGATAAACATTTGTCGATGAAAAGGGATAGACTAGAAAATTAAGAAATAAAGCCTGCATCACCATGTGTTCCAATGCAGTCACCCACCCAAGTACTGACATGGCCCGACCATGCTTGACTTCAGTGATCAGACGTGAACTGGTATACTTAGGCTGATAGGGCTGTAGGCATTGTAAACTGTAAAAAAATATTAACAAGATGTTTGCCTTCCTTATCCTTTTAGGACTTGCATTCATATCGAATGAGATAAATTCGAGATATCAAAAAAGAGTCTCAACAATCATATGTCCGTCAACATACAACCATCAGTTCCGAGACGAGATCTGCTATCCCTGGCCTAGTACTGCTGTAGTTGGAGTTTCTTAGTTCATGTTATAAGGTGGTGGTTAGTTTCTTTATTCTGACCGATAACCATTTGTCGATGAAAAGAGATCGCCTAGAAAATAAAAAAAAAGCCTACACCACCATGTGTTCCTATGCAGTCACCCACCCAAGTACTGACATGTCCCGACCCTGCTTGACTTCAGTGATGAGACGTGAACTGGTATACTTAGGCTGATATGGCTGTAGGCATGGTAAATTGTAAAAAATATTAACAAGATGTTTGCCTTACTTATCCTCTTAGGACTTGCATTCATATAGAATGAGATAAATTCAAAATATCAAAAAAGAGTCTCAACGATCATGTGTTCATGGACATACAACCATCAGTTCCGAGACGAGATCTGCTATCCCTGGCCTAGTACTGCTGTAGTTGGAGTTTCTTAGTTCATGTAATAAGGTGGTGGTTAGTTTCTTTATGCTGACCGATAACCATATGTCAATGAAAAGAGATAGCCTAGAAAATTAAAAAATAAAGCCTACAATACCATGCCTTCCTGTGCAGTCACCCACCCAAGTACTGACATGGTCCAACCCTGCTTGACTTCAGTGATCAGACGTGAACTGGTATACTTAAGCTGATATGGCTGTAGGCATGGTAAATTGTAAAAAATATTAACAAGATGTTTGCCTTTCTTATCCTCTTAGGACTTGCATTCATATAAAATGAGATTGAATCGAAATATGGAAACAGAATCTCCAAGATGATATGTTCGTCGACATACAACCATCAGTTCCGAGACAAGATCTGCGATCCCTCGCCTAGTATTGCTGTAGTTGAAGTTTCTTAGTTCGTGTGATAAAGTCATGGCTAGTTTCTTTATGCTGACAGATGACCATTTGTCGATGAAAAGAGATAGACTAGAAAATTAAGAAATAAAGCCTGCATCACCATGTGTTCCGATGCAGTCACCCACCCAAGTACTGACGTGGCCCGACCCTGCTTGACTTCAGTGATCAGACGTGAACTGGTATACTTAGGCTAATATGGCTGTAGGCATTGTAAACTGTAAAAAAATATTAACAAGATGTTTGCCTTCCTTATCCTTTTAGGACTGGCATTCATAGCGAATGAGATAAATTCGAAATATCAAAAAAGAGTCTCAACGATCATGTGTTCATGGACATAAAACCATCAGTTCCAAGACAAAATCTGCGATTCCTGGCCTAGTATTGCTGTAGTAGGAGTTCCTTAGTTCATGTGATAAATTCATGGCTAGTTTCTTTATGCTGACAGATAACCATTTGTCGATGAAAAGAGATAGCCTAGAAAATTAAAAAATAAAGCCTGCATCACCATGTCCTGCATCCCTGGCCTAGTATTGCTGTAGTTGGAGTTTCTTAGGTCATGTGATAAAAACCTGGTTAGTTTCTTTATGCTGACCGATAACCATTTGTCGATGAAAAGAGATAGCCTACACCACCATGTGTTCCTATACAGTCACCCACCCAAGTACTGATATGGCCCGACTCTGCTTGACTTCAGTTATCAGACAAGAACTTGTATACCCAGGGTGGTATGGCCGTAGGCATAGTAAACTGTAAAAAATATTAACAAGATGTTTGCCTTCCTT
Source organism: Pelagia noctiluca (assembly GCA_963924455.1). Classification (NCBI taxonomy): domain Eukaryota; kingdom Metazoa; phylum Cnidaria; class Scyphozoa; order Semaeostomeae; family Pelagiidae; genus Pelagia; species Pelagia noctiluca. Next base: position 11,018,736 of record OZ004321.1, on the reverse strand, counting down.
ATCCTTTTAGGACTTGCATTCATATAGATTGAGATTGAATCGAAATATGGAAACAGAGTCTCGAAGATTATACGCCGTCAACATAAAACCATCAGTTCCGAGACAAAATCTGCGATTCCTGGCCTAGTATTGCTGTAGTAGGAGCTCCTTAGTTCATGTGATAAAGTCATGGCTAGTTTCTTTATGCTGACAGATAACCATTTGTCGATGAAAAGAGATAGCCTAGAAAATTAAAAAATAAAGCCTGCATCACCATGTGTTCCAATGCAGTCACCCATCCAAGTACTGACATGGCCCGACCCTGCTTTACTTCAGTGATCAGACGTGAACTGGTATACTTAGGCTGATATGGCTGTAGGCATGGTAAACTGTAAAAAAATATTAACAAGATGTTTGCCTTCCTTATCCTTTTAGGACTTGCATTCATATCGAATGAGATAAATTCGAAATATCAAAAAAGAGTCTCGACGATCATGTGTTCATGGACATACAACCATCAGTTCCGAGACAAAATCTGCGATCCCTGGCCTAGTATTGCTGTAGTTGGAGTTTTTAGGTCATGTGATAAAAACGTGGTTAGTTTCTTTATGCTGACCGATAACCATTTGTCGATGAAAAGAGATAGCCTAGAAAATTAAAAAAAAAGCCTACACAACCATGTGTTCCTATGCAGTCACCCAGCCAAGTACTGACATGGCCGGACCCTGCTTGACTGCAGTGATCAGACGAGAACTGGTATACTTAGGCTGATATGGCTGTAGGCATGGTAAACTGTAAAAATATTAACAAGATGTTTGCCTTTCTTATCCTCTTAGGACTTGCATTCATATAGAATGAGATTGAATCGAAATATGGAAACAGAGTCTCCAAGATCATACGCCGTCAACATAAAACCATCAGTTCCGAGACAATATCTGCGACTCCTGGCCTAGTATTGCTGTAGTAGGAGTTCCTTAGTTCATGTGATAAATTCATGGCTAGTTTCTTTATGCTGACAGATAACCATTTGTCGATGAAAAGAGATAGCCTAGAAAATTAAAAAATAAAGCCTGCATCACCATGTGTTCCAATGCAGTCACCCACCCAAGTAATGACATGACCCGATCCTGCTTGACTTCAGTGATCAGACGTGAACTGTTATACTTAGGCTGATATGGCTGTAGGCATGGTAAACTGTAAAAAAATATTAACAAGATGTTTGCCTTCCTTATCCTCTTAGGACTTGCATTCATATAGAATGAGATTGAATTGAAATATGGAAACAGAATCTCCAAGATCATATGTTCGTCGACATACAACCATCAGTTCCGAGACGAGATCTGCTATCCCTGGCCTAGTACTGCTGTAGTTGGAGTTTCTTAGTTCATGTAATAAGGTGGTGGTTAGTTTCTTTATGCTGACCGATAACCATATGTCAATGAAAAGAGATAGCCTAGAAAATTAAAAAATAAAGCCTACAATACCATGCCTTCCTGTGCAGTCACCCAGCCAAGTACTTACATGGTCCAACCCTGCTTGACTTCAGTGATCAGACGTGAACTGGTATACTTAGGCTGATATGGCTGTAGGCATGGTAAACTTTAAAAAAATATTAACAAGATGTTTGCCTTCCTTATCCTCTTAGGAGTTGCATTCATATAGAATGAGATTGAATCGAAATATGGAAACAGAATCTCCAAGATCATATGTTCGTCGACATACAACCATCAGTTCCGAGACAAGATCTGCTATCCCTGGCCTAGTACTGCTGTAGTTGGAGTTTCTGAGTTCATGTAATAAGGTGGTGGTTAGTTTCTTTATGCTGACCGATAACCATATGTCAATGAAAAGAGATAGCCTAGAAAATTAAAAAATAAAGCCTACAATACCATGCCTTCCTGTGCAGTCACCAACCCAAGTACTGACATGGTCCAACCCTGCTTGACTTCAGTGATCAGACGTGAACTGGTATACTTAAGCTGATATGGCTGTAGGCATGGTAAACTGTAAAAAAATATTAACAAGATGTTTGCCTTCCTTATCCTTTTAGGTTTTGCATTCATATCGAATGAGATAAATTCGAAATATCAAAAAAGAGTCTCAACGATCATATGTCCGTCAACATACAACCATCAGATCCGAGACGAGATCTGCTATCCCTGGCCTAGTACTGCTGTAGTTGGAGTTTCTTAGTTCATGTAATAAGGTGGTGGTTAGTTTCTTTATGCTGACAGATAACCATTTGTCGATGAAAAGAGATAGACTAGAAAATTAAGAAATAAAGCTTGCATCACCATGTTGTCCAATGCAGTCACCCACCCAAGTACTGACATGGCCCGACCCTTCATGACTTCAGTGATGAGACGTGAACTTGTATACTTAGGCTGATATGGCTGTAGGCATGGTAAACTGTAAAAAATATTAACAAGATGTTTGCCTTTCTTATCCTCTTAGGACTTGCATTCATATAAAATGAGATTGAATCGAAATATGGAAACAGAATCTCCAAGATGATACGTTCGTCGACATACAACCATCAGTTCCGAGACAAGATCTGCGATCCCTCGCCTAGTATTGCTGTAGTTGAAGTTTCTTAGTTCATGTGATAAAGTCATGCCTAGTTTCTTTATGCTGACAGATGACCATTTGTCGATGAAAAGAGATAGACTAGAAAATTAAGAAATAAGGCCTGCATCACCATGTGTTCCAATGCAGTCACCAACCCAAGTACTGACGTGGCCCGACCCTGCTTGACTTCAGTGATCAGAGGTGAACTGGTATACTTAGGCTAATATGGCTGTAGGCATTGTAAACTGTAAAAAAATATTAACAAGATGTTTGCCTTCCTTATCCTTTTAGGACTGGCATTCATATCGAATGAGATAAATTCGAAATATCAAAAAAGAGTCTCAACGATCATGTGTTCATGGACATAAAACCATCAGTTCCGAGACAAAATCTGCGATTCCTGGCCTAGTATTGCTGTAGTAGGAGTTCCTTAGTTCATGTGATAAATTCATGGCTAGTTTCTTTATGCTGACAGATAACCATTTGTCGATGAAAAGAAATAGCCTAGAAAATTAAAAAATTAAGCCTGCATCACCATGTCCTGCATCCCTGGCCTAGTATTGCTGTAGTTGGAGTTTCTTAGGTCATGTGATAAAAACCTGGTTAGTTTCTTTATGCTGACCGATAACCATTTGTCGATGAAAAAAGATAGCCTACACCACCATGTGTTCCTATACAGTCACCCACCCAAGTACTGATATGGCCCGACTCTGCTTGACTTCAGTTATCAGACAAGAACTTGTATACCCAGGGTGGTATGGCCGTAGGCATAGTAAACTGTAAAAAATATTAACAAGATGTTTGCCTTCCTTATCCTTTTAGGACTTGCATTCATATAGATTGAGATTGAATCGAAATATGGAAACAGAGTCTCCAAGATCATACGCCGTCAACATAAAACCATCAGTTCCGAGACAAAATCTGCGATTCCTGGCCTAGTATTGCTGTAGTAGGAGCTCCTTAGTTCATGTGATAAAGTCATGGCTAGTTTCTTTATGCTGACAGATAACCATTTGTCGATGGAAAGAGATAGCCTAGAAAATTAAAAAATAAAGCCTGCATCACCATGTGTTCCAATGCAGTCACCCATCCAAGTACTGACATGGCCCGACCCTGCTTGACTTCAGTGATCAGACGTGAACTGGTATACTTAGGCTGATATGGCTGTAGGCATGGTAAACTGTAAAAAAATATTAACAAGATGTTTGCCTTCCTTAGCCTTTTAGGACTTGCATTCATATCGAATGAGATAAATTCGAAATATCAAAAAAGAGTCTCAACGATCATGTGTTCATGGACATACAGCCATCAGTTCCGAGACAAAATCTGCGATCCCTAGCCTAGTATTGCTGTAGTTGGAGTTTCTTTGGTCATGTGATAAAAACGTGGTTAGTTTCTTTATTCTGACCGATAACCATTTGTCGATGAAAAGAGATAGCGTAGAAAATTAAAAAAAAAGCCTACAACACCATGTGTTCCTATGCAGTCACCCACCCAAGTACTGACATGTCCCGACCCTGCTTGACTTCAGTGATCCGACAAGAACTTGTATACCCTGGGTGGTATGGCCCTAGGCATAGTAAACTGTAAAAAATATTAACAAGATGTTTGCCTTTCTTATCCTCTTAGGACTTGCATTCATATAGAATGAGATTGAATCGAAATATGGAAACAGAGTCTCCAAGATCATACGCCGTCAACATAAAACCATCAGTTCCCAGACAAAATCTGCGATTCCTGGCCTATTATTGCTGTAGTAGGAGTTCCTTAGTTCATGTGATAAAGTCATGGCTAGTTTCTTTATGCTGACAGATAACCATTTGTCGATGAAAAGAGATAGCCTAGAAAATTAAAAAATAAAGCCTGCATCACCATGTGTTCCAATGCAGTCACCCATCCAAGTACTGACATGGCCCGACCCTGCTTGACTTCAGTGATCAGACGTGAACTGGTATACTTAGGCTGATATGGCTGTAGGCATGGTAAACTGTAAAAAAATATTAACAAGATGTTTGCCTTCCTTATCCTTTTAGGACTTGCATTCATATCGAATGAGATAAATTCGAAATATCAAAAAAGAGTCTCAACGATCATGTGTTCATGGACATACAACCATCAGTTCCGAGACAAAATCTGCGATCCCTGGCCTAGTATTGCTATAGTTGGAGTCTCTTAGGTCATGTGATAAAAACGTGGTTAGTTTTTTATGCTGACCGATAACAATTTGTCGATGAAAAGAGATAGCCTAGAAAATTAAAAAAAATCCTACACAACCATGTGTTCCTATGCAGTCACCCACCCAAGTACTGACATGTCCCGACCCTGCTTGACTTCAGTGATCAGACAAGAACTTGTATACCCTGGGTGGTATGGCCCTAGGCATAGTAAACTGTAAAAAATATTAACAAGATGTTTGCCTTCCTTATCCTCTTAGGAGTTGCATTCATATAGAATGAGATTGAATCGAAATATGGAAACAGAATCTCCAAGATCATATGTTCGTCGACATACAACCATCAGTTCCGAGACGAGATCTGCTATCCCTGGCCTGGTACTGCTGTAGTTGGAGTTTCTTAGTTCATGTAATAAGGTGGTGGTTAGTTTCTTTATGCTGACCGATAACCATATGTCAATGAAAAGAGATAGCCTAGAAAATTAAAAAATAAAGCCTACAATACCATGCCTTCCGGTGCAGTCACCCACCCAAGTACTGACATGGTCCAACCCTGCTTGACTTCAGTGATCAGACGTGGACTGGTATACTTAAGCTGATATGGCTGTAGGCATGGTAAACTGTAAAAAAATATTAACAAGATGTTTGCCTTCCTTATCCTTTTAGGTTTTGCATTCATATCGAATGAGATAAATTCGAAATATCAAAAAAGAGTCTCAACGATCATATGTCCGTCAACATACAACCATCAGATCCGAGACGAGATCTGCTATCCCTGGCCTAGTGCTGCTGTAGTTGGAGTTTCTTAGTTCATGTAATAAGGTGGTGGTTAGTTTCTTTATGCTGACAGATAACCATTTGTCGATGAAAAGAGATAGACTAGAAAATTAAGAAATAAAGCCTGCATCACCATGTTGTCCAATGCAGTCACCCACCCAAGTACTGACATGGCCCGACCCTGCATGACTTCAGTGATGAGACGTGAACTTGTATACTTAGGCTGATATGGCTGTAGGCATGGTAAACTGTAAAAAATATTAACAAGATGTTTGCCTTTCTTATCCTCTTAGGACTTGCATTCATATAGAATGAGATTGAATCGAAATATGGAAACAGAATCTCAAAGATCATATGTTCGTCGACATACAAACATCAGTTCCGAGACAAGATCTGCGATCCCTCGCCTAGTATTGCTGTAGTTGAAGTTTCTTAGTTCATGTGATAAAGTCATGGCTAGTTTCTTTATGCTGACGGATAAACATTTGTCGATGAAAAGGGATAGACTAGAAAATTAAGAAATAAAGCCTGCATCACCATGTGTTCCAATGCAGTCACCCACCCAAGTACTGACATGGCCCGACCATGCTTGACTTCAGTGATCAGACGTGAACTGGTATACTTAGGCTGATAGGGCTGTAGGCATTGTAAACTGTAAAAAAATATTAACAAGATGTTTGCCTTCCTTATCCTTTTAGGACTTGCATTCATATCGAATGAGATAAATTCGAGATATCAAAAAAGAGTCTCAACAATCATATGTCCGTCAACATACAACCATCAGTTCCGAGACGAGATCTGCTATCCCTGGCCTAGTACTGCTGTAGTTGGAGTTTCTTAGTTCATGTTATAAGGTGGTGGTTAGTTTCTTTATTCTGACCGATAACCATTTGTCGATGAAAAGAGATCGCCTAGAAAATAAAAAAAAAAGCCTACACCACCATGTGTTCCTATGCAGTCACCCACCCAAGTACTGACATGTCCCGACCCTGCTTGACTTCAGTGATGAGACGTGAACTGGTATACTTAGGCTGATATGGCTGTAGGCATGGTAAATTGTAAAAAATATTAACAAGATGTTTGCCTTTCTTATCCTCTTAGGACTTGCATTCATATAGAATGAGATAAATTCAAAATATCAAAAAAGAGTCTCAACGATCATGTGTTCATGGACATACAACCATCAGTTCCGAGACGAGATCTGCTATCCCTGGCCTAGTACTGCTGTAGTTGGAGTTTCTTAGTTCATGTAATAAGGTGGTGGTTAGTTTCTTTATGCTGACCGATAACCATATGTCAATGAAAAGAGATAGCCTAGAAAATTAAAAAATAAAGCCTACAATACCATGCCTTCCTGTGCAGTCACCCACCCAAGTACTGACATGGTCCAACCCTGCTTGACTTCAGTGATCAGACGTGAACTGGTATACTTAAGCTGATATGGCTGTAGGCATGGTAAATTGTAAAAAATATTAACAAGATGTTTGCCTTTCTTATCCTCTTAGGACTTGCATTCATATAAAATGAGATTGAATCGAAATATGGAAACAGAATCTCCAAGATGATATGTTCGTCGACATACAACCATCAGTTCCGAGACAAGATCTGCGATCCCTCGCCTAGTATTGCTGTAGTTGAAGTTTCTTAGTTCGTGTGATAAAGTCATGGCTAGTTTCTTTATGCTGACAGATGACCATTTGTCGATGAAAAGAGATCGACTAGAAAATTAAGAAATAAAGCCTGCATCACCATGTGTTCCGATGCAGTCACCCACCCAAGTACTGACGTGGCCCGACCCTGCTTGACTTCAGTGATCAGACGTGAACTGGTATACTTAGGCTAATATGGCTGTAGGCATTGTAAACTGTAAAAAAATATTAACAAGATGTTTGCCTTCCTTATCCTTTTAGGACTGGCATTCATAGCGAATGAGATAAATTCGAAATATCAAAAAAAAGTCTCAACGATCATGTGTTCATGGACATAAAACCATCAGTTCCAAGACAAAATCTGCGATTCCTGGCCTAGTATTGCTGTAGTAGGAGTTCCTTAGTTCATGTGATAAATTCATGGCTAGTTTCTTTATGCTGACAGATAACCATTTGTCGATGAAAAGAGATAGCCTAGAAAATTAAAAAATAAAGCCTGCATCACCATGTCCTGCATCCCTGGCCTAGTATTGCTGTAGTTGGAGTTTCTTAGGTCATGTGATAAAAACCTGGTTAGTTTCTTTATGCTGACCGATAACCATTTGTCGATGAAAAGAGATAGCCTACACCACCATGTGTTCCTATACAGTCACCCACCCAAGTACTGATATGGCCCGACTCTGCTTGACTTCAGTTATCAGACAAGAACTTGTATACCCAGGGTGGTATGGCCGTAGGCATAGTAAACTGTAAAAAATATTAACAAGATGTTTGCCTTCCTTATCCTTTTAGGACTTGCATTCATATAGATTGAGATTGAATCGAAATATGGAAACAGAGTCTCGAAGATTATACGCCGTCAACATAAAACCATCAGTTCCGAGACAAAATCTGCGATTCCTGGCCTAGTATTGCTGTAGTAGGAGCTCCTTAGTTCATGTGATAAAGTCATGGCTAGTTTCTTTATGCTGACAGATAACCATTTGTCGATGAAAAGAGATAGCCTAGAAAATTAAAAAATAAAGCCTGCATCACCATGTGTTCCAATGCAGTCACCCATCCAAGTACTGACATGGCCCGACCCTGCTTTACTTCAGTGATCAGACGTGAACTGGTATACTTAGGCTGATATGGCTGTAGGCATGGTAAACTGTAAAAAAATATTAACAAGATGTTTGCCTTCCTTATCCTTTTAGGACTTGCATTCATATCGAATGAGATAAATTCGAAATATCAAAAAAGAGTCTCGACGATCATGTGTTCATGGACATACAACCATCAGTTCCGAGACAAAATCTGCGATCCCTGGCCTAGTATTGCTGTAGTTGGAGTTTTTAGGTCATGTGATAAAAACGTGGTTAGTTTCTTTATGCTGACCGATAACCATTTGTCGATGAAAAGAGATAGCCTAGAAAATTAAAAAAAAAGCCTACACAACCATGTGTTCCTATGCAGTCACCCAGCCAAGTACTGACATGGCCGGACCCTGCTTGACTGCAGTGATCAGACGAGAACTGGTATACTTAGGCTGATATGGCTGTAGGCATGGTAAACTGTAAAAATATTAACAAGATGTTTGCCTTTCTTATCCTCTTAGGACTTGCATTCATATAGAATGAGATTGAATCGAAATATGGAAACAGAGTCTCCAAGATCATACGCCGTCAACATAAAACCATCAGTTCCGAGACAATATCTGCGACTCCTGGCCTAGTATTGCTGTAGTAGGAGTTCCTTAGTTCATGTGATAAATTCATGGCTAGTTTCTTTATGCTGACAGATAACCATTTGTCGATGAAAAGAGATAGCCTAGAAAATTAAAAAATAAAGCCTGCATCACCATGTGTTCCAATGCAGTCACCCACCCAAGTAATGACATGACCCGATCCTGCTTGACTTCAGTGATCAGACGTGAACTGTTATACTTAGGCTGATATGGCTGTAGGCATGGTAAACTGTAAAAAAATATTAACAAGATGTTTGCCTTCCTTATCCTCTTAGGACTTGCATTCATATAGAATGAGATTGAATTGAAATATGGAAACAGAATCTCCAAGATCATATGTTCGTCGACATACAACCATCAGTTCCGAGACGAGATCTGCTATCCCTGGCCTAGTACTGCTGTAGTTGGAGTTTCTTAGTTCATGTAATAAGGTGGTGGTTAGTTTCTTTATGCTGACCGATAACCATATGTCAATGAAAAGAGATAGCCTAGAAAATTAAAAAATAAAGCCTACAATACCATGCCTTCCTGTGCAGTCACCCACCCAAGTACTTACATGGTCCAACCCTGCTTGACTTCAGTGATCAGACGTGAACTGGTATACTTAGGCTGATATGGCTGTAGGCATGGTAAACTGTAAAAAAATATTAACAAGATGTTTGCCTTCCTTATCCTCTTAGGAGTTGCATTCATATAGAATGAGATTGAATCGAAATATGGAAACAGAATCTCCAAGATCATATGTTCGTCGACATACAACCATCAGTTCCGAGACAAGATCTGCTATCCCTGGCCTAGTACTGCTGTAGTTGGAGTTTCTTAGTTCATGTAATAAGGTGGTGGTTAGTTTCTTTATGCTGACCGATAACCATATGTCAATGAAAAGAGATAGCCTAGAAAATTAAAAAATAAAGCCTACAATACCATGCCTTCCTGTGCAGTCACCAACCCAAGTACTGACATGGTCCAACCCTGCTTGACTTCAGTGATCAGACGTGAACTGGTATACTTAAGCTGATATGGCTGTAGGCATGGTAAACTGTAAAAAAATATTAACAAGATGTTTGCCTTCCTTATCCTTTTAGGTTTTGCATTCATATCGAATGAGATAAATTCGAAATATCAAAAAAGAGTCTCAACGATCATATGTCCGTCAACATACAACCATCAGATCCGAGACGAGATCTGCTATCCCTGGCCTAGTACTGCTGTAGTTGGAGTTTCTTAGTTCATGTAATAAGGTGGTGGTTAGTTTCTTTATGCTGACAGATAACCATTTGTCGATGAAAAGAGATAGACTAGAAAATTAAGAAATAAAGCTTGCATCACCATGTTGTCCAATGCAGTCACCCACCCAAGTACTGACATGGCCCGACCCTTCATGACTTCAGTGATGAGACGTGAACTTGTATACTTAGGCTGATATGGCTGTAGGCATGGTAAACTGTAAAAAATATTAACAAGATGTTTGCCTTTCTTATCCTCTTAGGACTTGCATTCATATAAAATGAGATTGAATCGAAATATGGAAACAGAATCTCCAAGATGATACGTTCGTCGACATACAACCATCAGTTCCGAGACAAGATCTGCGATCCCTCGCCTAGTATTGCTGTAGTTGAAGTTTCTTAGTTCATGTGATAAAGTCATGCCTAGTTTCTTTATGCTGACAGATGACCATTTGTCGATGAAAAGAGATAGACTAGAAAATTAAAAAATAAGGCCTGCATCACCATGTGTTCCAATGCAGTCACCCACCCAAGTACTGACGTGGCCCGACCCTGCTTGACTTCAGTGATCAGAGGTGAACTGGTATACTTAGGCTAATATGGCTGTAGGCATTGTAAACTGTAAAAAAATATTAACAAGATGTTTGCCTTCCTTATCCTTTTAGGACTGGCATTCATATCGAATGAGATAAATTCGAAATATCAAAAAAGAGTCTCAACGATCATGTGTTCATGGACATAAAACCATCAGTTCCGAGACAAAATCTGCGATCCCTAGCCTAGTATTGCTGTAGTTGGAGTTTCTTTGGTCATGTGATAAAAACGTGGTTAGTTTCTTTATGCTGACCGATAACCATTTGTCGATGAAAAGAGATAGCGTAGAAAATTAAAAAAAAAGCCTACAAAACCATGTGTTCCTATGCAGTCACCCACCCAAGTACTGACATGTCCCGACCCTGCTTGACTTCAGTGATCCGACAAGAACTTGTATACCCTGGGTGGTATGGCCCTAGGCATAGTAAACTGTAAAAAATATTAACAAGATGTTTGCCTTTCTTATCCTCTTAGGACTTGCATTCATATAGAATGAGATTGAATCGAAATATGGAAACAGAGTCTCCAAGATCATACGCCGTCAACATAAAACCATCAGTTCCCAGACAAAATCTGCGATTCCTGGCCTATTATTGCTGTAGTAGGAGTTCCTTAGTTCATGTGATAAAGTCATGGCTAGTTTCTTTATGCTGACAGATAACCATTTGTCGATGAAAAGAGATAGCCTAGAAAATTAAAAAATAAAGCCTGCATCACCATGTGTTCCAATGCAGTCACCCATCCAAGTACTGACATGGCCCGACTCTGCTTGACTTCAGTGATCAGACGTGAACTGGTATACTTAGGCTGATATGGCTGTAGGCATGGTAAACTGTAAAAAAATATTAACAAGATGTTTGCCTTCCTTATCCTTTTAGGACTTGCATTCATATCGAATGAGATAAATTCGAAATATCAAAAAAGAGTCTCAACGATCATGTGTTCATGGACATACAACCATCAGTTCCGAGACAAAATCTGCGATCCCTGGCCTAGTATTGCTATAGTTGGAGTCTCTTAGGTCATGTGATAAAAACGTGGTTAGTTTTTTATGCTGACCGATAACAATTTGTCGATGAAAAGAGATAGCCTAGAAAATTAAAAAAAATCCTACACAACCATGTGTTCCTATGCAGTCACCCACCCAAGTACTGACATGTCCCGACCCTGCTTGACTTCAGTGATCAGACAAGAACTTGTATACCCTGGGTGGTATGGCCCTAGGCATAGTAAACTGTAAAAAATATTAACAAGATGTTTGCCTTCCTTATTCTTTTAGGACTTGCATTCATATAGAATGAGATTGAATCGAAATATGGAAACAGAGTCTCCAAGATCATACGCCTTCAACATAAAACCATCAGTTCCGAGACAAAATCTGCGATTCCTGGCCTAGTATTGCTGTAGTAGGAGTTCCTTAGTTCATGTGATAAAGTCATGGCTAGTTTCTTTATGATGACCGATAAACATATGTCAATGAAAAGAGATAGCCTAGAAAATTAAAAAATAAAGCCTACAATACCATGCCTTCCTGTGCAGTCACCCAGCCAAGTACTGACATGGTCCAACCCTGCTTGACTTCAGTGATCAGACGTGAACTGGTATACTTAGGCTGATATGGCTGTAGGCATGGTAAACTGTAAAAAAATATTAACAAGATGTTTGCCTTCCTTATCCTTTTAGGACTTGCATTCATATCGAATGAGATAAATTCGAAATATCAAAAAAGAGTCTCAACGATCATATGTCCGTCAACATACAACCATCAGATCCGAGTCGAGATCTGCTATCCCTGGCCTAGTACTGCTGTAGTTGGAGTTTCTTAGTTCATGTAATAAGGTGGTGGTTAGTTTCTTTATGCTGACAGATAACCATTTGTCGATGAAAAGAGATAGACTAGAAAATTAAGAAATAAAGCCTGCATCACCATGTGTTCCAATGCAGTCACCCACCCAAGTACTGACATGGCCGGACCCTGCTTGACTGCAGTGATCAGACGAGAACTGGTATACTTAGGCTGATATGGCTGTAGGCATGGTAAACTGTAAAAATTTAACAAGATGTTTGCCTTTCTTATCCTCTTAGGACTTGCATTAATATAGAATGAGATTGAATCGAAATATGGAAACAGAGTCACCAAAATCATACGCCGTCAACATAAAACCATCAGTTCCGAGACAAAATCTGCTATCCCTGGCCTAGTACTGCTGTAGTTGGAGTTCCTTAGTTCATGTGATAAATTCATGGCTAGTTTCTTTATGCTGCCAGATAACCATTTCTCGATGAAAAGAGATAGCCTAGAAAATTGAAAAATAAAGGCTACAATACCATGCAATCCTGTGCAGTCACCCACCCAAGTACTGACATGGTCCAACCCTGCTTGACTTCAGTGATCAGACGTGAACTGGTATACTTAGGTTGATATGGCTGTAGGCACGGTAAACTGTAAAAAATATTAACAAGATGTTTGCCTTCCTTATCCTTTTAGGACTTGCATTCGTATAGAATGAGATAAATTCGAAATATCAAAAAAGAGTCTCGACGATCATGTGTTCATGGACATACAACCATCTGTTCTGAGAAAAAATCTGCGATCCCTGGCCTACTATTGCTATAGTTGGAGTCTCTTAGGTCATGTGATAAAAACGTGGTTAGTTTCTATATGCTGACCGATAACAATTTGTCGATGAAAAGAGATAGCCTAGAAAATTAAAAAATAAAGCCTACAATACCATGCCTTCCTGTGCAGTCACCCACCCAAGTACTGACATGGTCCAACCCTGCTTGACTTCAGTGATCAGACGTGAACTGGTATACTTAAGCTGATATGGCTGTAGGCATAGTAAACTGTAAAAAAATATTAACAAGATGTTTGCCTTCCTTATCCTTTTAGGACTTGCATTCATATCGAATGAGATAAATTCGAAATATCAAAAAAGAGTCTCAACGATCATATGTCCGTCAACATACAACCATCAGATCCGAGTCGAGATCTGCTATCCCTGGCCTAGTACTGCTGTAGTTGGAGTTTCTTAGTTCATGTAATAAGGTGGTGGTTAGTTTCTTTATGCTGACAAATAACCATTTGTCGATGAAAAGAGATAGACTAGAAAATTAAGAAATAAAGCCTGCATCACCATGTGTTCCAATGCAGTCACCCACCCAAGTACTGACATGGCCCGACCCTGCTTGACTTCAGTGATGAGACGTGAACTGGTATACTTAGGCTGATATGGCTGTAGGCATGGTAAACTGTAAAAAATATTAACAAGATGTTTGCCTTTCTTATCCTCTTAGGACTTACATTCATATAGAATGAGATTGAATCGAAATATGGAAACAGAATCTCCAAGATCATATGTTCGTCGACATACAACAATCAGTTCCGAGACAAGATCTGCGATCCCTCGCCTAGTATTGCTGTAGTTGAAGTTTCTTAGTTCATGTGATAAAGTCATGGCTAGTTTCTTTATGCTGACAGATAACCATTTGTCGATAAAAAGAGATATACTAGAAAATTAAGAAATAAAGCCTGCATCACCATGTGTTCCAATGCAGTCACCCACCCAAGTACTGACATGGTCAAACCCTGCTTGACTTCAGTGATCAGACGTGAACTGGTATACTTAAGCTGATATGGCTGTAGGCATGGTAAACTGTAAAAAAATATTAACAAGATGTTTGCCTTCCTTATCCTTTTAGGTTTTGCATTCATATCGAATGAGATAAATTCGAAATATCAAAAAAGAGTCTCAACGATCATATGTCCGTCAACATACAACCATCAGATCCGAGACGAGATCTGCTATCCCTGGCCTAGTATTGCTGTAGTAGGAGTTCCTTAGTTCATGTGATAAATTCATGGCTAGTTTCTTTATGCTGCCAGATAACCATTTCTCGATGAAAAGAGATAGCCTAGAAAATTGAAAAATAAAGGCTACAATACCATGCAATCCTGTGCAGTCACCCACCCAAGTACTGACATGGTCCAACCCTGCTTGACTTCAGTGATCGGACGTGAACTGGTATACTTAGGTTGATATGGCTGTAGGCATGGTAAACTGTAAAAAATATTAACAAGATGTTTGCCTTCCTTATCCTTTTAGGACTTGCATTCGTATAGAATGAGATAAATTCGAAATATCAAAAAAGAGTCTCAACGATCATGTGTTCATGGACATACAACCATCAGTTCCGAGACAAAATCTGCGATCCCTGGCCTACTATTGCTATAGTTGGAGTCTCTTAGGTCATGTGATAAAAACGTGGTTAGTTTCTTTATGCTGACCGATAACCATATGTCAATGAAAAGAGATAGCCTAGAAAATTAAAAAATAAAGCCTACAATACCATGCCTTCCTGTGCAGTCACCCACCCAAGTACTGACATGGTCCAACCCTGCTTGACTTCAGTGATTAGACGTGAACTGGTATACTTAAGCTGATATGGCTGTAGGCATAGTAAACTGTAAAAAAATATTAACAAGATGTTTGCCTTCCTTATCCTTTTAGGACTTGCATTCATATCGAATGAGATAAATTCAAAATATCAAAAAAGAGTCTCAACGATCATATGTCCGTCAACATACAACCATCAGATCCGAGTCGAGATCTGCTATCCCTGGCCTAGTACTGCTGTAGTTGGAGTTTCTTAGTTCATGTAATAAGGTGGTGGTTAGTTTCTTTATGCTGACAGATAACCATTTGTCGATGAAAAGAGATAGACTAGAAAATTAAAAAAAAAGCCTACACAACCATGTGTTCCTATGCATTCACCCACCCAAGAACTGACATGGCCGGACCCTGCTTGACTGCAGTGATCAGACGAGAACTGGTATACCAAGGCTGATATGGCTGTAGGCATAGTAACTGTAAAAAATATTAACAAGATGTTTGCCTTCCTTATCCTTTTAGGACTTGCATTCGTATAGAATGAGATTGAATCGAAATATGGAAACAGAGTCTCCAAGATCATACGCCTTCAACATAAAACCATCATTTCCGAGACGAGATCTGCTATCCCTGGCCTAGTACTGCTGTAGTTGGAGTTTCTTAGTTCATGTAATAAGGTGGTGGTTAGTTTATTTATGCTGACCGATAACCATATGTCAATGAAAAGAGATAGCCTAGAAAATTAAAAAATAAAGCCTGCATCACCATGTGCTCCAATGCAGTCACTCACCTAAGTACTGACATGACCCGACCCTGCTTGACTTCAGTGATCAGACGTGAACTGGTATACTTAGGCTGATATGGCTGTAGGCATGGAAAACTGTAAAAAATATTAACAAGATGTTTGCCTTTCTTATCCTCTTAGGACTTGCATTCATATAGAATGAGATTGAATCGAAATATGGAAACAGAATCTCAAAGATCATATGTTCGTCGACATACAACCATCAGTTCCGATACAAGATTTGAGATCCTTCGCCTAGTATTGCTGTAGTTGGAGTTTCTTAGTTCATGTGATAAAGTTATGGCTAGTTTCTTTATGCTGACAGATAACCATTTGTCGATGAAAAGAGATAGACTAGAAAATTAAGAAATAAAGCCTGCATCACCATGTGTTCCAATGCAATCACCCACCTAAGTACTGACATGGCCCGACCCTGCTTGACTTCAGTGATCAGACGTGAACTGGTATACTTAGGCTGATATGGCTGTAGGCATGGTAAACTGTAAAAAAATATTAACAAGATGTTTGCCTTCCTTATCCTTTTAGGACTTGCATTCATATCGAATGAGATAAATTGGAAATATCAAAAAAGAGTCTCAACGATCATGTGTTCATGGACATACAACCATCAGTTCCGAGACAAAATCTGCGATCCCTGGCCTAGTATTGCTGTATTTCGAGTTTCCTAGGTCATGTGATAAAAACGTGGTTAGTTTCTTTATGCTGACCGATAACAATTTGTCGATGAAAAGAGATAGCCTAGAAAATTAAAAAAAAGCCTACACAACCATGTGTTCCTATGCAGTCACCCACCCAAATACTGACATGGCCGGACCCTGCTTGACTGCAGTGATCAGACGAGAACTGGTATACCAAGGCTGATATGGCTGTAGGCATAGTAACTGTAAAAAATATTAACAAGATGTTTGCCTTCCTTATCCTTTTAGGACTTGCATTCGTATAGAATGAGATAAATTCAAAATATCAAAAAAGAGTCTCAACGATCATGTGTTCATGGTCATACAACCATCAGTTCCGAGACGAGATCTGCTATCCCTGGCCTAGTACTGCTGTAGTTGGAGTTTCTTAGTTGATGTAATAAGGTGGTGGTTAGTTTCTTTATGATGACCGATAAACATATGTCAATGAAAAGAGATAGCCTAGAAAATTAAAAAATAAAGCCTGCATCACCATGTGCTCCAATGCAGTCACTCACCAAAGTACTGACATGGCCCGACCCTGCTTGACTTCAGTGATCAGACGTGAACTGGTATACTTGGGCTGATATGGCTGTAGGCATGGTAAACTGTAAAAAATATAAACAAGATGTTTGCCTTTCTTATCTTCTTAGGACTTGCATTCATATAGAATGAGATTGAATCGAAATATGGAAACAGAGTCTCCAAGATCATATGTTCGTCAACATACAACCATCAGTTCCGAGACAAGATTTGCGATCCCTCGCCTAGTATTGCTGTAGTTGAAGTTTCTTAATTCATGTGATAAAGTCATGGGTAGTTTCTTTATGCTGACAGATAAGCATATGTCAATGAAAAGAGATAGCCTAGAAAATTAAAAAAAAGCCTGCATCACCATGTGCTCCAATGCAGTCACTCACCCAAGTACTGACATGGCCCGACCCTCCTTGACTTCAGTGATCAGACGTGAACTGGTATACTTAGGCTGATATGGCTGTAGGCATGGTAAACTGTAAAAAATATTAACAATATGTTTGCCTTCCTTATCCTCTTAGGACTTGCAATCAAATAGAATGAGATTGAATCGAAATATGGAAACAGAATCTCCTAGATCATATGCTCCTCGACATACAACCATCAGTTCCGAGACGAGATCTGCTATCCCTGGCCTAGTACTGCTGTAGTTGGAGTTTCTTATTTCATGTAATAAGATGGTGGTTAGTTTCTTTATGCTGACCGATAACCATATGTCAATGAAAAGAGATAGCCTAGAAGATTAAAAAATAAAGCCTACAATACCATGCCTTCCTGTGCAGTCACCCACCCAAGTACTGACATGGTCCAACCCTGCTTGACTTCAGTGATCAGACGTCAACTGGTATACCTAAGCTGATATGGCTGTAGGCATGGTAAACTGTAAAAAAATATTAACAAGATGTTTGCCTTCCTTATCCTCTTAGGACTTGCATTCAAATAGAATGAGATTGAATCGAAATATGGAAACAGAATCTCCAAGATCATATGTTCGTCGACATACAACCATCAGTTCCGAGACGAGATCTGCTATCCCTGGCCTAGTACTGCTGTAGTTGGAGTTTCTTAGTTCATGTAATAAGGTGGTGGTTAGTTTCTTTATGCTGACCGATAACCATATGTCAATGAAAAGGGATAGACTAGAAAATTAAGAAATAAAGCCTGCATCACCATGTGTTCCAATGCAGTCACCAACCCAAGTACTGACATTGCCCGACTCTGCTTGACTTCAGTGATCAGACTTGAACCGGTATACTTAGGCTGATATGGCTGTAGGTATTGTAAACTGTAAAAAATTATTAACAAGATGTTTGCCTTTCTTATCTTCTTAGGACTTGCATTCATATAGAATGAGATTGAATCGAAATATGGAAACAGAGTCTCCAAGATCATATGTTCGTCAACATACAACCATCAGTTCCGAGACAAAATCTGCGATTCCTGGCCTAGTATTGCTGTAGTAGGAGTTCCTTAGTTCATGTGATAAAGTCATGGCTAGTGTCTTTATGCTGACAGATAACCATTTGTCGATGAAAAGAGATAGCCTAGAAAATTAAAAATAAAGCCTGCATCACCATGTGTTCCAATGCAGTCACCCATCCAAGTACTGGCATGGCCCGACCCTGCTTGACTTCAGTGATCAGACGTGAACTGGTATACCCTGGGTGGTATGGCCCTAGGCATAGTAAACTGTAAAAAATATTAACAAGATGTTTGCCTTTCTTATCCTCTTAGGACTTGCATTCATATAGAATGAGATTGAATCGAAATATGGAAACAGAGTCTCCAAGATCATACGCCGTCAACATAAAACCATCAGTTCCGAGACAAAATCTGCGATTCCTGGCCTAGTATTGCTGTAGTAGGAGTTCCTTAGTTCATGTGATAAAGTCATTGCTAGTTTCTTTATGCTGACAGATAACCATTTGTCGATGAAAAGAGATAGCCTAGAAAATTAAAAAATAAAGCCTGCATCACCATGTGTTCCAATGCAGTCACCCATCCAAGTACTGACATGGCCCGACCCTGCTTGACTTCAGTGATCAGACGTGAACTGGTATACTTAGGCCGATATGGCTGTAGGCATGGTAAACTGTAAAAAAATATTAACAAGATGTTTGCCTTCCTTATCCTTTTAGGACTTGCATTCATATCGAATGAGATAAATTCGAAATATCAAAAAAGAGTCTCAACGATCATGTGTTCATGTACATACAACCATCAGTTCCGAGACAAAATCTGCGATCCCTGGCCTAGTATTGCTCTAGTTGGAGTCTCTTAGGTCATGTGATAAAAACGTGGTTAGTTTCTTTATGCTGACCGATAACAATTTGTCGATGAAAAGTGATAGCCTAGAAAATTAAAAAAAAAGCTTACACAACCATGTGTTCCTATGCAGTCACCCACCCAAGAACTGACATGGCCGGACCCTGCTTGACTGCAGTGATCAGACGAGAACTGGTATACCAAGGCTGATATGGCTGTAGGCATAGTAACTGTAAAAAATATTAACAAGATGTTTGCCTTCCTTATCCTTTTAGGACTTGCATTCGTATAGAATGAGATTGAATCGAAATATGGAAACAGAGTCTCCAAGATCATACGCCTTCAACATACAACCATCAGTTCCGAGACAAAATCTGCGATCCCTGGCCTAGTATTGCTATAGTTGGAGTCTCTTAGGTCATGTGATAAAAACGTGGTTAGTTTCTTTATGCTGACCGATAACAATTTGTCGATGAAAAGTGATAGCCTAGAAAATTAAAAAAAAAGCCTACACAACCATGTGTTCCTATGCAGTCACCCACCCAAGTACTGACATGTCCCGACCCTGCTTGACTTCAGTGATCAGACAAGAACTTGTATACCCTTGGTGGCATGGCCCTAGGCATAGTAAACTGTAAAAAATATTAACAAGATGTTTGCCTTCCTTTTTCTTTTAGGACTTGCATTCATATAGAATGAGATTAAATCGAAATATGGAAACAGAGTATCCAAGATCATACGCCTTCAACATAAAACCATCAGTTCCGAGACAAAATCTGCGATCCCTGGCCTAGTATTGCTATAGTTGGAGTCTCTTAGGTCATGTGATAAAAACGTGGTTAGTTTCTTTATGCTGACCAATAACAATTTGTCGATGAAAAGTGATAGCCTAGAAAATTAAAAAAAAAGCCTACACAACCATGTGTTCCTATGCAGTCTCCCACCCAAGTACTGACATGTCCCGACCCTGCTTGACTTCAGTGATCAGACAAGAACTTGTATACCCTGGGTTGTATGGCCCTAGGCATAGTAAACTGTAAAAAATATTAACAAGATGTTTGCCTTCCTTATTCTTTTAGGACTTGCATTCATATAGAATGAGATTGAATCGAAATATGGAAACAGAGTCTCCAAGATCATACGCCTTCAACATAAAACCATCAGTTCCGAGACAAAATCTGCGATCCCTGGCCTAGTATTGCTATAGTTGGAGTCTCTTAGGTCATGTGATAAAAACGTGGTTAGTTTCTTTATGCTGACCGATAACAATTTGTCGATGAAAAGAGATAGCCTAGAAAATTAAAAAAAAAGCCTATACAACAATGTGTTCCTATGCAGTAACCCACCCAAGAACTGACATGGCCGGACCCTGCTTGACTGCAGTGATCAGACGAGAACTGGTATACCAAGGCTGATATGGCTGTAGGCATAGTAACTGTAAAAAATATTAACAAGATGTTTGCCTTCCTTATCCTTTTAGGACTTGCATTCGTATAGAATGAGATAAATTCAAAATATCAAAAAAGAGTCTCAACGATCATGTGTTCATGGACATACAACCATCAGTTCCGAGACGAGATCTGCTATCCTTGGCCTAGTACTGCTGTAATTGGAGTTTCTTAGTTCATGTAATAAGGTGGTGGTTAGTTTCTTTATGCTGACCGATAACCATATGTCAATGAAAAGAGATAGCCTAGAAAATTAAAAAATAAAGCCTACAATACCATGCCTTCCTGTGCAGTCACCCACCCAAGTACTGACATGGTCCAACCCTGCTTGACTTCAGTGATCAGACGTGAACTGGTATACTTAAGCTGATATGGCTGTAGGCATGGTAAACTGTAAAAAAATATTAACAAGATGTTTGCCTTCCTTATCCTTTTAGGACTTGCATTCATATCGAATGAGATAAATTCGAAATATCAAAAAAGAGTCTCAACGATCATATGTCCGTCAACATACAACCATCAGATCCGAGTCGAGATCTGCTATCCCTGGCCTAGTACTGCTGTAGTTGGAGTTTCTTAGTTCATGTAATAAGGTGGTGGTTAGTTTCTTTATGCTGACCAATAACAATTTGTCGATGAAAAGTGATAGCCTAGAAAATTAAAAAAAAAGCCTACACAACCATGTGTTCCTATGCAGTCACCCACCCAAGTACTGACATGTCCCGACCCTGCTTGACTTCAGTGATCAGACAAGAACTTGTATACCCTTGGTGGTATGGCCCTAGGCATAGTAAACTGTAAAAAATATTAACAAGATGTTTGCCTTCCTTATTCTTTTAGGACTTGCATTCATATAGAATGAGATTGAATCGAAATATGGAAACAGAGTCTCCAAGATCATCCGCCTTCAACATAAAACCATCAGTTCCGAGACAAAATCTGCGATCCCTGGCCTAGTATTGCTATAGTTGGAGTCTCCAAGGTCATGTGATAAAAACGTGGTTAGTTTCTTTATGCTGACCGATAACAATTTGTCGATGAAAAAAAATAGCCTAGAAAATTAAAAAAAAAGCCTACACAACAATGTGTTCCTATGCAGTCACCCACCCAAGAACTGACATGGCCGGACCCTGCTTGACTGCAGTGATCAGACGAGAACTGGTATACCAAGGCTGATATGGCTGTAGGCATAGTAACTGTAAAAAATATTAACAAGATGTTTGCCTTCCTTATCCTTTTAGGACTTGCATTCGTATAGAATGAGATAAATTCAAAATATCAAAAAAGAATCTCAACGATCATGTGTTCATGGACATACAACCATCAGTTCCGAGACGAGATCTGCTATCCCTGGCCTAGTACTGCTGTAATTGGAGTTTCTTAGTTCATGTAATAAGGTGGTGGTTAGTTTCTTTATGCTGACCGATAACCATTTGTCGATGAAAAGAGATATACTAGAAAATTAAGAAATAAAGCCTGCATCACCATGTGTTCCAATGCAGTCACCCACCCAAGTACTGACATGGCCGGACCCTGCTTGACTGCAGTGATCAGACGAGAACTGGTATACTTAGGCTGATATGGCTGTAGGCATGGTAAACTGTAAAAATATTAACAAGATGTTTGCCTTTCTTATCCTCTTAGGACTTGCATTCATATAGAATGATTTAATTTCGAAATATCAAAAAAGAGTCTCAACGATCATATGTCCGTCAACATACAACCATCAGATCCGAGTCGAGATCTGCTATCCCTGGCCTAGTACTGCTGTAGTTGGAGTTTCTTAGTTCATGTAATAAGGTGGTGGTTAGTTTCTTTATGCTGACAGATAACCATTTGTCGATGAAAAGAGATATACTAGAAAATTAAAAAAAAAGCCTACACAACCATGTGTTCCTATGCAGTCAACCACCCAAGTACTGACATGTCCCGACCCTGCTTGACTTCAGTGATCAGACAAGAACTTGTATACCCTGGGTGGTATGGCCCTAGGCATAGTAAACTGTAAAAAATATTAACAAGATGTTTGCCTTCCTTATTCTTTTAGGACTTGCATTCATATAGAATGTGATTGAATCGAAATATGGAAACAGAGTCTCCAAGATCATCCGCCTTCAACATAAAACCATCAGTTCCGAGACAAAATCTGCGATCCCTGGCCTAGTATTGCTATAGTTGGAGTCTCTAAGGTCATGTGATAAAAACGTGGTTAGTTTCTTTATGCTGACCGATAACAATTTGTCGATGAAAAAAAATAGCCTAGAAAATTAAAAAAAAAGCCTACACAACAATGTGTTCCTATGCAGTCACCCACCCAAGAACTGACATGGCCGGACCCTGCTTGACTGCAGTGATCAGACGAGAACTGGTATACCAAGGCTGATATGGCTGTAGGCATAGTAACTGTAAAAAATATTAACAAGATGTTTGCCTTCCTTATCCTTTTAGGACTTGCATTCGTATAGAATGAGATAAATTCAAAATATCAAAAAAGAATCTCAACGATCATGTGTTCATGGACATACAACCATCAGTTCCGAGACGAGATCTGCTATCCCTTGCCTAGTACTGCTGTAATTGGAGTTTCTTAGTTCATGTAATAAGGTGGTGGTTAGTTTCTTTATGCTGACCGATAACCATTTGTCGATGAAAAGAGATATACTAGAAAATTAAGAAATAAAGCCTGCATCACCATGTGTTCCAATGCAGTCACCCATCCAAGTACTGACATGGCCGGACCCTGCTTGACTGCAGTGATCAGACGAGAACTGGTATACTTAGGCTGATATGGCTGTAGGCATGGTAAACTGTAAAAATATTAACAAGATGTTTGCCTTTCTTATCCTCTTAGGACTTGCATTCATATAGAATGAGATTGAATCGAAATATGGAAACAGAGTCTCCAAGATCATACGCCGTCAACATAAAACCATCAGTTCCGAGACAAAATCTGCGATTCCTGGCCTAGTATTGCTGTAGTAGGAGTTCCTTAGTTCATGTGATAAATTCATGGCTAGTTTCTTTATGCTGCCAGATAACCATTTCTCGATGAAAAGAGATAGCCTAGAAAATTGAAAAATAAAGGCTACAATACCATGCAATCCTGTGCAGTCACCAACCCAAGTACTGACATGGTCCAACCCTGCTTGACTTCAGTGATCAGACGTGAACTGGTATACTTAGGTTGATATGGCTGTAGGCATGGTACACTGTAAAAAATATTAACAAGATGTTTGCCTTCCTTATCCTTTTAGGACTTGCATTCGTATAGAATGAGATAAATTCGAAATATCAAAAAAGAGTCTCAACGATCATGTGTTCATGGACATACAACCATCAGTTCCGAGACAAAATCTGCGATCCCTGGCCTAGTATTGCTGTAGTTGGAGTTTTTTAGGTCATGTGATAAAAACGTGGTTTGTTTCTTTATGCTGACCGATAACCATTTGTCGATGAAAAGAGATAGACTAGAATATTAAGAAATAAAGCCTACACCACCATGTGTTCCTATACAGTCACCCACCCAAGTACTGACATGTCCCGACCCTGCTTGACTTCAGTGATCAGACAAGAACTTGTATACCCTGGGTAGTATGGCCCTAGGCATAGTAAACTGTAAAAAATATTAACAAGATGTTTGCCTTCCTTATTCTTTTAGGACTTGCATTCATATAGAATGAGATTGAATCGAAATATGGAAACAGAGTCTCCAAGATCATACGCCTTCAACATAAAACCATCAGTTCCGAGACAAAATCTGCGATCCCTGGCCTAGTATTGCTATAGTTGGAGTCTCTTAGGTCATGTGATAAAAACGTGGTTAGTTTCTTTATGCTGACCGATAACAATTTGTCGATGAAAAGAGATAGCCTAGAAAATTAAAAAAAAAGCCTATACAACAATGTGTTCCTATGCAGTAACCCACCCAAGAACTGACATGGCCGGACCCTGCTTGACTGCAGTGATCAGACGAGAACTGGTATACCAAGGCTGATATGGCTGTAGGCATAGTAACTGTAAAAAATATTAACAAGATGTTTGCCTTCCTTATCCTTTTAGGACTTGCATTCGTATAGAATGAGATAAATTCAAAATATCAAAAAAGAGTCTCAACGATCATGTGTTCATGGACATACAACCATCAGTTCCGAGACGAGATCTGCTATCCTTGGCCTAGTACTGCTGTAATTGGAGTTTCTTAGTTCATGTAATAAGGTGGTGGTTAGTTTCTTTATGCTGACCGATAACCATATGTCAATGAAAAGAGATAGCCTAGAAAATTAAAAAATAAAGCCTACAATACCATGCCTTCCTGTGCAGTCACCCACCCAAGTACTGACATGGTCCAACCCTGCTTGACTTCAGTGATCAGACGTGAACTGGTATACTTAAGCTGATATGGCTGTAGGCATGGTAAACTGTAAAAAAATATTAACAAGATGTTTGCCTTCCTTATCCTTTTAGGACTTGCATTCATATCGAATGAGATAAATTCGAAATATCAAAAAAGAGTCTCAACGATCATATGTCCGTCAACATACAACCATCAGATCCGAGTCGAGATCTGCTATCCCTGGCCTAGTACTGCTGTAGTTGGAGTTTCTTAGTTCATGTAATAAGGTGGTGGTTAGTTTCTTTATGCTGACCAATAACAATTTGTCGATGAAAAGTGATAGCCTAGAAAATTAAAAAAAAAGCCTACACAACCATGTGTTCCTATGCAGTCACCCACCCAAGTACTGACATGTCCCGACCCTGCTTGACTTCAGTGATCAGACAAGAACTTGTATACCCTTGGTGGTATGGCCCTAGGCATAGTAAACTGTAAAAAATATTAACAAGATGTTTGCCTTCCTTATTCTTTTAGGACTTGCATTCATATAGAATGAGATTGAATCGAAATATGGAAACAGAGTCTCCAAGATCATCCGCCTTCAACATAAAACCATCAGTTCCGAGACAAAATCTGCGATCCCTGGCCTAGTATTGCTATAGTTGGAGTCTCCAAGGTCATGTGATAAAAACGTGGTTAGTTTCTTTATGCTGACCGATAACAATTTGTCGATGAAAAAAAATAGCCTAGAAAATTAAAAAAAAAGCCTACACAACAATGTGTTCCTATGCAGTCACCCACCCAAGAACTGACATGGCCGGACCCTGCTTGACTGCAGTGATCAGACGAGAACTGGTATACCAAGGCTGATATGGCTGTAGGCATAGTAACTGTAAAAAATATTAACAAGATGTTTGCCTTCCTTATCCTTTTAGGACTTGCATTCGTATAGAATGAGATAAATTCAAAATATCAAAAAAGAATCTCAACGATCATGTGTTCATGGACATACAACCATCAGTTCCGAGACGAGATCTGCTATCCCTGGCCTAGTACTGCTGTAATTGGAGTTTCTTAGTTCATGTAATAAGGTGGTGGTTAGTTTCTTTATGCTGACCGATAACCATTTGTCGATGAAAAGAGATATACTAGAAAATTAAGAAATAAAGCCTGCATCACCATGTGTTCCAATGCAGTCACCCACCCAAGTACTGACATGGCCGGACCCTGCTTGACTGCAGTGATCAGACGAGAACTGGTATACTTAGGCTGATATGGCTGTAGGCATGGTAAACTGTAAAAATATTAACAAGATGTTTGCCTTTCTTATCCTCTTAGGACTTGCATTCATATAGAATGATTTAATTTCGAAATATCAAAAAAGAGTCTCAACGATCATATGTCCGTCAACATACAACCATCAGATCCGAGTCGAGATCTGCTATCCCTGGCCTAGTACTGCTGTAGTTGGAGTTTCTTAGTTCATGTAATAAGGTGGTGGTTAGTTTCTTTATGCTGACAGATAACCATTTGTCGATGAAAAGAGATATACTAGAAAATTAAAAAAAAAGCCTACACAACCATGTGTTCCTATGCAGTCAACCACCCAAGTACTGACATGTCCCGACCCTGCTTGACTTCAGTGATCAGACAAGAACTTGTATACCCTGGGTGGTATGGCCCTAGGCATAGTAAACTGTAAAAAATATTAACAAGATGTTTGCCTTCCTTATTCTTTTAGGACTTGCATTCATATAGAATGTGATTGAATCGAAATATGGAAACAGAGTCTCCAAGATCATCCGCCTTCAACATAAAACCATCAGTTCCGAGACAAAATCTGCGATCCCTGGCCTAGTATTGCTATAGTTGGAGTCTCTAAGGTCATGTGATAAAAACGTGGTTAGTTTCTTTATGCTGACCGATAACAATTTGTCGATGAAAAAAAATAGCCTAGAAAATTAAAAAAAAAGCCTACACAACAATGTGTTCCTATGCAGTCACCCACCCAAGAACTGACATGGCCGGACCCTGCTTGACTGCAGTGATCAGACGAGAACTGGTATACCAAGGCTGATATGGCTGTAGGCATAGTAACTGTAAAAAATATTAACAAGATGTTTGCCTTCCTTATCCTTTTAGGACTTGCATTCGTATAGAATGAGATAAATTCAAAATATCAAAAAAGAATCTCAACGATCATGTGTTCATGGACATACAACCATCAGTTCCGAGACGAGATCTGCTATCCCTTGCCTAGTACTGCTGTAATTGGAGTTTCTTAGTTCATGTAATAAGGTGGTGGTTAGTTTCTTTATGCTGACCGATAACCATTTGTCGATGAAAAGAGATATACTAGAAAATTAAGAAATAAAGCCTGCATCACCATGTGTTCCAATGCAGTCACCCATCCAAGTACTGACATGGCCGGACCCTGCTTGACTGCAGTGATCAGACGAGAACTGGTATACTTAGGCTGATATGGCTGTAGGCATGGTAAACTGTAAAAATATTAACAAGATGTTTGCCTTTCTTATCCTCTTAGGACTTGCATTCATATAGAATGAGATTGAATCGAAATATGGAAACAGAGTCTCCAAGATCATACGCCGTCAACATAAAACCATCAGTTCCGAGACAAAATCTGCGATTCCTGGCCTAGTATTGCTGTAGTAGGAGTTCCTTAGTTCATGTGATAAATTCATGGCTAGTTTCTTTATGCTGCCAGATAACCATTTCTCGATGAAAAGAGATAGCCTAGAAAATTGAAAAATAAAGGCTACAATACCATGCAATCCTGTGCAGTCACCAACCCAAGTACTGACATGGTCCAACCCTGCTTGACTTCAGTGATCAGACGTGAACTGGTATACTTAGGTTGATATGGCTGTAGGCATGGTACACTGTAAAAAATATTAACAAGATGTTTGCCTTCCTTATCCTTTTAGGACTTGCATTCGTATAGAATGAGATAAATTCGAAATATCAAAAAAGAGTCTCAACGATCATGTGTTCATGGACATACAACCATCAGTTCCGAGACAAAATCTGCGATCCCTGGCCTACTATTGCTATAGTTGGAGTTTCTTAGTTCATGTAATAAGGTGGTGGTTAGTTTCTTTATGCTGACAGATAACCATTTGTCGATGAAAAGAGATAGACTAGAAAATTAAGAAATAAAGCCTGCATCACCATGTGTTCCAATGCAGTCACCCACCCAAGTACTGACATGGCCCGACCCTGCTTGACTTCAGTGATGGGACGTGAACTGGTATACTTAGGCTGATATGGCTGTAGGCATGGTAAACTGTAAAAAATATTAACAAGATGTTTGCCTTTCTTATCCTCTTAGGACTTACATTCATATAGAATGAGATTGAATCGAAATATGGAAACAGAATCTCCAAGATCATATGTTCGTCGACATACAACAATCAGTTCCGAGACAAGTCTGCGATCCCTCGCCTAGTATTGCTGTAGTTGAAGTTTCTTAGTTCATGTGATAAAGTCATGGCTAGTTTCTTTATGCTGACAGATAACCATTTGTCGATAAAAAGAGATATACTAGAAAATTAAGAAATAAAGCCTGCATCACCATGTGTTCCAATGTTGTCACCCATCCAAGTACTGACATGGTCCAACCCTGCTTGACTTCAGTGATCAGACGTGAACTGGTATACTTAAGCTGATATGGCTGTAGGCATGGTAAACTGTAAAAAAATATTAACAAGATGTTTGCCTTCCTTATCCTTTTAGGTTTTGCATTCATATCGAATGAGATAAATTCGAAATATCAAAAAAGAGTCTCAACGATCATATGTCCGTCAACATACAACCATCAGATCCGAGACGAGATCTGCTATCCCTGGCCTAGTATTGCTGTAGTAGGAGTTCCTTAGTTCATGTGATAAATTCATGGCTAGTTTCTTTATGCTGCCAGATAACCATTTCTCGATGAAAAGAGATAGCCTAGAAAATTGAAAAATAAAGTCTACAATACCATGCAATCCTGTGCAGTCACCCACCCAAGTACTGACATGGTCCAACCCTGCTTGACTTCAGTGATCGGACGTGAACTGGTATACTTAGGTTGATATGGCTGTAGGCATGGTAAACTGTAAAAAATATTAACAAGATGTTTGCCTTCCTTATCCTTTTAGGACTTGCATTCGTATAGAATGAGATAAATTCGAAATATCAAAAAAGAGTCTCAACGATCATGTGTTCATGGACATACAACCATCAGTTCCGAGACAAAATCTGCGATCCCTGGCCTACTATTGCTATAGTTGGAGTCTCTTAGGTCATGTGATAAAAACGTGGTTAGTTTCTATATGCTGACCGATAACAATTTGTCGATGAAAAGAGATAGCCTAGAAAATTAAAAAATAAAGCCTACAATACCATGCCTTCCTGTGCAGTCACCCACCCAAGTACTGACATGGTCCAACCCTGCTTGACTTCAGTGATCAGACGTGAACTGGTATACTTAAGCTGATATGGCTGTAGGCATAGTAAACTGTAAAAAAATATTAACAAGATGTTTGCCTTCCTTATCCTTTTAGGACTTGCATTCATATCGAATGATTTAATTTCGAAATATCAAAAAAGAGTCTCAACGATCATATGTCCGTCAACATACAACCATCAGATCCGAGTCGAGATCTGCTATCCCTGGCCTAGTACTGCTGTAGTTGGAGTTTCTTAGTTCATGTAATAAGGTGGTGGTTAGTTTCTTTATGCTGACAGATAACCATTTGTCGATGAAAAGAGATAGACTAGAAAATTAAGAAATAAAGCCTGCATCACCATGTGTTCCAATGCAGTCACCCACCCAAGTACTGACATGGCCCGACCCTGCTTGACTTCAGTGATGAGACGTGAACTGGTATACTTAGGCTGATATGGCTGTAGGCATGGTAAACTGTAAAAAATATTAACAAGATGTTTGCCTTTCTTATCCTCTTAGGACTTACATTCATATAGAATGAGATTGAATCGAAATATGGAAACAGAATCTCCAAGATCATATGTTCGTCGACATACAACAATCAGTTCCGAGACAAGATCTGCGATCCCTCGCCTAGTATTGCTGTAGTTGAAGTTTCTTAGTTCATGTGATAAAGTCATGGCTAGTTTCTTTATGCTGACAGATAACCATTTGTCGATAAAAAGAGATATACTAGAAAATTAAGAAATAAAGCCTGCATCACCATGTGTTCCAATGCAGTCACCCACCCAAGTACTGACATGGTCAAACCCTGCTTGACTTCAGTGATCAGACGTGAACTGGTATACTTAAGCTGATATGGCTGTAGGCATGGTAAACTGTAAAAAAATATTAACAAGATGTTTGCCTTCCTTATCCTTTTAGGTTTTGCATTCATATCGAATGAGATAAATTCGAAATATCAAAAAAGAGTCTCAACGATCATATGTCCGTCAACATACAACCATCAGATCCGAGACGAGATCTGCTATCCCTGGCCTAGTATTGCTGTAGTAGGAGTTCCTTAGTTCATGTGATAAATTCATGGCTAGTTTCTTTATGCTGCCAGATAACCATTTCTCGATGAAAAGAGATAGCCTAGAAAATTGAAAAATAAAGGCTACAATACCATGCAATCCTGTGCAGTCACCCACCCAAGTACTGACATGGTCCAACCCTGCTTGACTTCAGTGATCGGACGTGAACTGGTATACTTAGGTTGATATGGCTGTAGGCATGGTAAACTGTAAAAAATATTAACAAGATGTTTGCCTTCCTTATCCTTTTAGGACTTGCATTCGTATAGAATGAGATAAATTCGAAATATCAAAAAAGAGTCTCAACGATCATGTGTTCATGGACATACAACCATCAGTTCCGA
This sequence comes from Pelagia noctiluca, assembly GCA_963924455.1. Classification (NCBI taxonomy): domain Eukaryota; kingdom Metazoa; phylum Cnidaria; class Scyphozoa; order Semaeostomeae; family Pelagiidae; genus Pelagia; species Pelagia noctiluca. The sequence continues at coordinate 10,987,718 of OZ004321.1, read as the reverse complement.
GACAAAATCTGCGATCCCTGGCCTACTATTGCTATAGTTGGAGTCTCTTAGGTCATGTGATAAAAACGTGGTTAGTTTCTTTATGCTGACCGATAACCATATGTCAATGAAAAGAGATAGCCTAGAAAATTAAAAAATAAAGCCTACAATACCATGCCTTCCTGTGCAGTCACCCACCCAAGTACTGACATGGTCCAACCCTGCTTGACTTCAGTGATTAGACGTGAACTGGTATACTTAAGCTGATATGGCTGTAGGCATAGTAAACTGTAAAAAAATATTAACAAGATGTTTGCCTTCCTTATCCTTTTAGGACTTGCATTCATATCGAATGAGATAAATTCAAAATATCAAAAAAGAGTCTCAACGATCATATGTCCGTCAACATACAACCATCAGATCCGAGTCGAGATCTGCTATCCCTGGCCTAGTACTGCTGTAGTTGAAGTTTCTTAGTTCATGTAATAAGGTGGTGGTTAGTTTCTTTATGCTGACAGATAACCATTTGTCGATGAAAAGAGATAGACTAGAAAATTAAAAAAAAAGCCTACACAACCATGTGTTCCTATGCATTCACCCACCCAAGAACTGACATGGCCGGACCCTGCTTGACTGCAGTGATCAGACGAGAACTGGTATACCAAGGCTGATATGGCTGTAGGCATAGTAACTGTAAAAAATATTAACAAGATGTTTGCCTTCCTTATCCTTTTAGGACTTGCATTCGTATAGAATGAGATTGAATCGAAATATGGAAACAGAGTCTCCAAGATCATACGCCTTCAACATAAAACCATCATTTCCGAGACGAGATCTGCTATCCCTGGCCTAGTACTGCTGTAGTTGGAGTTTCTTAGTTCATGTAATAAGGTGGTGGTTAGTTTATTTATGCTGACCGATAACCATATGTCAATGAAAAGAGATAGCCTAGAAAATTAAAAAATAAAGCCTGCATCACCATGTGCTCCAATGCAGTCACTCACCTAAGTACTGACATGACCCGACCCTGCTTGACTTCAGTGATCAGACGTGAACTGGTATACTTAGGCTGATATGGCTGTAGGCATGGAAAACTGTAAAAAATATTAACAAGATGTTTGCCTTTCTTATCCTCTTAGGACTTGCATTCATATAGAATGAGATTGAATCGAAATATGGAAACAGAATCTCAAAGATCATATGTTCGTCGACATACAACCATCAGTTCCGATACAAGATTTGAGATCCTTCGCCTAGTATTGCTGTAGTTGGAGTTTCTTAGTTCATGTGATAAAGTTATGGCTAGTTTCTTTATGCTGACAGATAACCATTTGTCGATGAAAAGAGATAGACTAGAAAATTAAGAAATAAAGCCTGCATCACCATGTGTTCCAATGCAATCACCCACCTAAGTACTGACATGGCCCGACCCTGCTTGACTTCAGTGATCAGACGTGAACTGGTATACTTAGGCTGATATGGCTGTAGGCATGGTAAACTGTAAAAAAATATTAACAAGATGTTTGCCTTCCTTATCCTTTTAGGACTTGCATTCATATCGAATGAGATAAATTGGAAATATCAAAAAAGAGTCTCAACGATCATGTGTTCATGGACATACAACCATCAGTTCCGAGACAAAATCTGCGATCCCTGGCCTAGTATTGCTGTATTTCGAGTTTCCTAGGTCATGTGATAAAAACGTGGTTAGTTTCTTTATGCTGACCGATAACAATTTGTCGATGAAAAGAGATAGCCTAGAAAATTAAAAAAAAGCCTACACAACCATGTGTTCCTATGCAGTCACCCACCCAAATACTGACATGGCCGGACCCTGCTTGACTGCAGTGATCAGACGAGAACTGGTATACCAAGGCTGATATGGCTGTAGGCATAGTAACTGTAAAAAATATTAACAAGATGTTTGCCTTCCTTATCCTTTTAGGACTTGCATTCGTATAGAATGAGATAAATTCAAAATATCAAAAAAGAGTCTCAACGATCATGTGTTCATGGTCATACAACCATCAGTTCCGAGACGAGATCTGCTATCCCTGGCCTAGTACTGCTGTAGTTGGAGTTTCTTAGTTCATGTAATAAGGTGGTGGTTAGTTTCTTTATGATGACCGATAAACATATGTCAATGAAAAGAGATAGCCTAGAAAATTAAAAAATAAAGCCTGCATCACCATGTGCTCCAATGAAGTCACTCACCAAAGTACTGACATGGCCCGACCCTGCTTGACTTCAGTGATCAGACGTGAACTGGTATACTTGGGCTGATATGGCTGTAGGCATGGTAAACTGTAAAAAATATAAACAAGATGTTTGCCTTTCTTATCTTCTTAGGACTTGCATTCATATAGAATGAGATTGAATCGAAATATGGAAACAGAGTCTCCAAGATCATATGTTCGTCAACATACAACCATCAGTTCCGAGACAAGATTTGCGATCCCTCGCCTAGTATTGCTGTAGTTGAAGTTTCTTAATTCATGTGATAAAGTCATGGGTAGTTTCTTTATGCTGACAGATAACCATATGTCAATGAAAAGAGATAGCCTAGAAAATTAAAAAAAAGCCTGCATCACCATGTGCTCCAATGCAGTCACTCACCCAAGTACTGACATGGCCCGACCCTCCTTGACTTCAGTGATCAGACGTGAACTGGTATACTTAGGCTGATATGGCTGTAGGCATGGTAAACTGTAAAAAATATTAACAATATGTTTGCCTTCCTTATCCTCTTAGGACTTGCAATCAAATAGAATGAGATTGAATCGAAATATGGAAACAGAATCTCCTAGATCATATGCTCGTCGACATACAACCATCAGTTCCGAGACGAGATCTGCTATCCCTGGCCTAGTACTGCTGTAGTTGGAGTTTCTTATTTCATGTAATAAGATGGTGGTTAGTTTCTTTATGCTGACCGATAACCATATGTCAATGAAAAGAGATAGCCTAGAAGATTAAAAAATAAAGCCTACAATACCATGCCTTCCTGTGCAGTCACCCACCCAAGTACTGACATGGTCCAACCCTGCTTGACTTCAGTGATCAGACGTCAACTGGTATACCTAAGCTGATATGGCTGTAGGCATGGTAAACTGTAAAAAAATATTAACAAGATGTTTGCCTTCCTTATCCTCTTAGGACTTGCATTCAAATAGAATGAGATTGAATCGAAATATGGAAACAGAATCTCCAAGATCATATGTTCGTCGACATACAACCATCAGTTCCGAGACGAGATCTGCTATCCCTGGCCTAGTACTGCTGTAGTTGGAGTTTCTTAGTTCATGTAATAAGGTGGTGGTTAGTTTCTTTATGCTGACCGATAACCATATGTCAATGAAAAGGGATAGACTAGAAAATTAAGAAATAAAGCCTGCATCACCATGTGTTCCAATGCAGTCACCAACCCAAGTACTGACATTGCCCGACTCTGCTTGACTTCAGTGATCAGACTTGAACCGGTATACTTAGGCTGATATGGCTGTAGGTATTGTAAACTGTAAAAAATTATTAACAAGATGTTTGCCTTTCTTATCTTCTTAGGACTTGCATTCATATAGAATGAGATTGAATCGAAATATGGAAACAGAGTCTCCAAGATCATATGTTCGTCAACATACAACCATCAGTTCCGAGACAAAATCTGCGATTCCTGGCCTAGTATTGCTGTAGTAGGAGTTCCTTAGTTCATGTGATAAAGTCATGGCTAGTGTCTTTATGCTGACAGATAACCATTTGTCGATGAAAAGAGATAGCCTAGAAAATTAAAAATAAAGCCTGCATCACCATGTGTTCCAATGCAGTCACCCATCCAAGTACTGGCATGGCCCGACCCTGCTTGACTTCAGTGATCAGACGTGAACTGGTATACCCTGGGTGGTATGGCCCTAGGCATAGTAAACTGTAAAAAATATTAACAAGATGTTTGCCTTTCTTATCCTCTTAGGACTTGCATTCATATAGAATGAGATTGAATCGAAATATGGAAACAGAGTCTCCAAGATCATACGCCGTCAACATAAAACCATCAGTTCCGAGACAAAATCTGCGATTCCTGGCCTAGTATTGCTGTAGTAGGAGTTCCTTAGTTCATGTGATAAAGTCATTGCTAGTTTCTTTATGCTGACAGATAACCATTTGTCGATGAAAAGAGATAGCCTAGAAAATTAAAAAATAAAGCCTGCATCACCATGTGTTCCAATGCAGTCACCCATCCAAGTACTGACATGGCCCGACCCTGCTTGACTTCAGTGATCAGACGTGAACTGGTATACTTAGGCCGATATGGCTGTAGGCATGGTAAACTGTAAAAAAATATTAACAAGATGTTTGCCTTCCTTATCCTTTTAGGACTTGCATTCATATCGAATGAGATAAATTCGAAATATCAAAAAAGAGTCTCAACGATCATGTGTTCATGTACATACAACCATCAGTTCCGAGACAAAATCTGCGATCCCTGGCCTAGTATTGCTCTAGTTGGAGTCTCTTAGGTCATGTTATAAAAACGTGGTTAGTTTCTTTATGCTGACCGATAACAATTTGTCGATGAAAAGTGATAGCCTAGAAAATTAAAAAAAAAGCTTACACAACCATGTGTTCCTATGCAGTCACCCACCCAAGAACTGACATGGCCGGACCCTGCTTGACTGCAGTGATCAGACGAGAACTGGTATACCAAGGCTGATATGGCTGTAGGCATAGTAACTGTAAAAAATATTAACAAGATGTTTGCCTTCCTTATCCTTTTAGGACTTGCATTCGTATAGAATGAGATTGAATCGAAATATGGAAACAGAGTCTCCAAGATCATACGCCTTCAACATAAAACCATCAGTTCCGTGACAAAATCTGCGATTCCTGGCCTAGTATTGCTGTAGTAGGAGTTCCTTTGTTCATGTGATAAAGTCATGGCTAGTCTCTTTATGCTGACAGATAACCATTTGTCGATGAAAAGAGATAGCCTAGAAAATTAAAAAATAACGCCTGCATCACCATGTGTTCCAATGCAGTCACCCATCCAAGTACTGACATGGCCCGACCCTGCTTGACTTCAGTGATCAGACGTGAACTGGTATACTTAGGCTGATATGGCTGTAGGCATGGTAAACTGTAAAAAAATATTAACAAGATGTTTGCCTTCCTTATCCTTTTAGGACTTGCATTCATATCGAATGAGATAAATTCGAAATATCAAAAAAGAGTCTCAACGATCATGTGTTCATGGACATACAACCATCAGTTCCGAGACAAAATCTGCGATCCCTGGCCTAGTATTGCTATAGTTGGAGTCTCTTAGGTCATGTGATAAAAACGTGGTTAGTTTCTTTATGCTGACCGATAACAATTTGTCGATGAAAAGTGATAGCCTAGAAAATTAAAAAAAAAGCCTACACAACCATGTGTTCCTATGCAGTCACCCACCCAAGTACTGACATGTCCCGACCCTGCTTGACTTCAGTGATCAGACAAGAACTTGTATACCCTGGGTGGCATGGCCCTAGGCATAGTAAACTGTAAAAAATATTAACAAGATGTTTGCCTTCCTTTTTCTTTTAGGACTTGCATTCATATAGAATGAGATTAAATCGAAATATGGAAACAGAGTATCCAAGATCATACGCCTTCAACATAAAACCATCAGTTCCGAGACAAAATCTGCGATCCCTGGCCTAGTATTGCTATAGTTGGAGTCTCTTAGGTCATGTGATAAAAACGTGGTTAGTTTCTTTATGCTGACCAATAACAATTTGTCGATGAAAAGTGATAGCCTAGAAAATTAAAAAAAAAGCCTACACAACCATGTGTTCCTATGCAGTCTCCCACCCAAGTACTGACATATCCCGACCCTGCTTGACTTCAGTGATCAGACAAGAACTTGTATACCCTGGGTAGTATGGCCCTAGGCATAGTAAACTGTAAAAAATATTAACAAGATGTTTGCCTTCCTTATTCTTTTAGGACTTGCATTCATATAGAATGAGATTGAATCGAAATATGGAAACAGAGTCTCCAAGATCATACGCCTTCAACATAAAACCATCAGTTCCGAGACAAAATCTGCGATCCCTGGCCTAGTATTGCTATAGTTGGAGTCTCTTAGGTCATGTGATAAAAACGTGGTTAGTTTCTTTATGCTGACCGATAACAATTTGTCGATGAAAAGAGATAGCCTAGAAAATTAAAAAAAAAGCCTATACAACAATGTGTTCCTATGCAGTAACCCACCCAAGAACTGACATGGCCGGACCCTGCTTGACTGCAGTGATCAGACGAGAACTGGTATACCAAGGCTGATATGGCTGTAGGCATAGTAACTGTAAAAAATATTAACAAGATGTTTGCCTTCCTTATCCTTTTAGGACTTGCATTCGTATAGAATGAGATAAATTCAAAATATCAAAAAAGAGTCTCAACGATCATGTGTTCATGGACATACAACCATCAGTTCCGAGACGAGATCTGCTATCCTTGGCCTAGTACTGCTGTAATTGGAGTTTCTTAGTTCATGTAATAAGGTGGTGGTTAGTTTCTTTATGCTGACCGATAACCATATGTCAATGAAAAGAGATAGCCTAGAAAATTAAAAAATAAAGCCTACAATACCATGCCTTCCTGTGCAGTCACCCACCCAAGTACTGACATGGTCCAACCCTGCTTGACTTCAGTGATCAGACGTGAACTGGTATACTTAAGCTGATATGGCTGTAGGCATGGTAAACTGTAAAAAAATATTAACAAGATGTTTGCCTTCCTTATCCTTTTAGGACTTGCATTCATATCGAATGAGATAAATTCGAAATATCAAAAAAGAGTCTCAACGATCATATGTCCGTCAACATACAACCATCAGATCCGAGTCGAGATCTGCTATCCCTGGCCTAGTACTGCTGTAGTTGGAGTTTCTTAGTTCATGTAATAAGGTGGTGGTTAGTTTCTTTATGCTGACCAATAACAATTTGTCAATGAAAAGTGATAGCCTAGAAAATTAAAAAAAAAGCCTACACAACCATGTGTTCCTATGCAGTCACCCACCCAAGTACTGACATGTCCCGACCCTGCTTGACTTCAGTGATCAGACAAGAACTTGTATACCCTTGGTGGTATGGCCCTAGGCATAGTAAACTGTAAAAAATATTAACAAGATGTTTGCCTTCCTTATTCTTTTAGGACTTGCATTCATATAGAATGAGATTGAATCGAAATATGGAAACAGAGTCTCCAAGATCATCCGCCTTCAACATAAAACCATCAGTTCCGAGACAAAATCTGCGATCCCTGGCCTAGTATTGCTATAGTTGGAGTCTCCAAGGTCATGTGATAAAAACGTGGTTAGTTTCTTTATGCTGACCGATAACAATTTGTCGATGAAAAAAAATAGCCTAGAAAATTAAAAAAAAAGCCTACACAACAATGTGTTCCTATGCAGTCACCCACCCAAGAACTGACATGGCCGGACCCTGCTTGACTGCAGTGATCAGACGAGAACTGGTATACCAAGGCTGATATGGCTGTAGGCATAGTAACTGTAAAAAATATTAACAAGATGTTTGCCTTCCTTATCCTTTTAGGACTTGCATTCGTATAGAATGAGATAAATTCAAAATATCAAAAAAGAATCTCAACGATCATGTGTTCATGGACATACAACCATCAGTTCCGAGACGAGATCTGCTATCCCTGGCCTAGTACTGCTGTAATTGGAGTTTCTTAGTTCATGTAATAAGGTGGTGGTTAGTTTCTTTATGCTGACCGATAACCATTTGTCGATGAAAAGAGATATACTAGAAAATTAAGAAATAAAGCCTGCATCACCATGTGTTCCAATGCAGTCACCCACCCAAGTACTGACATGGCCGGACCCTGCTTGACTGCAGTGATCAGACGAGAACTGGTATACTTAGGCTGATATGGCTGTAGGCATGGTAAACTGTAAAAATATTAACAAGATGTTTGCCTTTCTTATCCTCTTAGGACTTGCATTCATATAGAATAAGATTGAATCGAAATATGGAAACAGAGTCTCCAAGATCATACGCCGTCAACATAAAACCATCAGTTCCGAGACAAAATCTGCGATTCCTGGCCTAGTATTGCTGTAGTAGGAGTTCCTTAGTTCATGTGATAAATTCATGGCTAGTTTCTTTATGCTGCCAGATAACCATTTCTCGATGAAAAGAGATAGCCTAGAAAATTAAAAAATAAAGCCTACAATACCATGCCTTCCTGTGCAGTCACCCACCCAAGTACTGACATGGTCCAACCCTGCTTGACTTCAGTGATCAGACGTGAACTGGTATACTTAAGCTGATATGGCTGTAGGAATAGTAAACTGTAAAAAAATATTAACAAGATGTTTGCCTTCCTTATCCTTTTAGGACTTGCATTCATATCGAATGATTTAATTTCGAAATATCAAAAAAGAGTCTCAACGATCATATGTCCGTCAACATACAACCATCAGATCCGAGTCGAGATCTGCTATCCCTGGCCTAGTACTGCTGTAGTTGGAGTTTCTTAGTTCATGTAATAAGGTGGTGGTTAGTTTCTTTATGCTGACAGATAACCATTTGTCGATGAAAAGAGATATACTAGAAAATTAAAAAAAAAGCCTACACAACCATGTGTTCCTATGCAGTCACCCACCCAAGTACTGACATGTCCCGACCCTGCTTGACTTCAGCGATCAGACGAGAACTGGTATACCAAGGCTGATATGGCTGTAGGCATAGTAACTGTAAAAAATATTAACAAGATGTTTGCCTTCCTTATCCTTTTAGGACTTGCATTCGTATAGAATGAGATTGAATCGAAATATGGAAACAGAGTCTCCAAGATCATACGCCTTCAACATAAAACCATCAGTTCCGAGACAAAATCTGCGATCCCTGGCCTAGTATTGCTATAGTTGGAGTCTCTTAGGTCATGTGATAAAAACGTGGTTAGTTTCTTTATGCTGACCGATAACAATTTGTCGATGAAAAGTGATAGCCTAGAAAATTAAAAAAAAAGCCTACAGAGCCATGTGTTCCTATGCAGTCACCCACCCAAGTACTGACATGTCCCGACCTTGCTTGACTTCAGTGATCAGACAAGAACTTGTATACCCTGGGTGGTATGGCCCTAAGCATAGTAAACTGTAAAAAATATTAACAAGATGTTTGCCTTTCTTATTCTTTTAGGACTTGCATTCATATAGAATGAGATTGAATCGAAATATGGAAACAGAGTCTCCAAGATCATATGTTCGTCAACATACAACCATCAGTTCCGAGACAAAATCTGCGATTCCTGGCCTAGTATTGCTGTAGTAGGAGTTCCTTAGGTCATGTGATAAAAACGTGGTTAGTTTCTTTATGCTGACCGATAACCATTTGTCGATGAAAAGAGATAGCCTAGAAAATTAAAAAAAAGCCTGCATCACCATGTGCTCCAATGCAGTCACTCACCCGAGTACTGACATGGCCCGACCCTCCTTGACTTCAGTGATCAGACGTGAACTGGTATACTTAGGCTGATATGGCTGTAGGCATGGTAAAACTGTAAAAAATATTAACAATATGTTTGCCTTCCTTATCCTCTTAGGACTTGCATTCAAATAGAATGAGATTGAATCGAAATATGGAAACAGAATCTCCAAGATCATATGCTCGTCGACATACAACCATCAGTTTCGAGACGAGATCTGCTATCCCTGGCCTAGTACTGCTGTAGTTGGAGTTTCTTATTTCATGTAATAAGATGGTGGTTAGTTTCTTTATGCTGACCGATAACCATATGTCAATGAAAAGAGATAGCCTAGAAAATTAAAAAATAAAGCCTACAATACCATGCCTTCCTGTACAGTCACCCACCCAAGTACTGACATGGTCCAACCCTGCTTGACTTCAGTGATCAGACGTGAACTGGTATACTTAAGCTGATATGGCTTTAGGCATGGTAAACTGTAAAAAAATATTAACAAGATGTTTGCCTTCCTTATCCTTTTAGGACTTGCATTCATATCGAATGAGATAAATTCGAAATATCAAAAAAGAGTCTCAACGATCATATGTCCGTCAACATACAACCATCAGATCCGAGTCGAGATCTGCTATCCCTAGCCTAGTACTGCTGTAGTTGGAGTTTCTTAGTTCATGTAATAAGGTGGTGGTTAGTTTCTTTATGCTGACCGATAACAATTTGTCGATGAAAAGTGATAGCCTAGAAAATTAAAAAAAAAGCCTACACAACCATGTGTTCCTATGCAGTCACCCACCCAAGTACTGACATGTCCCGACCCTGCTTGACTTCAGTGATCAGACAAGAACTTGTATACCCTGGGTGGTATGGCCCTAGGCATAGTAAACTGTAAAAAATATTAACAAGATGTTTGCCTTCCTTATTCTTTTAGGACTTGCATTCATATAGAATCATACAACCATCAGTTCCGAGACAAGATCTGCGATCCCTCGCCTAGTATTGCTGTAGTTGAAGTTTCTTAGTTCATGTGATAAAGTCATGGCTAGTTTCTTTATGCTGACAGATAACCATTTGTCGATGAAAAGAGATAGCCTAGAAAATTAAAAAATAATGCCTGCATCACCATGTGTTCCAATGCAGTCACCCACCCAAGTACTTACATGGCCCGACCCTGCTTGACTTAAGTGATCAGACGTGAACTGGTATACTTAGGCTGATATGGCTGTAGGCATGGTAAACTGTAAAAAAATATTAACAAGATGTTTGCCTTCCTTATCCTTTTAGGACTTGCATTCATATCGAATGAGATAAATTCGAAATATCAAAAAAGAGTCTCAACGATCATGTGTTCATTGACATACAACCATCAGTTCCGAGACAAAATCTGCGATCCCTGGCCTAGTATTGCTGTAGTTGGAGTCTCTTAGGTCATGTGATAAAAACGTGGTTAGTTTCTTTATGCTGACCGATAACAATTTGTCGATGAAAAGAGTTAGCCTAGAAAATTGAAAAATAAAGCCTACAATACCATACAATCCTGTGCAGTCACCCACCCAAGTACTGACATGGTCCAACCCTGCTTGACTTCAGTGATCAGAGGTGAACTGGTATACTTAGGTTGATATGGCTGTAGGCATGGTAAACTGTAAAAAATATTAACAAGATGTTATCCTTCCTTATCCTTTTAGGACTTGCATTCGTATAGAATGAGATTGAATCGAAATATGGAACCAGAGTCTCCAAGATCATACGCCGTCAACATAAAACCATCAGTTCCGAGACAAAATCTGCGATTCCTGGCCTAGTATTGCTGTAGTAGGAGTTCCTTAGTTCATGTGATAAATTCATGGCTAGTTTCTTTATGCTGACAGATAACCATTTGTCGATGAAAAGAGATAGCCTAGAAAATTAAAAAATAAAGCCTGCATCACTATGTGTTCCAATGCAGTCACCCACCCAAGTACTGACATGGCCCGACCCTGCTTGACTTCAGTGATAAGACGTGAACTGGTATACTTAGTCTGATATGGCTGTAGGCATGGTAAACTGTAAAAAAATATTAACAAGATGTTTGCCTTCCTTATCCTCTTAGGACTTGCATTCATATAGAATGAGATTGAATCGAAATATGGAAACAGAATCTCCAAGATCATATGTTCGTCGACATACAACCATCAGTTCCGAGACAAGATCTGCGATCCCTCGCCTAGTATTGCTGTAGTTGAAGTTTCTTAGTTCATGTGATAAAGTCATGGCTAGTTTCTTTATGCTGACAGATAACCATTTGTCGATGAAAAGAGATATACTAGAAAATTAAGAAATAAAGCCTGCATCACCATGTGTTCAATGCAGTCACCCACCCAAGTACTGACATGGCCGGACCCTGCTTGACTGCAGTGATCAGACGAGAACTGGTATACTTAGGCTGATATGGCTGTAGGCATGGTAAACTGTAAAAATATTAACAAGATGTTTGCCTTTCTTATCCTCTTAGGACTTGCATTCATATAGAATGAGATTGAATCGAAATATGGAAACAGAGTCTCCAAGATCATACGACGTCAACATAAAACCATCAGTTCCGAGACAAAATCTGCGATTCCTGGCCTAGTATTGCTGTAGTAGGAGTTCCTTAGTTCATGTGATAAATTCATGGCTAGTTTCTTTATGCTGACAGATAACCATTTGTCGATGAAAAGAGATAGCCTAGAAAATTAAAAAATAAAGCCTACAATACCATGCCTTCCTGTGCAGTCACCCAACCAAGTACTGACATGGTCCAACCCTGCTTGACTTCAGTGATCAGACGTGAACTGGTATACTTAAGCTGATATGGCTGTAGGCATGGTAAACTGTAAAAAAATATTAACAAGATGTTTGCCTTCCTTATCCTTTTAGGACTTGCATTCATATCGAATGAGATAAATTCGAAATATCAAAAAAGAGTCTCAACGATCATATGTCCGTCAACATACAACCATCAGATCCGAGACGAGATCTGCTATCCCTGGCCTAGTACTGCTGTAGTTGGAGTTTCTTAGTTCATGTAATAAGGTGGTGGTTAGTTTCTTTATGCTGACAGATAACCATTTGTCGATGAAAAGAGATAGACTAGAAAATTAAAAAAAAGCCTACACAACCATGTGTTCCTATGCAGTCACCCACCCAAGTACTGACATGTCCCGACCCTGCTTGACTTCAGTGATCAGACAAGAACTTGTATACCCTGGGTGGTATGGCCCTAGGCATAGTAAACTGTAAAAAATATTAACAAGATGTTTGCCTTCCTTATTCTTTTAGGACTTGCATTCATATAGAATGAGATTGAATCAAAATATGGAATCAGAGTCTCCAAGATCATACGCCTTCAACATAAAACCATCAGTTCCGAGACAAAATCTGCGATCCCTGGCCTAGTATTGCTATAGTTGGAGTCTCTTAGGTCATGTGATAAAAACGTGGTTAGTTTCTTTATGCTGACCGATAACAATTTGTCGATGAAACGAGATAGCCTAGAAAATTAAAAAAAAAGCCTACACAACAATGTGTTCCTATGCAGTCACCCACCCAAGAACTGACATGGCCGGACCCTGCTTGACTGCAGTGATCAGACGAGAACTGGTATACCAAGGCTGATATGGCTGTAGGCATAGTAACTGTAAAAAATATTAGCAAGATGTTTGCCTTCCTTATCCTTTTAGGACTTGCATTCGTATAGAATGAGATAAATTCAAAATATCAAAAAAGAGTCTCAACGATCATGTGTTCATGGACATACAACCATCAGTTCCAAGACGAGATCTGCTATCCCTGGCCTAGTACTGCTGTAGTTGGAGTTTCTTAGTTCATGTAATAAGGTGGTGGTTAGTTTCTTTATGCTGACCGATAACCATATGTCAATGAAAAGAGATAGACTAGAAAATTAAGAAATAAAGCCTGCATCACCATGTGTTCCAATGCAGTCACCCACCCAAGTACTGACATGGCCCGACCCTGCTTGACTTCAGTGATGAGACGTGAACTGGTATACTTAGGCTGATATGGCTGTAGGCATGGTAAACTGTAAAAAATATTAACAAGATGTTTGCCTTTCTTATCCTCTTAGGACTTACATTCATATAGAATGAGATTGAATTGAAATATGGAAACAGAATCTCCAAGATCATATGTTCGTCGACATACAACCATCAGTTCCGAGACAAGATCTGCGATCCCTCGCCTAGTATTGCTGTAGTTGAAGTTTCTTAGTTCATGTGATAAAGTCATGGCTAGTTTCTTTATGCTGACAGATAACCATTTGTCGATGAAAAGAGATATACTAGAAAATTAAGAAATAAAGCCTACTCAACCATGTGTTCCTATGCAGTCACCCAACCAAGTACTGACATGGCCGGACCCTGCTTGACTGCAGTGATCAGACGAGAACTGGTATACTTAGGCTGATATGGCTGTAGGCATGGTAAACTGTAAAAATATTAACAAGATGTTTGCCTTTCTTATCCTCTTAGGACTTGCATTCATATAGAATGAGATTGAATCGAAATATGGAAACAGAGTCTCCAAGATCATACGCCGTCAACATAAAACCATCAGTTCCGAGACAAAATCTGCGACTCCTGGCCTAGTATTGCTGTAGTAGGAGTTCCTTAGTTCATGTGATAAATTCATGGCTAGTTTCTTTATGCTGACAGATAACCATTTGTCGATGAAAAGAGATAGCCTAGAAAATTAAAAAATAAAGCCTGCATCACCATGTGTTCCAATGCAGTCACCCACCCAAGTAATGACATGACCCGATCCTGCTTGACTTCAGTGATCAGACGTGAACTGTTATACTTAGGCTGATATGGCTGTAGGCATGGTAAACTGTAAAAAAATATTAACAAGATGTTTGCCTTCCTTATCCTCTTAGGACTTGCATTCATATAGAATGAGATTGAATCGAAATATGGAAACAGAATCTCCAAGATCATATGTTCGTCGACATACAACCATCAGTTCCGAGACGAGATCTGCTATCCCTGGCCTAGTACTGCTGTAGTTGGAGTTTCTTAGTTCATGTAATAAGGTGGTGGTTAGTTTCTTTATGCTGACCGATAACCATATGTCAATGAAAAGAGATAGCCTAGAAAATTGAAAAATAAAGCCTACAATACCATGGAATCCTGTGCAGTCACCCACCCAAGTACTGACATGGTCCAACCCTGCTTGACTTCAGTGATCAGACGTGAACTGGTATACTTAGGTTGATATGGCTGTAGGCATGGTAAACTGTAAAAAATATTAACAAGATGTTTGCCTTCCTTATCCTTTTAGGACTTGCATTCGTATAGAATGAGATAAATTCGAAATATCAAAAAAGAGTCTCAACGATCATGTGTTCATGGACATACAACCATCAGTTCCGAGACAAAATCTGCGATCCCTGGCCTAGTATTGCTGTAGTTGGAGTCTCTTAGGTCATGTGATAAAAACGTGGTTAGTTTCTTTATGCTGACCGATAACAATTTGTCGATGAAAAGAGATAGCCTAGAAAATTAAAAAAAAAGCCTTTACAACCATGTGTTCCTATGCAGTCACCCACCCAAGTACTGACATGGCCGGACCCTGCTTGACTGCAGTGATCAGACGAGAACTGGTATACCAAGGCTGATATGGCTGTAGGCATGGTAAACTGAAAAAAAATATTAACAAGATGTTTGCCTTCCTTATCCTCTTAGGAGTTGCATTCATATAGAATGAGATTGAATCGAAATATGGAAACAGAATCTCCAAGATCATATGTTCGTCGACATACAACCATCAGTTCCGAGACGAGATCTGCTATCCCTGGCCTAGTACTGCTGTAGTTGGAGTTTCTTAGTTCACGTAATAAGGTGGTGGTTAGTTTCTTTATGCTGACAGATAACCATTTATCGATGAAACGAGATGGACTAGAAAATTAAAAAATAAAGCCTACAATACCATGCCTTCCTGTGCAGTCACCCACCCAAGTACTGACATGGTCCAACCCTGCTTGACTTCAGTGATCAGACGTGAACTGGTATACTTAAGCTGATATGGCTGTAGGCATGGTAAACTGTAAAAAAATATTAACAAGATGTTTGCCTTCCTTATCCTTTTAGGTTTTGCATTCATATCGAATGAGATGAATTCGAAATATCAAAAAAGAGTCTCAACGATCATATGTCCGTCAACATACAACCATCAGATCCGAGACGAGATCTGCTATCCCTGGCCTAGTACTGCTGTAGTTGGAGTTTCTTAGTTCATGTAATAAGGTGGTGGTTAGTTTCTTTATGCTGACAGATAACCATTTGTCGATGAAAAGAGATAGACTAGAAAATTAAGAAATAAAGCCTGCATCACCATGTTGTCCAATGCAGTCACCCACCCAAGTACTGACATGGCCCGACCCTTCATGACTTCAGTGATGAGACGTGAACTTGTATACTTAGGCTGATATGGCTGTAGGCATGGTAAACTGTAAAAAATATTAACAAGATGTTTGCCTTTCTTATCCTCTTAGGACTTGCATTCATATAGAATGAGATTGAAGCGAAATATGGAAACAGTATCTCAAAGATCATATGTTCGTCGACATACAAACATCAGTTCCGAGACAAGATCTGCGATCCCTCGCCTAGTATTGCTGTAGTTGAAGTTTCTTAGTTCATGTGATAAAGTCATGGCTAGTTTCTTTATGCTGACAGATAACCATTTGTCGATGAAAAGAGATAGCCTAGAAAATTAAAAAATAAAGCCTGCATCACCATGTGTTCCAATGCAGTCACCCACCCAAGTACTGACATGGCCGGACCCTGCTTGACTGCAGTGATCAGACGAGAACTGGTATACTTAGGCTGATATGGCTGTAGGCATGGTAAACTGTAAAAAAATATTAACAAGATGTTTGCCTTCCTTAGCCTTTTAGGACTTGCATTCATATCGAATGAGATAAATTCGAAATATCAAAAAAGAGTCTCAACGATCATGTGTTCATGGACATACAAACATCAGTTCCGAGACAAAATCTGCGATCCCTAGCCTAGTATTGCTGTAGTTGGAGTTTCTTAGGTCATGTGATAAAAACGTGGTTAGTTTCTTTATTCTGACCGATAACCATTTGTCGATGAAAAGAGATAGCGTAGAAAATTAAAAAAAAAGCCTACAACACCATGTGTTCCTATGCAGTCACCCACCCAAGTACTGACATGTCCCGACCCTGCTTGACTTCAGTGATCCGAAAAGAACTTGTATACCCTGGGTGGTATGGCCCTAGGCATAGTAAACTGTAAAAAATATTAACAAGATGTTTGCCTTTCTTATCCTCTTAGGACTTGCATTCATATAGAATGAGATTGAATCGAAATATGGAAACAGAGTCTCCAAGATCATACGCCGTCAACATAAAACCATCAGTTCCGAGACAAAATCTGCGATTCCTGGCCTATTATTGCTGTAGTAGGAGTTCCTTAGTTCATGTGATAAAGTCATGGCTAGTTTTTTTATGCTGACAGATAACCATTTGTCGATGAAAAGAGATAGCCTAGAAATTTAAAAAATAAAGCCTGCATCACCATGTGTTCCAATGCAGTCACCCATCCAAGTACTGACATGGCCCGACCCTGCTTGACTTCAGTGATCAGACGTGAACTGGTATACTTAGGCTGATATGGCTGTAGGCATGGTAAACTGTAAAAAAATATTAACAAGATGTTTGCCTTCCTTAGCCTTTTAGGACTTGCATTCATATCGAATGAGATAAATTCGAAAAATCAAAAAAGAGTCTCAACGACATGTGTTCATGGACATACAACCATCAGTTCCAAGACAAAATCTGCGATCCCTGGCCTAGTATTGCTATAGTTGGAGTCTCTTAGGTCATGTGATAAAAACGTGGTTAGTTTCTTTATGCTGACCGATAACAATTTGTCGATGAAAAGAGATAGCCTAGAAAATTAAAAGAAAAGCCTACACAACCATGTGTTCCTATGCAGTCAACCACCCAAGAACTGACATGGCCGGACCCTGCTTGACTGCAGTGATCAGACGAGAACTGGTATACCAAGGCTGATATGGCTGTAGGCAAAGTAACTGTAAAAAATATTAACAAGATGTTTGCCTTCCTTATCCTTTTAAGACTTGCATTCGTATAGAATGAGATTGAATCGAAATATGGAAACAGAGTCTCCAAGATCATACGCCTTCAACATAAAACCATCAGTTCCGAGACAAAATCTGCGATTCCTGGCCTAGTATTGCTGTAGTAGGAGTTCCTTTGTTCATGTGATAAAGTCATGGCTAGTTTTTTTATGCTGACAGATAACCATTTGTCGATGAAAAGAGATAGCCTAGAAAATTAAAAAATAAAGCCTGCATCACCATGTGTTCCAATGCAGTCACCCATCCAAGTACTGACATGGCCCGACCCTGCTTGACTTCAGTGATCAGACGTGAACTGGTATACTTAGGCTGATATGGCTGTAGGCATGGTAAACTGTAAAAAAATATTAACAAGATGTTTGCCTTCCTTATCCTTTTAGGACTTGCATTCATATCGGATGAGATAAATTCGAAATATCAAAAAAGAGTCTCAACGATCATGTGTTCATGGACATACAACCATCAGTTCCGAGACAAAATCTGCGATCCCTGGCCTAGTATTGCTATAGTTGGAGTCTCTTAGGTCATGTGATAAAAACGTGGTTAGTTTCTTTATGCTGACCGATAACAATTTGTCGATGAAAAGAGATAGCCTAGAAAATTAAAAAAAATCCTACACAACCATGTGTTCCTATGCAGTCACCCACCCAAGTACTGACATGTCCCGACCCTGCTTGACTTCAGTGATCAGACAAGAACTTGTATACCCTGGGTGGTATGGCCCTAGGCATAGTAAACTTTAAAAAATATTAACAAGATGTTTGCCTTCCTTATTCTTTTAGGACTTGCATTCATATAGAATGAGATTGAATCGAAATATGGAAACAGAGTCTCCAAGATCATACGCCTTCAACATAAAACCATCAGTTCCGAGACAAAATCTGCGATTCCTGGCCTAGTATTGCTGTAGTAGGAGTTCCTTAGTTCATGTGATAAAGTCATGGCTAGTTTCTTTATGCTGACCGATAACCATATGTCAATGAAAAGAGATATACTAGAAAATTAAGAAATAAAGCCAGCATCACCATGTGTTCCAATGCAGTCACCCACCCAAGTACTGACATGCCCCGACCCTGCTTGACTTCAGTGATGAGACGTGAACTGGTATACTTAGGCTGATATGGCTGTAGGCATGGTAAACTGTAAAAAATATTAACAAGATGTTTGCCTTTCTTATCCTCTTAGGACTTACATTCATATAGAATGAGATTGAATCGAAATATGGAAACAGAATCTCCAAGATCATATGTTCGTCGACATACAACCATCAGTTCCGAGACAAGATCTGCGATCCCTCGCCTAGTATTGCTGTAGTTGAAGTTTCTTAGTTCATGTGATAAAGTCATGGCTAGTTTCTTTATGCTGACAGATAACCATTTGTCGATGAAAAGAGATATACTAGAAAATTAAGAAATAAAGCCTGCATCACCATGTGTTCCAATGCAGTCACCCACCCAAGTACTGACATGGCCGGACCCTGCTTGACTGCAGTGATCAGACGAGAACTGGTATACTTAGGCTGATATGGCTGTAGGCATGGTAAACTGTAAAAATATTAACAAGATGTTTGCCTTTCTTATCCTCTTAGGACTTGCATTCATATAGAATGAGATTGAATCGAAATATGGAAACAAAGTCTCCAAGATCATACGACGTCAACATAAAACCATCAGTTCCGAGACAAAATCTGCGATTCCTGGCCTAGTATTGCTGTAGTAGGAGTTCCTTAGTTCATGTGATAAATTCATGGCTAGTTTCTTTATGCTGACAGATAACCATTTGTCGATGAAAAGAGATAGCCTAGAAAATTAAAAAATAAAGCCTACAATACCATGCCTTCCTGTGCAGTCACCCACCCAAGTACTGACATGGCCCGACCCTGCTTGACTTCAGTGATGAGACGTGAACTGGTATACTTAAGCTGATATGGCTGTAGGCATGGTAAACTGTAAAAAAATATTAACAAGATGTTTGCCTTCCTTATCCTTTTAGGACTTGCATTCATATCGAATGAGATAAATTCGAAATATCAAAAAAGAGTCTCAACGATCATATGTCCGTCAACATACAACCATCAGATCCGAATCGAGATCTGCTATCCCTGGCCTAGTACTGCTGTAGTTGGAGTTTCTTAGTTCATGTAATAAGGTGGTGGTTAGTTTTTTTATGCTGACAGATAACCATTTATCGATGAAACGAGATGGACTAGAAAATTAAGAAATAAAGCCTGCATCACCATGTGTTCCAATGCAGTCACCCACCCAAGTACTGATATGGCCCGACCCTGCTTGACTTCAGTGATGAGACGTGAACTGGTATACTTAGGCTGATATGGCTGTAGGCATGGTAAACTGTAAAAAATATTAACAAGATGTTTGCCTTTCTTATCCTCTTAGGACTTACATTCATATAGAATGAGATTGAATCGAAATATGGAAACAGAATCTCCAAGATCATATGTTCGTCGACATACAACCATCAGTTCCGAGACAAGATCTGCGATCCCTCGCCTAGTATTGCTGTAGTTGAAGTTTCTTAGTTCATGTGATAAAGTCATGGCTAGTTTCTTTATGCTGACAGATAACCATTTTTCGATGAAAAGAGATATACTAGAAAATTAAGAAATAAAGCCTGCGTCACCATGTGTTCCAATGCAGTCACCCACCCAAGTACTGACATGGCCGGACCCTGCTTGACTGCAGTGATCAGACGAGAACTGGTATACTTAGGCTGATATGGCTGTAGGCATGGTAAACTGTAAAAATATTAACAAGATGTTTGCCTTTCTTATCCTCTTAGGACTTGCATTCATATAGAATGAGATGAATTCGAAATATCAAAAAAGAGTCTCAACGATCATATGTCCGTCAGCATACAACCATCAGATCCGAGTCGAGATCTGCTATCCCTGGCCTAGTACTGCTGTAGTTGGAGTTTCTTAGTTCATGTAATAAGGTGGTGGTTAGTTTCTTTATGCTGACAGATAACCATTTGTCGATGAAACGAGATGGACTAGAAAATTAAGAAATAAAGCCTGCATCACCATGTGTTCCAATGCAGTCACCCACCCAAGTACTGACATGGCCCGACCCTGCTTGACTTCAGTGATGAGACGTGAACTGGTATACTTAGGCTGATATGGCTGTAGGCATGGTAAACTGTAAAAAATATTAACAAGATGTTTGCCTTTCTTATCCTTTTAGGACTTGCATTCATATCGAATGAGATAAATTCGAAATATCAAAAAAGAGTCTCAACGATCATATGTCCGTCAACATACAACCATCAGATCCGAGTCGAGATCTGCTATCCCTGGCCTAGTACTGCTGTAGTTGGAGTTTCTTAGTTCATGTAATAAGGTGGTGGTTAGTTTCTTTATGCTGACAGATAACCATTTGTCGATGAAACAAGATAGACTAGAAAATTAAGAAATAAAGCCTGCATCACCATGTGTTCCAATGCAGTCACCCACCCAAGTACTGACATGGCCCGACCCTGCTTGACTTCAGTGATGAGACGTGAACTGGTATACTTAGGCTGATATGGCTGTAGGCATGGTAAACTGTAAAAAATATTAACAAGATGTTTGCCTTTCTTATCCTCTTAGGACTTACATTCATATAGAATGAGATTGAATCGAAATATGGAAACAGAATCTCCGAGATCATATGTTCGTCGACATACAACCATCAGTTCCGAGACAAGATCTGCGATCCCTCGCCTAGTATTGCTGTAGTTGAAGTTTCTTAGTTCATGTGATAAAGTCATGGCTAGTTTCTTTATGCTGACAGATAACCATTTGTCGATGAAAAGAGATATACTAGAAAATTAAGAAATAAAGCCTGCATCACTATGTGTTCCAATGCAGTCACCCACCCAAGTACTGACATGGCCGGACCCTGCTTGACTGCAGTGATCAGACGAGAACTGGTATACTTAGGCTGATATGGCTGTAGGCATGGTAAACTGTAAAAATATTAACAAGATGTTTGCCTTTCTTATCCTCTTAGGACTTGCATTCATATAGAATGAGATTGAATCGAAATATGGAAACAGAGTCTCCAAGATCATACGCCGTCAACATAAAACCATCAGTTCCGAGACAAAATCTGCGATTCCTGGCCTAGTATTGCTGTAGTAGAAGTTCCTTAGTTCATGTGATAAATTCATGGCTAGTTTCTTTATGCTGACAGATAACCATTTGTCGATGAAAAGAGATAGCCTAGAAAATTAAAAAATAATGCCTGCATCACCATGTGTTCCAATGCAGTCACCCACCCAAGTACTTATATGGCCCGACCCTGCTTGACTTAAGTGATCAGACGTGAACTGGTATACTTAGGCTGATATGGCTGTAGGCATGGTAAACTGTAAAAAAATATTAACAAGATGTTTGCCTTCCTTATCCTTTTAGGACTTGCATTCATATCGAATGAGATAAATTCGAAATATCAAAAAAGAGTCTCAACGATCATATGTTCATGGACATACAACCATCAGTTCCGAGACAAAATCTGCGATCCCTGGCCTAGTATTGCTGTAGTTGGAGTCTCTTAGGTCATGTGATAAAAACGTGGTTAGTTTCTTTATGCTGACCGATAACAATTTGTCGATGAAAAGAGATATACTAGAAAATTAAGAAATAAAGCCTGCGTCACCATGTGTTCCAATGCAGTCACCCACCCAAGTACTGACATGGCCGGACCCTGCTTGACTGCAGTGATCAGACGAGAACTGGTATACTTAGGCTGATATGGCTGTAGGCATGGTAAACTGTAAAAATATTAACAAGATGTTTGCCTTTCTTATCCTCTTAGGACTTGCATTCATATAGAATGAGATAAATTCGAAATATCAAAAAAGAGTCTCAACGATCATATGTCCGTCAGCATACAACCATCAGATCCGAGTCGAGATCTGCTATCCCTTGCCTAGTACTGCTGTAGTTGGAGTTTCTTAGTTCATGTAATAAGGTGGTGGTTAGTTTCTTTATGCTGACAGATAACCATTTGTCGATGAAACGTGATGGACTAGAAAATTAAGAAATAAAGCCTGCATCACCCTGTGTTCCAATGCAGTCACCCACCCAAGTACTGACATGGCCCGACCCTGCTTGACTTCAGTGATGAGACGTGAACTGGTATACTTAGGCTGATATGGCTGTAGGCATGGTAAACTGTAAAAAATATTAACAAGATGTTTGCCTTTCTTATCCTTTTAGGACTTGCATTCATATCGAATGAGATAAATTCGAAATATCAAAAAAGAGTCTCAACGATCATATGTCCGTCAACATACAACCATCAGATCCGAGTCGAGATCTGCTATCCCTGGCCTAGTACTGCTGTAGTTGGAGTTTCTTAGTTCATGTAATAAGGTGGTGGTTAGTTTCTTTATGCTGACAGATAACCATTTGTCGATGAAACGAGATAGACTAGAAAATTAAGAAATAAAGCCTGCATCACCATGTGTTCCAATGCAGTCACCCACCCAAGTACTGACATGGCCCGACCCTGCTTGACTTCAGTGATGAGACGTGAACTGGTATACTTAGGCTGATATGGCTGTAGGCATGGTAAACTGTAAAAAATATTAACAAGATGTTTGCCTTTCTTATCCTCTTAGGACTTACATTCATATAGAATGAGATTGAATCGAAATATGGAAACAGAATCTCCAAGATCATATGTTCGTCGACATACAACCATCAGTTCCGAGACAAGATCTGCGATCCCTCGCCTAGTATTGCTGTAGTTGAAGTTTCTTAGTTCATGTGATAAAGTCATGGCTAGTTTCTTTATGCTGACAGATAACCATTTGTCGATGAAAAGAGATAGCCTAGAAAATTAAAAAATAATGCCTGCATCACCATGTGTTCCAATGCAGTCACCCACCCAAGTACTTACATGGCCCGACCCTGCTTGACTTAAGTGATCAGACGTGAACTGGTATACTTAGGCTGATATGGCTGTAGGCATGGTAAACTGTAAAAAAATATTAACAAGATGTTTGCCTTCCTTATCCTTTTAGGACTTGCATTCATATCGAATGAGATAAATTCGAAATATCAAAAAAGAGTCTCAACGATCATGTGTTCATTGACATACAACCATCAGTTCCGAGACAAAATCTGCGATCCCTGGCCTAGTATTGCTGTAGTTGGAGTCTCTTAGGTCATGTGATAAAAACGTGGTTAGTTTCTTTATGCTGACCGATAACAATTTGTCGATGAAAAGAGTTAGCCTAGAAAATTGAAAAATAAAGCCTACAATACCATACAATCCTGTGCAGTCACCCACCCAAGTACTGACATGGTCCAACCCTGCTTGACTTCAGTGATCAGAGGTGAACTGGTATACTTAGGTTGATATGGCTGTAGGCATGGTAAACTGTAAAAAATATTAACAAGATGTTATCCTTCCTTATCCTTTTAGGACTTGCATTCGTATAGAATGAGATTGAATCGAAATATGGAACCAGAGTCTCCAAGATCATACGCCGTCAACATAAAACCATCAGTTCCGAGACAAAATCTGCGATTCCTGGCCTAGTATTGCTGTAGTAGGAGTTCCTTAGTTCATGTGATAAATTCATGGCTAGTTTCTTTATGCTGACAGATAACCATTTGTCGATGAAAAGAGATAGCCTAGAAAATTAAAAAATAAAGCCTGCATCACTATGTGTTCCAATGCAGTCACCCACCCAAGTACTGACATGGCCCGACCCTGCTTGACTTCAGTGATAAGACGTGAACTGGTATACTTAGGCTGATATGGCTGTAGGCATGGTAAACTGTAAAAAAATATTAACAAGATGTTTGCCTTCCTTATCCTCTTAGGACTTGCATTCATATAGAATGAGATTGAATCGAAATATGGAAACAGAATCTCCAAGATCATATGTTCGTCGACATACAACCATCAGTTCCGAGACAAGATCTGCGATCCCTCGCCTAGTATTGCTGTAGTTGAAGTTTCTTAGTTCATGTGATAAAGTCATGGCTAGTTTCTTTATGCTGACAGATAACCATTTGTCGATGAAAAGAGATATACTAGAAAATTAAGAAATAAAGCCTGCATCACCATGTGTTCCAATGCAGTCACCCACCCAAGTACTGACATGGCCGGACCCTGCTTGACTGCAGTGATCAGACGATAACTGGTATACTTAGGCTGATATGGCTGTAGGCATGGTAAACTGTAAAAATATTAACAAGATGTTTGCCTTTCTTATCCTCTTAGGACTTGCATTCATATAGAATGAGATTGAATCGAAATATGGAAACAGAGTCTCCAAGATCATACGACGTCAACATAAAACCATCAGTTCCGAGACAAAATCTGCGATTCCTGGCCTAGTATTGCTGTAGTAGGAGTTCCTTAGTTCATGTGATAAATTCATGGCTAGTTTCTTTATGCTGACAGATAACCATTTGTCGATGAAAAGAGATAGCCTAGAAAATTAAAAAATAAAGCCTGCATCACTATGTGTTCCAATGCAGTCACCCACCCAAGTACTGACATGGCCCGACCCTGCTTGACTTCAGTGATAAGACGTGAACTGGTATACTTAGGCTGATATGGCTGTAGGCATGGTAAACTGTAAAAAAATATTAACAAGATGTTTGCCTTCCTTATCCTCTTAGGACTTGCATTCATATAGAATGAGATTGAATCGAAATATGGAAACAGAATCTCCAAGATCATATGTTCGTCGACATACAACCATCAGTTCCGAGACAAGATCTGCGATCCCTCGCCTAGTATTGCTGTAGTTGAAGTTTCTTAGTTCATGTGATAAAGTCATGGCTAGTTTCTTTATGCTGACAGATAACCATTTGTCGATGAAAAGAGATATACTAGAAAATTAAGAAATAAAGCCTGCATCACCATGTGTTCCAATGCAGTCACCCACCCAAGTACTGACATGGCCGGACCCTGCTTGACTGCAGTGATCAGACGAGAACTGGTATACTTAGGCTGATATGGCTGTAGGCATGGTAAACTGTAAAAATATTAACAAGATGTTTGCCTTTCTTATCCTCTTAGGACTTGCATTCATATAGAATGAGATTGAATCGAAATATGGAAACAGAGTCTCCAAGATCATACGACGTCAACATAAAACCATCAGTTCCGAGACAAAATCTGCGATTCCTGGCCTAGTATTGCTGTAGTAGGAGTTCCTTAGTTCATGTGATAAATTCATGGCTAGTTTCTTTATGCTGACAGATAACCATTTGTCGATGAAAAGAGATAGCCTAGAAAATTAAAAAATAAAGCCTACAATACCATGCCTTCCTGTGCAGTCACCCAACCAAGTACTGACATGGTCCAACCCTGCTTGACTTCAGTGATCAGACGTGAACTGGTATACTTAAGCTGATATGGCTGTAGGCATGGTAAACTGTAAAAAAATATTAACAAGATGTTTGCCTTCCTTATCCTTTTAGGACTTGCATTCATATCGAATGAGATAAATTCGAAATATCAAAAAAGAGTCTCAACGATCATATGTCCGTCAACATACAACCATCAGATCCGAATCGAGATCTGCTATCCCTGGCCTAGTACTGCTGTAGTTGGAGTTTCTTAGTTCATGTAATAAGGTGGTGGTTAGTTTCTTTATGCTGACAGCTAACCATTTGTCGATGAAACGAGATAGACTAGAAAATTAAGAAATAAAGCCTGCATCACCATGTGTTCCAATGCAGTCACCCACCCAAGTACTGACATGGTCCGACCCTGCTTGACTTCAGTGATGAGACGTGAACTGGTATACTTAGGCTGATATGGCTGTAGGCATGGTAAACTGTAAAAAATATTAACAAGATGTTTGCCTTTCTTATCCTCTTAGGACTTACATTCATATAGAATGAGATTGAATCGAAATATGGAAACAGAATCTCCAAGATCATATGTTCGTCGACATACAACCATCAGTTCCGAGACAAGATCTGCGATCCCTCGCCTAGTATTGCTGTAGTTGAAGTTTCTTAGTTCATGTGATAAAGTCATGGCTAGTTTCTTTATGCTGACAGATAACCATTTGTCGATGAAAAGAGATATACTAGAAAATTAAGAAATAAAGCCTGCGTCACCATGTATTCCAATGCAGTCACCCACCCAAGTACTGACATGGCCGGAGCCTGCTTGACTGCAGTGATCAGACGAGAACTGGTATACTTAGGCTGATATGGCTGTAGGCATGGTAAACTGTAAAAATATTAACAAGATGTTTGCCTTTCTTATCCTCTTAGGACTTGCATTCATATAGAATGAGATAAATTCGAAATATCAAAAAAGAGTCTCAACTATCATATGTCCGTCAGCATACAACCATCAGATCCGAGTCGAGATCTGCTATCCCTGGCCTAGTACTGCTGTAGTTGGAGTTTCTTAGTTCATGTAATAAGGTGGTGGTTAGTTTCTTTATGCTGACAGATAACAATTTGTCGATGAAACGAGATGGACTAGAAAATTAAGAAATAAAGCCTGCATCACCATGTGTTCCAATGCAGTCACCCACCCAAGTACTGACATGGCCGGACCCTGCTTGACTTCAGTGATGAGACGTGAACTGGTATACTTAGGCTGATATGGCTGTAGGCATGGTAAACTGTAAAAAATATTAACAAGATGTTTGCCTTTCTTATCCTTTTAGGACTTGCATTCATATCGAATGAGATAAATTCGAAATATCAAAAAAGAGTCTCAACGATCATATGTCCGTCAACATACAACCATCAGATCCGAGTCGAGATCTGCTATCCCTGGCCTAGTACTGCTGTAGTTGGAGTTTCTTAGTTCATGTAATAAGGTGGTGGTTAGTTTCTTTATGCTGACAGATAACCATTTGTCGATGAAACGAGATAGACTAGAAAATTAAGAAATAAAGCCTGCATCACCATGTGTTCCAATGCAGTCACCCACCCAAGTACTGACATGGCCCGACCCTGCTTGACTTCAGTGATGAGACGTGAACTGGTATACTTAGGCTGATATGGCTGTAGGCATGGTAAACTGTAAAAAATATTAACAAGATGTTTGCCTTTCTTATCCTCTTAGGACTTACATTCATATAGAATGAGATTGAATCGAAATATGGAAACAGAATCTCCAAGATCATATGTTCGTCGACATACAACCATCAGTTCCGAGACAAGATCTGCGATCCCTCGCCTAGTATTGCTGTAGTTGAAGTTTCTTAGTTCATGTGATAAAGTCATGGCTAGTTTCTTTATGCTGACAGATAACCATTTGTCGATGAAAAGAGATATACTAGAAAATTAAGAAATAAAGCCTGCATCACTATGTGTTCCAATGCAGTCACCCACCAAAGTACTGACATGGCCGGACCCTGCTTGACTGCAGTGATCAGACGAGAACTGGTATACTTAGGCTGATATGGCTGTAGGCATGGTAAACTGTAAAAATATTAACAAGATGTTTGCCTTTCTTATCCTCTTAGGACTTGCATTCATATAGAATGAGATTGAATCGAAATATGGAAACAGAGTCTCCAAGATCATACGCTGTCAACATAAAACCATCAGTTCCGAGACAAAATCTGCGATTCCTGGCCTAGTATTGCTGTAGTAGGAGTTCCTTAGTTCATGTGATAAATTCATGGCTAGTTTCTTTATGCTGACAGATAACCATTTGTCGATGAAAAGAGATAGCCTAGAAAATTAAAAAATAATGCCTGCATCACTATGTGTTCCAATGCAGTCACCCACCCAAGTACTTACATAGCCCGACCCTGCTTGACTTAAGTGATCAGACGTGAACTGGTATACTTAGGCTGATATGGCTGTAGGCATGGTAAACTGTAAAAAAATATTAACAAGATGTTTGCCTTCCTTATCCTTTTAGGACTTGCATTCATATCGAATGAGATAAATTCGAAATATCAAAAAAGAGTCTCAACGATCGTGTGTTCATTGACATACAACCATCAGTTCCGAGACAAAATCTGCGATCCCTGGCCTAGTATTGCTGTAGTTGGAGTCTCTTAGGTCATGTGATAAAAACGTGGTTAGTTTCTTTATGCTGACCGATAACAATTTGTCGATGAAAAGAGTTAGCCTAGAAAATTGAAAAATAAAGCCTACAATACCATGCAATCCTGTGCAGTCACCCACCCAAGTACTGACATGGTCCAACCCTGCTTGACTTCAGTGATCAGACGTGAACTGGTATACTTAGGTTGATATGGCTGTAGGCATGGTAAACTGTAAAAAATATTAACAAGATGTTTGCCTTCCTTATCCTTTTAGGACTTGCATTCGTATAGAATGAGATAAATTCGAAATATCAAAAAAGAGTCTCAACGATCATGTGTTCATGGACATACAACCATCAGTTCCGAGACGAAATCTGCAATCCCTGGCCTAGTATTGCTGTAGTTGGAGTCTCTTAGGTCATGTGATAAAAACGTGGTTAGTTTCTTTATGCTGACCGATAACAATTTGTCGATGAAAAGAGATAGCCTAGAAAATTAAAAAAAAAGCCTACACAACCATGTGTTCCTATGCAGTCACCCACCCAAGTACTGACATGGCCGGACCCTGCTTGACTGCAGTGATCAGACGAGAACTGGTATACTTAGGCTGATATGGCTGTAGGCATGGTAAACTGTAAAAATATTAACAAGATGTTTGCCTTTCTTATCCTCTTAGGACTTGCATTCATATAGAATGAGATTGAATCGAAATATGGAAACAGAGTCTCCAAGATCATACGACGTCAACATAAAACCATCAGTTCCGAGACAAAATCTGCGATTCCTGGCCTAGTATTGCTGTAGTAGGAGTTCCTTAGTTCATGTGATAAATTCATGGCTAGTTTCTTTATGCTGACAGATAACCATTTGTCGATGAAAAGAGATAGCCTAGAAAATTAAAAAATAAAGCCTACAATACCATGCCTTCCTGTGCAGTCACCCAACCAAGTACTGACATGGTCCAACCCTGCTTGACTTCAGTGATCAGACGTGAACTGGTATACTTAAGCTGATATGGCTGTAGGCATGGTAAACTGTAAAAAAATATTAACAAGATGTTTGCCTTCCTTATCCTTTTAGGACTTGCATTCATATCGAATGAGATAAATTCGAAATATCAAAAAAGAGTCTCAACGATCATATGTCCGTCAACATACAACCATCAGATCCGAATCGAGATCTGCTATCCCTGGCCTAGTACTGCTGTAGTTGGAGTTTCTTAGTTCATGTAATAAGGTGGTGGTTAGTTTCTTTATGCTGACAGCTAACCATTTGTCGATGAAACGAGATAGACTAGAAAATTAAGAAATAAAGCCTGCATCACCATGTGTTCCAATGCAGTCACCCACCCAAGTACTGACATGGTCCGACCCTGCTTGACTTCAGTGATGAGACGTGAACTGGTATACTTAGGCTGATATGGCTGTAGGCATGGTAAACTGTAAAAAATATTAACAAGATGTTTGCCTTTCTTATCCTCTTAGGACTTACATTCATATAGAATGAGATTGAATCGAAATATGGAAACAGAATCTCCAAGATCATATGTTCGTCGACATACAACCATCAGTTCCGAGACAAGATCTGCGATCCCTCGCCTAGTATTGCTGTAGTTGAAGTTTCTTAGTTCATGTGATAAAGTCATGGCTAGTTTCTTTATGCTGACAGATAACCATTTGTCGATGAAAAGAGATATACTAGAAAATTAAGAAATAAAGCCTGCGTCACCATGTG
Organism: Pelagia noctiluca; assembly: GCA_963924455.1. Lineage (NCBI taxonomy): Eukaryota > Metazoa > Cnidaria > Scyphozoa > Semaeostomeae > Pelagiidae > Pelagia > Pelagia noctiluca. The sequence goes on along the minus strand of OZ004321.1, from coordinate 10,957,355 downwards.
TTCCAATGCAGTCACCCACCCAAGTACTGACATGGCCGGAGCCTGCTTGACTGCAGTGATCAGACGAGAACTGGTATACTTAGGCTGATATGGCTGTAGGCATGGTAAACTGTAAAAATATTAACAAGATGTTTGCCTTTCTTATCCTCTTAGGACTTGCATTCATATAGAATGAGATAAATTCGAAATATCAAAAAAGAGTCTCAACTATCATATGTCCGTCAGCATACAACCATCAGATCCGAGTCGAGATCTGCTATCCCTGGCCTAGTACTGCTGTAGTTGGAGTTTCTTAGTTCATGTAATAAGGTGGTGGTTAGTTTCTTTATGCTGACAGATAACAATTTGTCGATGAAACGAGATGGACTAGAAAATTAAGAAATAAAGCCTGCATCACCATGTGTTCCAATGCAGTCACCCACCCAAGTACTGACATGGCCGGACCCTGCTTGACTTCAGTGATGAGACGTGAACTGGTATACTTAGGCTGATATGGCTGTAGGCATGGTAAACTGTAAAAAATATTAACAAGATGTTTGCCTTTCTTATCCTTTTAGGACTTGCATTCATATCGAATGAGATAAATTCGAAATATCAAAAAAGAGTCTCAACGATCATATGTCCGTCAACATACAACCATCAGATCCGAGTCGAGATCTGCTATCCCTGGCCTAGTACTGCTGTAGTTGGAGTTTCTTAGTTCATGTAATAAGGTGGTGGTTAGTTTCTTTATGCTGACAGATAACCATTTGTCGATGAAACGAGATAGACTAGAAAATTAAGAAATAAAGCCTGCATCACCATGTGTTCCAATGCAGTCACCCACCCAAGTACTGACATGGCCCGACCCTGCTTGACTTCAGTGATGAGACGTGAACTGGTATACTTAGGCTGATATGGCTGTAGGCATGGTAAACTGTAAAAAATATTAACAAGATGTTTGCCTTTCTTATGCTCTTAGGACTTACATTCATATAGAATGAGATTGAATCGAAATATGGAAACAGAATCTCCAAGATCATATGTTCGTCGACATACAACCATCAGTTCCGAGACAAGATCTGCGATCCCTCGCCTAGTATTGCTGTAGTTGAAGTTTCTTAGTTCATGTGATAAAGTCATGGCTAGTTTCTTTATGCTGACAGATAACCATTTGTCGATGAAAAGAGATATACTAGAAAATTAAGAAATAAAGCCTGCATCACTATGTGTTCCAATGCAGTCACCCACCAAAGTACTGACATGGCCGGACCCTGCTTGACTGCAGTGATCAGACGAGAACTGGTATACTTAGGCTGATATGGCTGTAGGCATGGTAAACTGTAAAAATATTAACAAGATGTTTGCCTTTCTTATCCTCTTAGGACTTGCATTCATATAGAATGAGATTGAATCGAAATATGGAAACAGAGTCTCCAAGATCATACGCTGTCAACATAAAACCATCAGTTCCGAGACAAAATCTGCGATTCCTGGCCTAGTATTGCTGTAGTAGGAGTTCCTTAGTTCATGTGATAAATTCATGGCTAGTTTCTTTATGCTGACAGATAACCATTTGTCGATGAAAAGAGATAGCCTAGAAAATTAAAAAATAATGCCTGCATCACTATGTGTTCCAATGCAGTCACCCACCCAAGTACTTACATAGCCCGACCCTGCTTGACTTAAGTGATCAGACGTGAACTGGTATACTTAGGCTGATATGGCTGTAGGCATAGTAAACTGTAAAAAAATATTAACAAGATTTTTGCCTTCCTTATCCTTTTAGGACTTGCATTCATATCGAATGAGATAAATTCGAAATATCAAAAAAGAGTCTCAACGATCGTGTGTTCATTGACATACAACCATCAGTTCCGAGACAAAATCTGCGATCCCTGGCCTAGTATTGCTGTAGTTGGAGTCTCTTAGGTCATGTGATAAAAACGTGGTTAGTTTCTTTATGCTGACCGATAACAATTTGTCGATGAAAAGAGTTAGCCTAGAAAATTGAAAAATAAAGCCTACAATACCATGCAATCCTGTGCAGTCACCCACCCAAGTACTGACATGGTCCAACCCTGCTTGACTTCAGTGATCAGACGTGAACTGGTATACTTAGGTTGATATGGCTGTAGGCATGGTAAACTGTAAAAAATATTAACAAGATGTTTGCCTTCCTTATCCTTTTAGGACTTGCATTCGTATAGAATGAGATAAATTCGAAATATCAAAAAAGAGTCTCAACGATCATGTGTTCATGGACATACAACCATCAGTTCCGAGACGAAATCTGCAATCCCTGGCCTAGTATTGCTGTAGTTGGAGTCTCTTAGGTCATGTGATAAAAACGTGGTTAGTTTCTTTATGCTGACCGATAACAATTTGTCGATGAAAAGAGATAGCCTAGAAAATTAAAAAAAAAGCCTACACAACCATGTGTTCCTATGCAGTCACCCACCCAAGTACTGACATGGCCGGACCCTGCTTGACTGCAGTGATCAGACGAGAACTGGTATACTTAGGCTGATATGGCTGTAGGCATGGTAAACTGTAAAAATATTAACAAGATGTTTGCCTTTCTTATCCTCTTAGGACTTGCATTCATATAGAATGAGATTGAATCGAAATATGGAAACAGAGTCTCCAAGATCATACGCCGTCAACATAAAACCATCAGTTCCGAGACAAAATCTGCGATTCCTGGCCTAGTATTGCTGTAGTAGGAGTTCCTTAGTTCATGTGATAAATTCATGGCTAGTTTCTTTATGCTGACAGATAACCATTTGTCGATGAAAAGAGATAGCCTAGAAAATTAAAAAATAATGCCTGCATCACCATGTGTTCCAATGCAGTCACCCACCCAAGTACTTACATGGCCCGACCCTGCTTGACTTAAGTGATCAGACGTGAACTGGTATACTTAGGCTGATATGGCTGTAGGCATGGTAAACTGTAAAAAAATATTAACAAGATGTTTGCCTTCCTTATCCTTTTAGGACTTGCATTCATATCGAATGAGATAAATTCGAAATATCAAAAAAGAGTCTCAACGATCATGTGTTCATTGACATACAACCATCAGTTCCGAGACAAAATCTGCGATCCCTGGCCTAGTATTGCTGTAGTTGGAGTCTCTTAGGTCATGTGATAAAAACGTGGTTAGTTTCTTTATGCTGACCGATAACAATTTGTCGATGAAAAGAGTTAGCCTAGAAAATTGAAAAATAAAGCCTACAATACCATGCAATCCTGTGCAGTCACCCACCCAAGTACTGACATGGTCCAACCCTGCTTGACTTCAGTGATCAGACGTGAACTGGTATACTTAGGTTGATATGGCTGTAGGCATGGTAAACTGTAAAAAATATTAACAAGATGTTTGCCTTCCTTATCCTTTTAGGACTTGCATTCGTATAGAATGAGATAAATTCGAAATATCAAAAAAGAGTCTCAACGATCATGTGTTCATGGACATACAACCATCAGTTCCGAGACGAAATCTGCAATCCCTGGCCTAGTATTGCTGTAGTTGGAGTCTCTTAGGTCATGTGATAAAAACGTGGTTAGTTTCTTTATGCTGACCGATAACAATTTGTCGATGAAAAGAGATAGCCTAGAAAATTAAAAAAAAGCCTACACAACCATGTGTTCCTATGCAGTCACCCACCCAAGTACTGACATGGCCGGACCCTGCTTGACTGCAGTGATCAGACGAGAACTGGTATACCAAGGCTGATATGGCTGTAGGCATAGTAACTGTAAAAAATATTAACAAGATGTTTGCCTTCCTTATCCTTTTAGGACTTGCATTCGTATAGAATGAGATTGAATCGAAATATGGAAACAGAGTCTCAACGATCATGTGTTCATGGACATACAACCATCAGTTCCGAGACGAAATCTGCAATCCCTGGCCTAGTATTGCTGTAGTTGGAGTCTCTTAGGTCATGTGATAAAAACGTGGTTAGTTTCTTTATGCTGACCGATAACAATTTGTCGATGAAAAGAGATAGCCTAGAAAATTAAAAAATAAAGCCTACAATACCATGCCTTCCTGTGCAGTCACCCACCCAAGTACTGACATGGTCCAACCCTGCTTGACTTCAGTGATCAGACGTGAACTGGTATACTTAAGCTGATATGGCTGTAGGCATGGTAAACTGTAAAAAAATATTAACAAGATGTTTGCCTTCCTTATCCTTTTAGGTTTTGCATTCATATCGAATGAGATAAATTCGAAATATCAAAAAAGAGTCTCAACGATCATATGTCCGTCAACATACAACCATCAGATCCGAGACGAGATCTGCTATCCCTGGCCTAGTACTGCTGTAGTTGGAGTCTCTTAGGTCATGTGATAAAAACGTGGTTAGTTTCTTTATGCTGACCGATAACAATTTGTCGATGAAAAGAGATAGCCTAGAAAATTGAAAAATAAAGCCTACAATACCATGCAATCTTGTGCAGTCACCCACCCAGGTACTGACATGGTCCAACCCTGCTTGACTTCAGTGATCAGACGTGAACTGGTATACTTAGGTTGATATGGCTGTAGGCATGGTAAACTGTAAAAAATATTAACAAGATGTTAGCCTTCCTTATCCTTTTAGGACTTGCATTCGTATAGAATAAGATAAATTCGAAATATCAAAAAAGAGTCTCAACGATCATGTGTTCATGGACATACAACCATCAGTTCCGAGACAAAATCTGCAATCCCTGGCCTAGTATTGCTGTAGTTGGAGTCTCTTAGGTCATGTGATAAAAACGTGGTTAGTTTCTCTATGCTGACCGATAACAATTTGTCAATGAAAAGAGATAGCCTAGAAAATTAAAAAAAAAGCCTACACAACCATGTGTTCCTATGCAGTCACCCACCCAAGTACTGACATGGCCGGACCCTGCTTGACTGCAGTGATCAGACGAGAAGGGGTATACCAAGGCTGATATGGCTGTAGGCATAGTAACTGTAAAAAATATTAACAAGATGTTTGCCTTCCTTATCCTTTTAGGACTTGCATTCGTATAGAATGAGATAAATTCAAAATATCAAAAAAGGGTCTCAACGATCATGTGTTCATGGACATACAGCCATCAGTTCCGAGACGAGATCCGCTATCCCTGGCCTAGTACTGCTGTAGTTGGAGTTTCTTAGTTCATGTAATAAGGTGGTGGTTAGTTTCTTTATGATGACCGAAAAACATATGTCACTGAAAAGAGATAGCCTAGAAAATTAAAAATTAAAGCCTGCATCACCATGTGCTCCTATGCAGTCACCCACCCAAGAACTGACATGGCCGGACCCTGCTTGACTGCAGTGATCAGACGAGAACTGGTATACCAAGGCTGATATGGCTGTAGGCATAGTAACTGTAAAAAATATTAACAAGATGTTTGCCTTCCTTATCCTTTTAGGACTTGCATTCGTATAGAATGAGATTGAATCGAAATATGGAAACAGAGTCTCCAAGATCATACGCCTTCAACATAAAACCATCAGTTCCGAGACAAAATCTGCGATCCCTGGCCTAGTATTGCTATAGTTGGAGTCTCTTAGGTCATGTGATAAAAACGTGGTTAGTTTCTTTATGCTGACCAATAACAATTTGTCGATGAAAAGTGATAGCCTAGAAAATTAAAAAAAAAGCCTACACAACCATGTGTTCCTATGCAGTCACCCACCCAAGTACTGACATGTCCCGACCCTGCTTGACTTCAGTGATCAGACAAGAACTTGTATACCCTGGGTGGTATGGCCCTAGGCATAGTAAACTGTAAAAAATATTAACAAGATGTTTGCCTTCCTTATTCTTTTAGGACTTGCATTCATATAGATTGAGATTGAATCGAAATATGGAAACAGAGTCTCCAAGATCATACGCCGTCAACATACAACCATCAGTTCCGAGACAAAATCTGCGATTCCTGGCCTAGTATTGCTGTAGTAGGAGTTCCTTAGTTCATGTGATAAAGTCATGGCTAGTTTCTTTATGCTGACAGATAACCATTTGTCGATGAAAAGAGATAGCCTAGAAAATTAAAAAATAAAGCCTGCATCACCATGTGTTCCTATGCAGTCACCCACCCAAGTACTGACATGGCCGGACCCTGCTTGACTGCAGTGATCAGACGAGAACTGGTATACCAAGGCTGATATGGCTGTAGGCATAGTAACTGTAAAAAATATTAACAAGATGTTTGCCTTCCTTATCCTTTTAGGACTTGCATTCGTATAGAATGAGATAAATTCAAAATATCAAAAAAGGGTCTCAACGATCATGTGTTCATGGACATACAACCATCAGTTCCGAGACGAGATCTGCTATCCCTGGCCTAGTACTGCTGTAGTTGGAGTTTCTTAGTTCATGTAATAAGGTGGTGGTTAGTTTCTTTATGATGACCGAAAAACATATGTCAATGAAAAGAGATAGCCTAGAAAATTAAAAAATAAAGCCTGCATCACCATGTGCTCCTATGCAGTCACCCACCCAAGAACTGACATGGCCGGACCCTGCTTGACTGCAGTGATCAGATGAGAACTGGTATACCAAGGCTGATATGGCTGTAGGCATAGTAACTGTAAAAAATATTAACAAGATGTTTGCCTTCCTTATCCTTTTAGGACTTGCATTCGTATAGAATGAGATTGAATCGAAATATGGAAACAGAGTCTCCAAGATCATACGCCTTCAACATAAAACCATCAGTTCCGTGACAAAATCTGCGATTCCTGGCCTAGTATTGCTGTAGTAGGAGTTCCTTTGTTCATGTGATAAAGTCATGGCTAGTTTCTTTATGCTGACAGATAACCATTTGTCGATGAAAAGAGATAGCCTAGAAAATTAAAAAATAAAGCCTGCATCACCATGTGTTCCTATGCAGTCACCCACCCAAGTACTGACATGGCCGGACCCTGCTTGACTGCAGTGATCAGACGAGAACTGGTATACCAAGGCTGATATGGCTGTAGGCATAGTAACTGTAAAAAATATTAACAAGATGTTTGCCTTCCTTATCCTTTTAGGACTTGCATTCGTATAGAATGAGATAAATTCAAAATATCAAAAAAGGGTCTCAACGATCATGTGTTCATGGACATACAACCATCAGTTCCGAGACGAGATCTGCTATCCCTGGCCTAGTACTGCTGTAGTTGGAGTTTCTTAGTTCATGTAATAAGGTGGTGGTTAGTTTCTTTATGATGACCGAAAAACATATGTCAATGAAAAGAGATAGCCTAGAAAATTAAAAAATAACGCCTGCATCACCATGTGTTCCAATGCAGTCACCCATCCAAGTACTGACATGGCCCGACCCTGCTTGACTTCAGTGATCAGACGTGAACTGGTATACTTAGGCTGATATGGCTGTAGGCATGGTAAACTGTAAAAAAATATTAACAAGATGTTAGCCTTCCTTATCCTTTTAGGACTTGCATTCGTATAGAATAAGATAAATTCGAAATATCAAAAAAGAGTCTCAACGATCATGTGTTCATGGACATACAACCATCAGTTCCGTGACAAAATCTGCGATTCCTGGCCTAGTATTGCTGTAGTAGGAGTTCCTTTGTTCATGTGATAAAGTCATGGCTAGTCTCTTTATGCTGACAGATAACCATTTGTCGATGAAAAGAGATAGCCTAGAAAATTAAAAATAACGCCTGCATCACCATGTGTTCCAATGCAGTCACCCATCCAAGTACTGACATGGCCCGACCCTGCTTGACTTCAGTGATCAGACGTGAACTGGTATACTTAGGCTGATATGGCTGTAGGCATGGTAAACTGTAAAAAAATATTAACAAGATGTTTGCCTTCCTTATCCTTTTAGGACTTGCATTCATATCGAATGAGATAAATTCGAAATATCAAAAAAGAGTCTCAACGATCATGTGTTCATGGACATACAACCATCAGTTCCGAGACGAGATCTGCTATCCCTGGCCTAGTACTGCTGTAGTTGGAGTTTCTTAGTTCATGTAATAAGGTGGTGGTTAGTTTCTTTATGATGACCGAAAAACATATGTCAATGAAAAGAGATAGCCTAGAAAATTAAAAATTAAAGCCTGCATCACCATGTGCTCCTATGCAGTCACCCACCCAAGAACTGACATGGCCGGACCCTGCTTGACTGCAGTGATCAGACGAGAACTGGTATACCAAGGCTGATATGGCTGTAGGCATAGTAACTGTAAAAAATATTAACAAGATGTTTGCCTTCCTTATCCTTTTAGGACTTGCATTCGTATAGAATGAGATTGAATCGAAATATGGAAACAGAGTCTCCAAGATCATACGCCTTCAACATAAAACCATCAGTTCCGAGACAAAATCTGCGATCCCTGGCCTAGTATTGCTATAGTTGGAGTCTCTTAGGTCATGTGATAAAAACGTGGTTAGTTTCTTTATGCTGACCAATAACAATTTGTCGATGAAAAGTGATAGCCTAGAAAATTAAAAAAAAAGCCTACACAACCATGTGTTCCTATGCAGTCACCCACCCAAGTACTGACATGTCCCGACCCTGCTTGACTTCAGTGATCAGACAAGAACTTGTATACCCTGGGTGGTATGGCCCTAGGCATAGTAAACTGTAAAAAATATTAACAAGATGTTTGCCTTCCTTATTCTTTTAGGACTTGCATTCATATAGATTGAGATTGAATCGAAATATGGAAACAGAGTCTCCAAGATCATACGCCGTCAACATACAACCATCAGTTCCGAGACAAAATCTGCGATTCCTGGCCTAGTATTGCTGTAGTAGGAGTTCCTTAGTTCATGTGATAAAGTCATGGCTAGTTTCTTTATGCTGACAGATAACCATTTGTCGATGAAAAGAGATAGCCTAGAAAATTAAAAAATAAAGCCTGCATCACCATGTGTTCCTATGCAGTCACCCACCCAAGTACTGACATGGCCGGACCCTGCTTGACTGCAGTGATCAGACGAGAACTGGTATACCAAGGCTGATATGGCTGTAGGCATAGTAACTGTAAAAAATATTAACAAGATGTTTGCCTTCCTTATCCTTTTAGGACTTGCATTCGTATAGAATGAGATAAATTCAAAATATCAAAAAAGGGTCTCAACGATCATGTGTTCATGGACATACAACCATCAGTTCCGAGACGAGATCTGCTATCCCTGGCCTAGTACTGCTGTAGTTGGAGTTTCTTAGTTCATGTAATAAGGTGGTGGTTAGTTTCTTTATGATGACCGAAAAACATATGTCAATGAAAAGAGATAGCCTAGAAAATTAAAAAATAAAGCCTGCATCACCATGTGCTCCTATGCAGTCACCCACCCAAGAACTGACATGGCCGGACCCTGCTTGACTGCAGTGATCAGATGAGAACTGGTATACCAAGGCTGATATGGCTGTAGGCATAGTAACTGTAAAAAATATTAACAAGATGTTTGCCTTCCTTATCCTTTTAGGACTTGCATTCGTATAGAATGAGATTGAATCGAAATATGGAAACAGAGTCTCCAAGATCATACGCCTTCAACATAAAACCATCAGTTCCGTGACAAAATCTGCGATTCCTGGCCTAGTATTGCTGTAGTAGGAGTTCCTTTGTTCATGTGATAAAGTCATGGCTAGTTTCTTTATGCTGACAGATAACCATTTGTCGATGAAAAGAGATAGCCTAGAAAATTAAAAAATAAAGCCTGCATCACCATGTGTTCCTATGCAGTCACCCACCCAAGTACTGACATGGCCGGACCCTGCTTGACTGCAGTGATCAGACGAGAACTGGTATACCAAGGCTGATATGGCTGTAGGCATAGTAACTGTAAAAAATATTAACAAGATGTTTGCCTTCCTTATCCTTTTAGGACTTGCATTCGTATAGAATGAGATAAATTCAAAATATCAAAAAAGGGTCTCAACGATCATGTGTTCATGGACATACAACCATCAGTTCCGAGACGAGATCTGCTATCCCTGGCCTAGTACTGCTGTAGTTGGAGTTTCTTAGTTCATGTAATAAGGTGGTGGTTAGTTTCTTTATGATGACCGAAAAACATATGTCAATGAAAAGAGATAGCCTAGAAAATTAAAAAATAACGCCTGCATCACCATGTGTTCCAATGCAGTCACCCATCCAAGTACTGACATGGCCCGACCCTGCTTGACTTCAGTGATCAGACGTGAACTGGTATACTTAGGCTGATATGGCTGTAGGCATGGTAAACTGTAAAAAAATATTAACAAGATGTTTGCCTTCCTTATCCTTTTAGGACTTGCATTCATATCGAATGAGATAAATTCGAAATATCAAAAAAGAGTCTCAACGATCATGTGTTCATGGACATACAACCATCAGTTCCGAGACAAAATCTGCGATCCCTGGCCTAGTATTGCTATAGTTGGAGTCTCTTAGGTCATGTGATAAAAACGTGGTTAGTTTCTTTATGCTGACCGATAACAATTTGTCGATGAAAAGTGATAGCCTAGAAAATTAAAAAAAAAGCCTACACAACCATGTGTTCCTATGCAGTCACCCACCCAAGTACTGACATGTCCCGACCCTGCTTGACTTCAGTGATCAGACAAGAACTTGTATACCCTGGGTGGCATGCCCTAGGCATAGTAAACTGTAAAAAATATTAATAAGATGTTTGCCTTCCTTTTTCTTTTAGGACTTGCATTCATATAGAATGAAATTGAATCGAAATACGGAAACAGAGTCTCCAAGATCATACGCCTTCAACATAAAACCATCAGTTCCGAGACAAAATCTGCGATCCCTGGCCTAGTATTGCTATAGTTGGAGTCTCTTAGGTCATGTGATAAAAACGTGGTTAGTTTCTTTATGCTGACCAATAACAATTTGTCGATGAAAAGTGATAGCCTAGAAAATTAAAAAAAAAGCCTACACAACCATGTGTTCCTATGCAGTCACCCACCCAAGTACTGACATGTCCCGACCCTGCTTGACTTCAGTGATCAGACAAGAACTTGTATACCCTGGGTGGTATGGCCCTAGGCATAGTAAACTGTAAAAAATATTAACAAGATGTTTGCCTTCCTTATTCTTTTAGGACTTGTATTCATATAGAATGAGATTGAATCGAAATATGGAAACAGAGTCTCCAAGATCATACGCCTTCAACATAAAACCATCAGTTCCAAGACAAAATCTGCGATCCCTGGCCTAGTATTGCTATAGTTAGAGTCTCTTAGGTCATGTGATAAAAACGTGGTTAGTTTCTTTATGCTGACCGATAACAATTTGTCGATGAAAAGAGATAGCCTAGAAAATTAAAAAATAAAGCCTACAATACCATGCCTTCCTGTGCAGTCACCCACCCAAGTACTGACATGGTCCAACCCTGCTTGACTTCAGTGATCAGACGTGAACTGGTATACTTAAGCTGATATGGCTGTAGGCATGGTAAACTGTAAAAAAATATTAACAAGATGTTTGCCTTCCTTATCCTTTTAGGACTTGCATTCATATCGAATGAGATAAATTCGAAATATCAAAAAAGAGTCTCAACGATCATATGTCCGTCAACATACAACCATCAGATCCGAGTCGAGATCTGCTATCCCTGGCCTAGTACTGCTGTAGTTGGAGTTTCTTAGTTCATGTAATAAGGTGGTGGTTAGTTTCTTTATGCTGACCAATAACAATTTGTCGATGAAAAGTGATAGCCTAGAAAATTAAAAAAAAAGCCTACACAACCATGTGTTCCTATGCAGTCACCCACCCAAGTACTGACATGTCCCGACCCTGCTTGACTTCAGTGATCAGACAAGAACTTGTATACCCTGGGTGGTATGGCCCTAGGCATAGTAAACTGTAAAAAATATTAACAAGATGTTTGCCTTCCTTATTCTTTTAGGACTTGCATTCATATAGAATGAGATTGAATCGAAATATGGAAACAGAGTCTCCAAGATCATCCGCCTTCAACATAAAACCATCAGTTCCGAGACAAAATCTGCGATCCCTGGCCTAGTATTGCTATAGTTGGAGTCTCTAAGGTCATGTGATAAAAACGTGGTTAGTTTCTTTATGCTGACCGATAACAATTTGTCGATGAAAAAAAATAGCCTAGAAAATTAAAAAAAAAGCCTACACAACAATGTGTTCCTATGCAGTCACCCACCCAACAACTGACATGGCCGGACCCTGCTTGACTGCAGTGATCAGACGAGAACTGGTATACCAAGGCTGATATGGCTGTAGGCATAGTAATTGTAAAAAATATTAACAAGATGTTTGCCTTCCTTATCCTTTTAGGACTTGCATTCGTATAGAATGAGATAAATTCAAAATATCAAAAAAGAATCTCAACGATCATGTGTTCATGGACATACAACCATCAGTTCCGGGACGAGATCTGCTATCCCTGGCCTAGTACTGCTGTAATTGGAGTTTCTTAGTTCATGTATTAAGGTGGTGGTTAGTTTCTTTATGCTGACCGATAACCATTTGTCGATGAAAAGAGATATACTAGAAAATTAAGAAATAAAGCCTGCATCACCATGTGTTCCAATGCAGTCACCCACCCAAGTACTGACATGGCCGGACCCTGCTTGACTGGAGTGATCAGACGAGAACTGGTATACTTAGGCTGATATGGCTGTAGGCATGGTAAACTGTAAAAATATTAACAAGATGTTTGCCTTTCTTATCCTCTTAGGACTTGCATTCATATAGAATGAGATTGAATCGAAATATGGAAACAGAGTCTCCAAGATCATACGCCGTCAACATAAAACCATCAGTTCCGAGACAAAATCTGCGATTCCTGGCCTAGTATTGCTGTAGTAGGAGTTCCTTAGTTCATGTGATAAATTCATGGCTAGTTTCTTTATGCTGCCAGATAACCATTTCTCGATGAAAAGAGATAGCCTAGAAAATTGAAAAATAAAGGCTACAATACCATGCAATCCTGTGCAGTCACCCACCCAAGTACTGACATGGTCCAACCCTGCTTGACTTCAGTGATCAGACGTGAACTGGTATACTAAGGTTGATATGGCTGTAGGCATTGTACACTGTAAAAAATATTAACAAGATGTTTGCCTTCCTTATCCTTTTAGGACTTGCATTCGTATAGAATGAGATAAATTCGAAATATCAAAAAAGAGTCTCAACGATCATGTGTTCATGGACATACAACCATCAGTTCTGAGACAAAATCTGCGATCCCTGGCCTACTATTGCTATAGTTGGAGGCTCTTAGGTCATGTGATAAAAACGTGGTTAGTTTCTATATGCTGACCGATAACAATTTGTCGATGAAAAGAGATAGCCTAGAAAATTAAAAAATAAAGCCTACAATACCATGCCTTCCTGTGCAGTCACCCACCCAAGTACTGACATGGTCCAACCCTGCTTGACTTCAGTGATCAGACGTGAACTGGTATACTTAAGCTGATATGGCTGTAGGCATAGTAAACTGTAAAAAAATATTAACAAGATGTTTGCCTTCCTTATCCTTTTAGGACTTGCATTCATATCGAATGAGATAAATTCGAAATATCAAAAAAGAGTCTCAACGATCATATGTCCGTCAACATACAACCATCAGATCCGAGTCGAGATCTGCTATCCCTGGCCTAGTACTGCTGTAGTTGGAGTTTCTTAGTTCATGTAATAAGGTGGTGGTTAGTTTCTTTATGCTGACAGATAACCATTTGTCGATGAAAAGAGATAGACTAGAAAATTAAGAAATAAAGCCTGCATCACCATGTGTTCCAATGCAGTCACCCACCCAAGTACTGACATGGCCCGACCCTGCTTGACTTCAGTGATGAGACGTGAACTGGTATACTTAGGCTGATATGGCTGTAGGCATGGTAAACTGTAAAAAATATTAACAAGATGTTTGCCTTTCTTATCCTCTTAGGACTTACATTCATATAGAATGAGATTGAATCGAAATATGGAAACAGAATCTCCAAGATCATATGTTCGTCGACATACAACAATCAGTTCCGAGACAAGTCTGCGATCCCTCGCCTAGTATTGCTGTAGTTGAAGTTTCTTAGTTCATGTGATAAAGTCATGGCTAGTTTCTTTATGCTGACAGATAACCATTTGTCGATGAAAAGAGATATACTAGAAAATTAAGAAATAAAGCCTGCATCACCATGTGTTCCAATGTAGTCACCCATCCAAGTACTGACATGGTCCAACCCTGCTTGACTTCAGTGATCAGACGTGAACTGGTATACTTAAGCTGATATGGCTGTAGGCATGGTAAACTGTAAAAAAATATTAACAAGATGTTTGCCTTCCTTATCCTTTTAGGTTTTGCATTCATATCGAATGAGATAAATTCGAAATATCAAAAAAGAGTCTCAACGATCATATGTCCGTCAACATACAACCATCAGATCCGAGACGAGATCTGCTATCCCTGGCCTAGTATTGCTGTAGTAGGAGTTCCTTAGTTCATGTGATAAATTCATGGCTAGTTTCTTTATGCTGCCAGATAAACATTTCTCGATGAAAAGAGATAGCCTAGAAAATTGAAAAATAAAGTCTACAATACCATGCAATCCTGTGCAGTCACCCACCCAAGTACTGACATGGTCCAACCCTGCTTGACTTCAGTGATCGGACGTGAACTGGTATACTTAGGCTGATATGGCTGTAGGCATGGAAAACTGTAAAAAATATTAACAAGATGTTTGCCTTTCTTATCCTTTTAGGACTTGCATTCGTATAGAATGAGATAAATTCGAAATATCAAAAAAGAGTCTCAACGATCATGTGTTCATGGACATACAACCATCAGTTCCGATACAAGATTTGAGATCCTTCGCCTAGTATTGCTGTAGTTGAAGTTTCTTAAATCATGTGATAAAGTCATGGCTAGTTTCTATATGCTGACAGATAACCATTTGTCGATGAAAAGAGATAGACTAGAAAATTAAGAAATAAAGCCTGCATCACCATGTGTTCCAATGCAATCACCCACCTAAGTACTGACATGGCCCGACCCTGCTTGACTTCAGTGATCAGACGTGAACTGGTATACTTAGGCTGATATGGCTGTAGGCATGGTAAACTGTAAAAAAATATTAACAAGATGTTTGCCTTCCTTATCCTTTTAGGACTTGCATTCATATCGAATGAGATAAATTGGAAATATCAAAAAAGAGTCTCAACGATCATGTGTTCATGGACATACAACCATCAGTTCCGAGACAAAATCTGCGATCCCTGGCCTAGTATTGCTGTATTTCGAGTTTCTTATTTCATGTAATAAGATGGTGGTTAGTTTCTTTATGCTGACCGATAACAATTTGTCGATGAAAAGAGATAGCCTAGAAAATTAAAAAAAAGCCTACACAACCATGTGTTGCTATGCAGTCACCCACCCAAGTACTGACATGGCCGGACCCTGCTTAACTGCAGTGATCAGACGAGAACTGGTATACCAAGGCTGATATGGCTGTAGGCAAAGTAACTGTAAAAAATATTAACAAGATGTTTGCCTTCCTTATCCTCTTAGGACTTGCATTCAAATAGAATGAGATTGAATCGAAATATGGAAACAGAATCTCCAAGATCATATGTTCGTCGACATACAACCATCAGTTCCGAGACGAGATCTGCTATCCCTGGCCTAGTACTGCTGTAGTTGGAGTTTCTTAGCTCATGTAATAAGGTGGTGGTTAGTTTCTTTATGCTGACCGATAACCATATGTCAATGAAAAGAGATAGACTAGAAAATTAAGAAATAAAGCCTGCATCACCATGTGTTCCAATGCAGTCACCAACCCAAGTACTGACATTGCCCGACTCTGCTTGACTTCAGTGATCAGACTTGAACTGGTATACTTAGGCTGATATGGCTGTAGGCATTGTAAACTGTAAAAAATTATTAACAAGATGTTTGCCTTTCTTATCTTCTTAGGACTTGCATTCATATAGAATGAGATTGAATCGAAATATGGAAACAGAGTCTCCAAGATCATATGTTCGTCAACATACAACCATCAGTTCCGAGACAAAATCTGCGATTCCTGGCCTAGTATTGCTGTAGTAGGAGTTCCTTAGTTCATGTGATAAAGTCATGGCTAGTGTCTTTATGCTGACAGATAACCATTTGTCGATGAAAAGAGATAGCCTAGAAAATTAAAAAAAAGCCTGCATCACCATGTGCTCCAATGCAGTCACTCACCCAAGTACTGACATGGCCCGACCCTCCTTGACTTCAGTGATCAGACGTGAACTGGTATACTTAGGCTGATATGGCTGTAGGCATGGTAAAACTGTAACAAATATTAACAATATGTTTGCCTTCCTTATCCTCTTAGGACTTGCATTCAAATAGAATGAGATTGAATCGAAATATGGAAACAGAATCTCCAAGATCATATGCTCGTCGACATACAACCATCAGTTCCGAGACGAGATCTGCTATCCCTGGCCTAGTACTGCTGTAGTTGGAGTTTCTTATTTCATGTAATAAGATGGTGGTTAGTTTCTTTATGCTGACCGATAACCATATGTCAATGAAAAGAGATAGCCTAGAAAATTAAAAAATAAAGCCTACAATACCATGCCTTCCTGTCCAGTCACCCAGCCAAGTACTGACATGGCCCGACCCTGCTTGACTTCAGTGATCAGACGTGAACTGGTATACTTAGGCCGATATGGCTGTAGGCATGGTAAACTGTAAAAAAATATTAACAAGATGTTTGCCTTCCTTATCCTTTTAGGACTTGCATTCATATCGAATGAGATAAATTCGAAAAATCAAAAAAGAGTCTCAACGATCATGTGTTCATGGACATACAACCATCAGTTCCGAGACAAAATCTGCGATCCCTGGCCTAGTATTGCTATAGTTGGAGTCTTTTAGGTCATGTGATAAAACGTGGTTAGTTTCTTTATGCTGACCGATAACAATTTGTCGATGAAAAGAGATAGCCTAGAAAATTAAAAAAAAAGCTTACACAACCATGTGTTCCTATGCAGTCATCCACCCAAGAACTGACATGGCCGGACCCTGCTTGACTGCAGTGATCAGACGAGAACTGGTATACCAAGGCTGATATGGCTGTAGGCATAGTAACTGTAAAAAATATTAACAAGATGTTTGCCTTCCTTATCCTTTTAGGACTTGCATTCGTATAGAATGAGATTGAATCGAAATATGGAAACAGAGTCTCCAAGATCATACGCCTTCAACATAAAACCATCAGTTCCGTGACAAAATCTGCGATTCCTGGCCTAGTATTGCTGTAGTAGGAGTTCCTTTGTTCATGTGATAAAGTCATGGCTAGTCTCTTTATGCTGACAGATAACCATTTGTCGATGAAAAGAGATAGCCTAGAAAATTAAAAAATAACGCCCCCATCACCATGTGTTCCAATGCAGTCACCCATCCAAGTACTGACATGGCCCGACCCTGCTTGACTTCAGTGATCAGACGTGAACTGGTATACTTAGGCTGCTATGGCTGTAGGCATGGTAAACTGTAAAAAAATATTAACAAGATGTTTGCCTTCCTTATCCTTTTAGGACTTGCATTCATATCGAATGAGATAAATTCGAAATATCAAAAAAGAGTCTCAACGATCATGTGTTCATGGACATACAACCATCAGTTCCGAGACAAAATCTGCGATCCCTGGCCTAGTATTGCTATAGTTGGAGTCTCTTAGGTCATGTGATAAAAACGTGGTTAGTTTCTTTATGCTGACCGATAACAATTTGTCGATGAAAAGTGATAGCCTAGAAAATTAAAAAAAAAGCCTACACAACCATGTGTTCCTATGCAGTCACCCACCCAAGTACTGACATGTCCCGACCCTGCTTGACTTCAGTGATCAGACAAGAACTTGTATACCCTGGGTGGTATGGCCCTAGGCATAGTAAACTGTAAAAAATATTAACAAGATGTTTGCCTTCCTTATTCTTTTAGGACTTGCATTCATATAGAATGAGATTGAATCGAAATATGGAAACAGAGTCTCCAAGATCATACGCCTTCAACATAAAACCATCAGTTCCGAGACAAAATCTGCGATCCCTGGCCTAGTATTGCTATAGTTGGAGTCTCTTAGGTCATGTGATAAAAACGTGGTTAGTTTCTTTATGCTGACCGATAACAATTTGTCGATGAAAAGAGATAGCCTAGAAAATTAAAAAAAAAGCCTACACAACAATGTGTTCCTATGCAGTCACCCACCCAAGAACTGACATGGCCGGACCCTGCTTGACTGCAGTGATCAGACGAGAACTGGTATACCAAGGCTGATATGGCTGTAGGCATAGTAACTGTAAAAAATATTAACAAGATGTTTGCCTTCCTTATCCTTTTAGGACTTGCATTCGTATAGAATGAGATAAATTCAAAATATCAAAAAAGAGTCTCAACGATCATGTGTTCATGGACATACAACTATCAGTTCCGAGACGAGATCTGCTATCCCTGGCCTAGTACTGCTGTAATTGGAGTTTCTTAGTTCATGTAATAAGGTGGTGGTTAGTTTCTTTATGCTGACCGATAACAATTTGTCGATGAAAAGTGATAGCCTAGAAAATTAAAAAAAAAGCCTACACAACCATGTGTTCCTATGCAGTCACCCACCCAAGTACTGACATGTCCCGACCCTGCTTGACTTCAGTGATCAGACAAGAACTTGTATACCCTGGGTGGTATGGCCCTAAGCATAGTAAACTGTAAAAAATATTAACAAGATGTTTGCCTTCCTTATTCTTTTAGGACTTGCATTCATATAGAATGAGATTGAATCGAAATATGGAAACAGAGTCTCCAAGATCATACGCCTTCAACATAAAACCATCAGTTCCGAGACAAAATCTGCGATCCCTGGCCTAGTATTGCTATAGTTGGAGTCTCTTAGGTCATGTGATAAAAACGTGGTTAGTTTCTTTATGCTGACCGATAACAATTTGTCGATGAAAAGAGATAGCCTAGAAAATTAAAAAAAAGCCTACACAACCATGTGTTGCTATGCAGTCACCCACCCAAGTACTGACATGGCCGGACCCTGCTTAACTGCAGTGATCAGACGAGAACTGGTATACCAAGGCTGATATGGCTGTAGGCAAAGTAACTGTAAAAAATATTAACAAGATGTTTGCCTTCCTTATCCTCTTAGGACTTGCATTCAAATAGAATGAGATTGAATCGAAATATGGAAACAGAATCTCCAAGATCATATGTTCGTCGACATACAACCATCAGTTCCGAGACGAGATCTGCTATCCCTGGCCTAGTACTGCTGTAGTTGGAGTTTCTTAGCTCATGTAATAAGGTGGTGGTTAGTTTCTTTATGCTGACCGATAACCATATGTCAATGAAAAGAGATAGACTAGAAAATTAAGAAATAAAGCCTGCATCACCATGTGTTCCAATGCAGTCACCAACCCAAGTACTGACATTGCCCGACTCTGCTTGACTTCAGTGATCAGACTTGAACTGGTATACTTAGGCTGATATGGCTGTAGGCATTGTAAACTGTAAAAAATTATTAACAAGATGTTTGCCTTTCTTATCTTCTTAGGACTTGCATTCATATAGAATGAGATTGAATCGAAATATGGAAACAGAGTCTCCAAGATCATATGTTCGTCAACATACAACCATCAGTTCCGAGACAAAATCTGCGATTCCTGGCCTAGTATTGCTGTAGTAGGAGTTCCTTAGTTCATGTGATAAAGTCATGGCTAGTGTCTTTATGCTGACAGATAACCATTTGTCGATGAAAAGAGATAGCCTAGAAAATTAAAAAAAAGCCTGCATCACCATGTGCTCCAATGCAGTCACTCACCCAAGTACTGACATGGCCCGACCCTCCTTGACTTCAGTGATCAGACGTGAACTGGTATACTTAGGCTGATATGGCTGTAGGCATGGTAAAACTGTAACAAATATTAACAATATGTTTGCCTTCCTTATCCTCTTAGGACTTGCATTCAAATAGAATGAGATTGAATCGAAATATGGAAACAGAATCTCCAAGATCATATGCTCGTCGACATACAACCATCAGTTCCGAGACGAGATCTGCTATCCCTGGCCTAGTACTGCTGTAGTTGGAGTTTCTTATTTCATGTAATAAGATGGTGGTTAGTTTCTTTATGCTGACCGATAACCATATGTCAATGAAAAGAGATAGCCTAGAAAATTAAAAAATAAAGCCTACAATACCATGCCTTCCTGTCCAGTCACCCAGCCAAGTACTGACATGGCCCGACCCTGCTTGACTTCAGTGATCAGACGTGAACTGGTATACTTAGGCCGATATGGCTGTAGGCATGGTAAACTGTAAAAAAATATTAACAAGATGTTTGCCTTCCTTATCCTTTTAGGACTTGCATTCATATCGAATGAGATAAATTCGAAAAATCAAAAAAGAGTCTCAACGATCATGTGTTCATGGACATACAACCATCAGTTCCGAGACAAAATCTGCGATCCCTGGCCTAGTATTGCTATAGTTGGAGTCTTTTAGGTCATGTGATAAAACGTGGTTAGTTTCTTTATGCTGACCGATAACAATTTGTCGATGAAAAGAGATAGCCTAGAAAATTAAAAAAAAAGCTTACACAACCATGTGTTCCTATGCAGTCATCCACCCAAGAACTGACATGGCCGGACCCTGCTTGACTGCAGTGATCAGACGAGAACTGGTATACCAAGGCTGATATGGCTGTAGGCATAGTAACTGTAAAAAATATTAACAAGATGTTTGCCTTCCTTATCCTTTTAGGACTTGCATTCGTATAGAATGAGATTGAATCGAAATATGGAAACAGAGTCTCCAAGATCATACGCCTTCAACATAAAACCATCAGTTCCGTGACAAAATCTGCGATTCCTGGCCTAGTATTGCTGTAGTAGGAGTTCCTTTGTTCATGTGATAAAGTCATGGCTAGTCTCTTTATGCTGACAGATAACCATTTGTCGATGAAAAGAGATAGCCTAGAAAATTAAAAAATAACGCCCCCATCACCATGTGTTCCAATGCAGTCACCCATCCAAGTACTGACATGGCCCGACCCTGCTTGACTTCAGTGATCAGACGTGAACTGGTATACTTAGGCTGCTATGGCTGTAGGCATGGTAAACTGTAAAAAAATATTAACAAGATGTTTGCCTTCCTTATCCTTTTAGGACTTGCATTCATATCGAATGAGATAAATTCGAAATATCAAAAAAGAGTCTCAACGATCATGTGTTCATGGACATACAACCATCAGTTCCGAGACAAAATCTGCGATCCCTGGCCTAGTATTGCTATAGTTGGAGTCTCTTAGGTCATGTGATAAAAACGTGGTTAGTTTCTTTATGCTGACCGATAACAATTTGTCGATGAAAAGTGATAGCCTAGAAAATTAAAAAAAAAGCCTACACAACCATGTGTTCCTATGCAGTCACCCACCCAAGTACTGACATGTCCCGACCCTGCTTGACTTCAGTGATCAGACAAGAACTTGTATACCCTGGGTGGTATGGCCCTAGGCATAGTAAACTGTAAAAAATATTAACAAGATGTTTGCCTTCCTTATTCTTTTAGGACTTGCATTCATATAGAATGAGATTGAATCGAAATATGGAAACAGAGTCTCCAAGATCATACGCCTTCAACATAAAACCATCAGTTCCGAGACAAAATCTGCGATCCCTGGCCTAGTATTGCTATAGTTGGAGTCTCTTAGGTCATGTGATAAAAACGTGGTTAGTTTCTTTATGCTGACCGATAACAATTTGTCGATGAAAAGAGATAGCCTAGAAAATTAAAAAAAAAGCCTACACAACAATGTGTTCCTATGCAGTCACCCACCCAAGAACTGACATGGCCGGACCCTGCTTGACTGCAGTGATCAGACGAGAACTGGTATACCAAGGCTGATATGGCTGTAGGCATAGTAACTGTAAAAAATATTAACAAGATGTTTGCCTTCCTTATCCTTTTAGGACTTGCATTCGTATAGAATGAGATAAATTCAAAATATCAAAAAAGAGTCTCAACGATCATGTGTTCATGGACATACAACTATCAGTTCCGAGACGAGATCTGCTATCCCTGGCCTAGTACTGCTGTAATTGGAGTTTCTTAGTTCATGTAATAAGGTGGTGGTTAGTTTCTTTATGCTGACCGATAACAATTTGTCGATGAAAAGTGATAGCCTAGAAAATTAAAAAAAAAGCCTACACAACCATGTGTTCCTATGCAGTCACCCACCCAAGTACTGACATGTCCCGACCCTGCTTGACTTCAGTGATCAGACAAGAACTTGTATACCCTGGGTGGTATGGCCCTAAGCATAGTAAACTGTAAAAAATATTAACAAGATGTTTGCCTTCCTTATTCTTTTAGGACTTGCATTCATATAGAATGAGATTGAATCGAAATATGGAAACAGAGTCTCCAAGATCATACGCCTTCAACATAAAACCATCAGTTCCGAGACAAAATCTGCGATCCCTGGCCTAGTATTGCTATAGTTGGAGTCTCTTAGGTCATGTGATAAAAACGTGGTTAGTTTCTTTATGCTGACCGATAACAATTTGTCGATGAAAAGAGATAGCCTAGAAAATTAAAAAAAAAGCCTACACAACAATGTGTTCCTATGCAGTCACCCACCCAAGAACTGACATGGCCGGACCCTGCTTGACTGCAGTGATCAGACGAGAACTGGTATACCAAGGCTGATATGGCTGTAGGCATAGTAACTGTAAAAAATATTAACAAGATGTTTGCCTTCCTTTTCCTTTTAGGACTTGCATTCGTATAGAATGTGAGAAAAATTCAAAATATCAAAAAAGAGCTCAACGATCATGTGTTTATGGACATACAACCATCAGTTCCGAGACGAGATCTGCTATCCCTGGCCTAGTACTGCTGTAATTGGAGTTTCTTAGTTCATGTAATAAGGTGGTGGTTAGTTTCTTTATGCTGACCGATAACAATTTGTCGATGAAAAGTGATAGCCTAGAAAATTAAAAAAAAAGCCTACACAACCATGTGTTCCTATGCAGTCACCCACCCAAGTACTGACATGTCCCGACCCTGCTTGACTTCAGTGATCAGACAAGAACTTGTATACCCTGGGTGGTATGGCCCTAGGCATAGTAAACTGTAAAAAATATTAACAAGATGTTTGCCTTCCTTATTCTTTTAGGACTTGCATTCATATAGAATGAGATTGAATCGAAATATGGAAACAGAGTCTCCAAGATCATACGCCTTCAACATAAAACCATCAGTTCCGAGACAAAATCTGCGATCCCTGGCCTAGTATTGCTATAGTTGGAGTCTCTTAGGTCATGTGATAAAAACGTAGTTAGTTTCTTTATGCTGACCGATAACAATTTGTCGATGAAAAGTGATAGCCTAGAAAATTAAAAAAAAAGCCTACACAACCTTGTGTTCCTATGCAGTCACCCACCCAAGTACTGACATGTCCCGACCCTGCTTGACTTCAGTGATCAGACAAGAACTTGTATACCCTGGGTGGTATGGCCCTAGGCATAGTAAACTGTAAAAAATATTAACAAGATGTTTGCCTTCCTTATTCTTTTAGGACTTGCATTCATATAGAATGAGATTGAATCGAAATATGGAAACAGAGTCTCCAAGATCATACGCCTTCAACATAAAACCATCAGTTCCGAGACAAAATCTGCGATCCCTGGCCTAGTATTGCTATAGTTGGAGTCTCTTAGGTCATGTGATAAAAACGTAGTTAGTTTCTTTATGCTGACCGATAACAATTTGTCGATGAAAAGAGATAGCCTAGAAAATTAAAAAAAAAGCCTACACAACAATGTGTTCCTATGCAGTCACCCACCCAAGAACTGACATGGCCGGACCCTGCTTGACTGCAGTGATCAGACGAGAACTGGTATACCAAGGCTGATATGGCTGTAGGCATAGTAACTGTAAAAAATATTAACAAGATGTTTGCCTTCCTTATCCTTTTAGGACTTGCATTCGTATAGAATGAGATAAATTCAAAATATCAAAAAAGAGTCTCAACGATCATGTGTTCATGGACATACAACCATCAGTTCCGAGACGAGATCTGCTATCCCTGGCCTAGTACTGCTGTAATTGGAGTTTCTTAGTTCATGTAATAAGGTGGTGGTTAGTTTCTTTATGCTGACCGATAACCATATGTCAATGAAAAGAGATAGCCTAGAAAATTAAAAAATAAAGCCTACAATACCATGCCTTCCTGTGCAGTCACCCACCCAAGTACTGACATGGTCCAACCCTGCTTGACTTCAGTGATCAGACGTGAACTGGTATACTTAAGCTGATATGGCTGTAGGCATGGTAGACTGTAAAAAAATATTAACAAGATGTTTGCCTTCCTTATCCTTTTAGGACTTGCATTCATATCGAATGAGATAAATTCGAAATATCAAAAAAGAGTCTCAACGATCATATGTCCGTCAACATACAACCATCAGATCCGAGACGAGATCTGCTATCCCTGGCCTAGTACTGCTGTAGTTGGAGTCTCTTAGGTCATGTGATAAAAACGTGGTTAGTTTCTTTATGCTGACCGATAACAATTTGTCGATGAAAAGAGATAGCCTAGAAAATTGAAAAATAAAGCCTACAATACCATGCAATCTTGTGCAGTCACCCAGCCAGGTACTGACATGGTCCAACCCTGCTTGACTTCAGTGATCAGACGTGAACTGGTATACTTAGGTTGATATGGCTGTAGGCATGGTAAACTGTAAAAATTATTAACAAGATGTTTGCCTTCCTTATCCTTTTAGGACTTGCATTCGTATAGAATGAGATAAATTCGAAATATCAAAAAAGAGTCTCAACGATCATGTGTTCATGGACATACAACCATCAGTTCCGAGACAAAATCTGCAATCCCTGGCCTAGTATTGCTGTAGTTGGAGTCTCTTAGGTCATGTGATAAAAACGTGGTTAGTTTCTCTATGCTGACCGATAACAATTTGTCAATGAAAAGAGATAGCCTAGAAAATTAAAAAAAAAGCCTACACAACCATGTGTTCCTATGTAGTCACCCACCCAAGTACTGACATGGCCGGACCCTGCTTGACTGCAGTGATCAGACGAGAACTGGTATACCAAGGCTGATATGGCTGTAGGCATAGTAACTGTAAAAAATATTAACAAGATGTTTGCCTTCCTTATCCTTTTAGGACTTGCATTCGTATAGAATGAGATAAATTCAAAATATCAAAAAAGGGTCTTAACGATCATGTGTTCATGGACATACAACCATCAGTTCCGAGACGAGATCTGCTATCCCTGGCCTAGTACTGCTGTAGTTGGAGTTTCTTAGTTCATGTAATAAGGTGGTGGTTAGTTTCTTTAAGATGACCGAAAAACATATGTCAATGAAAAGAGATAGCCTAGAAAATTAAAAAATAAAGCCTGCATCACCATGTGCTCCAATGCAGTCACTCACCCAAGTACTGACATGACCCGACCCTGCTTGACTTCAGTGATCAGACGTGAACTGGTATACTTAGGCTGATATGGCTGTAGGCATGGTAAACTGTAAAAAAATATTAACAAGATGTTTGCCTTCCTTATCCTCTTAAGACTTGCATTCATATAGAATGAGATTGAATCGAAATATGGAAACAGAATCTCCAAGATCATATGTTCGTCGACATACAACCATCAGTTCCGAGACGAGATCTGCTATCCCTGGCCTAGTACTGCTGTAGTTGGAGTTTCTTAGTTCATGTAATAAGGTGGTGGTTAGTTTCTTTATGCTGACCGATAACCATATGTCAATGAAAAGAGATAGCCTAGAAAATTAAAAAATAAAGCCTACAATACCATGGCTTCCTGTGCAGTCACCCACCCAAGTACTGACATGGTCCAACCCTGCTTGACTTCAGTGATCAGACGTGAACTGGTATACTTAAGCTAATATGGATGTAGGCATGGTAAACTGTAAAAAAATATTAACAAGATGTTTGCCTTCCTTATCCTTTTAGGTTTTGCATTCATATCGAATGAGATAAATTCGAAATATCAAAAAAGAGTCTCAACGATCATATGTCCGTCAACATACAACCATCAGATCCGAGACGAGATCTGCTATCCCTGGCCTAGTACTGCTGTAGTTGGAGTTTCTTAGTTCATGTAATAAGGTGGTGGTTAGTTTCTTTATGCTGACAGATAACCATTTGTCGATGAAAAGAGATAGACTAGAAAATTAAAAAAAAAGCCTACACAACCATGTGTTCCTATGCAGTCACCCATCCAAGTACTGACATGGCCGGACCCTGCTTGACTGCAGTGATCAGACGTGAACTTGTATACTTAGGCTGATATGGCTGTAGGCATAGTAACTGTAAAAAATATTAACAAGATGTTTGCCTTCCTTATCCTTTTAGGACTTGCATTCGTATAGAATGAGATAAATTCAAAATATCAAAAAAGAGTCTCAACGATCATGTGTTCATGGACATACAACCATCAGTTCCGAGACGAGATCTGCTATCCCTGGCCTAGTACTGCTGTAGTTGGAGTTTCTTAGTTCATGTAATAAGGTGGTGGTTAGTTTCTTTATGATGACCGAAAAACATATGTCAATGAAAAGAGATAGTCTAGAAAATTAAAAAATAAAGCCTGCATCACCATGTGCTCCAATGCAGTCACTCACCAAAGTACTGACATGACCCGACCCTGCTTGACTTCAGTGATCAGACGTGAACTGGTATACTTAGGCTGATATGGCTGTAGGCATGGTTAACTGTAAAAAAATATTAACAAGATGTTTGCCTTCCTTATCCTCTTAAGACTTGCATTCATATAGAATGAGATTGAATCGAAATATGGAAACAGAATCTCCAAGATCATATGTTCGTCGACATACAACCATCAGTTCCGAGACGAGATCTGCTATCCCTGGCCTAGTACTGCTGTAGTTGGAGTTTCTTAGTTCATGTAATAAGGTGGTGGTTAGTTTCTTTATGCTGACCGATAACCATATGTCAATGAAAAGAGATAGCCTAGAAAATTAAAAAATAAAGCCTACAATACCATGCCTTCCTGTGCAGTCACCCACCCAAGTACTGACATGGTCCAACCCTGCTTGACTTCAGTGATCAGACGTGAACTGGTATACTTAAGCTGATATGGCTGTAGGCATGGTAAACTGTAGAAAAATATTAACAAGATGTTTGCCTTCCTTATCCTTTTAGGTTTTGCATTCATATCGAATGAGATAAATTCGAAATATCAAAAAAGAGTCTCAACGATCATATGTCCGTCAATATACAACCATCAGATCCGAGACGAGATCTGCTATCCCTGGCCTAGTACTGCTGTAGTTGGAGTTTCTTAGTTCATGTAATAAGGCTGTGGTTAGTTTCTTTATGCTGACAGATAACCATTTGTCGATGAAAAGAGATATACTAGAAAATTAAGAAATAAAGCCTGCATCACCATGTGTTCCAATGCAGTCACCCACCCAAGTACTGACATGGCCCGACCCTGCATGACTTCAGTGATGAGACGTGAACTTGTATACTTAGGCTGATATGGCTGTAGGCATGGTAAACTGTAAAAAATATTAACAAGATGTTTGCCTTTCTTATCCTCTTAGGACTTGCATTCATATAGAATGAGATTGAATCGAAATATGGAAACAGAATCTCAAAGATCATATGTTCGTCGACATACAAACATCAGTTCCGAGACAAGATCTGCTATCCCTGGCCTAGTACTGCTGTAGTTAGAGTCTCTTAGGTCATGTGATAAAAACGTGGTTAGTTTCTTTATGCTGACCGATAACAATTTGTCGATGAAAAGAGATAGCCTAGAAAATTAAAAAAAAAGCCTACACAACCATGTGTTCCTATGCAGTCACCCACCCAAGTACTGACATGGCCGGACCCTGCTTGACTGCAGTGATCAGACGAGAACTGGTATACCAATGCTGATATGGCTGTAGGCATAGTAACTGTAAAAAATATTAACAAGATGTTTGCCTTCCTTATCCTTTTAGGACTTGCATTCGTATAGAATGAGATAAATTCAAAATATCAAAAAAGGGTCTCAACGATCATGTGTTCATGGACATACAACCATCAGTTCCGAGACGAGATCTGCTATACCTGGCCTAGTACTGCTGTAGTTGGAGTTTCTTAGTTCATGTAATAAGGTGGTGGTTAGTTTCTTTATGATGACCGAAAAACATATGTCAATGAAAAGAGATAGCCTAGAAAATTAAAAAATAAAGCCTGCATCACCATGTGCTCCAATGCAGTCACTCACCAAAGTACTGACATGACCCGACTCTGCTTGACTTCAGTGATCAGACCTGAACTGGTATACTTAGGCTGATATGGCTGTAGGCATGGTAAACTGTAAAGAAATATTAACAAGATGTTTGCCTTCCTTATCCTCTTAGGACTTGCATTCATATAGAATGAGATTGAATCGAAATATGGAAACAGAATCTCCAAGATCATATGTTCGTCGACATACAACCATAAGTTCCGAGACGAGATCTGCTATCCCTGGCCTAGTACTGCTGTAGTTGGAGTTTCTTAGTTCATGTAATAAGGTGGTGGTTAGTTTCTTTATGCTGACCGATAACCATATGTCAATGAAAAAGGATAGCCAAGAAAATTAAAAAATAAAGCCTACAATACCATGCCTTCCTGTGCAGTCACCCACCCAAGTACTGACATGGTCCAACCCTGCTTGACTTCAGTGATCAGACGTGAACTGGTATACTTAAGCTGATATGGCTGTAGGCATGGTAAACTGTAAAAAAATATTAACAAGATGTTTGCCTTCCTTATCCTTTTAGGTTTTGCATTCATATCGAATGAGATAAATTCGAAATATCAAAAAAGAGTCTCAACGATCATATGTCCGTCAACATACAACCATCAGATCCGAGACGAGATCTGCTATCCCTGGCCTAGTACTGCTGTAGTTGGAGTCTCTTAGGTCATGTGATAAAAACGTGGTTAGTTTCTTTATGCTGACCGATAACAATTTGTCGATGAAAAGAGATAGACTAGAAAATTAAGAAATAAAGCCTGCATCACCATGTGTTCCAATGCAGTCACCCAACCAAGTACTGACATGGCCGGACCCTGCTTGACTGCAGTGATCAGACGAGAACTGGTATACCAAGGCTGATATGGCTGTAGGCATAGTAACTGTAAAAAATATTAACAAGATGTTTGCCTTCCTTATCCTTTTAGGACTTGCATTCGTATAGAATGAGATTGAATCGAAATATGGAAACAGAGTCTCCAAGATCATACGCCGTCAACATAAAACCATCAGTTCCGAGACAAAATCTGCGATTCCTGGCCTAGTATTGCTGTAGTAGGAGTTCCTTAGTTCATGTGATAAATTCATGGCTAGTTTCTTTATGCTGACAGATAACCATTTGTCGATGAAAAGAGATAGCCTAGAAAATTAAAAAATAAAGCCTGCATCACTATGTGTTCCAATGCAGTCACCCACCCAAGTACTGACATGGCCCGACCCTGCTTGACTTCAGTGATAAGACGTGAACTGGTATACTTAGGCTGATATGGCTGTAGGCATGGTAAACTGTAAAAAAATATTAACAAGATGTTTGCCTTCCTTATCCTCTTAGGACTTGCATTCATATAGAATGAGATTGAATCGAAATATGGAAACAGAATCTCCAAGATCATATGTTCGTCGACATACAACCATCAGTTCCGAGACGAGATCTGCTATCCCTGGCCTAGTACTGCTGTAGTTGGAGTTTCTTAGTTCATGTAATAAGGTGGTGGTTAGTTTCTTTATGCTGACCGATAACCATATGTCAATGAAAAGAGATAGCCTAGAAAATTAAAAAATAAAGCCTACAATACCATGCCTTCCTGTGCAGTCACCCACCCAAGTACTGACATGGTCCAACCCTGCTTGACTTCAGTGATCAGACGTGAACTGGTATACTTAAGCTGATATGGCTGTAGGCATGGTAAACTGTAAAAAAATATTAACAAGATGTTTGCCTTCCTTATCCTTTTAGGTTTTGCATTCATATCCAATGAGATAAATTCGAAATATCAAAAAAGAGTCTCAACGATCATATGTCCGTCAACATACAACCATCAGATCCGAGACGAGATCTGCTATCCCTGGCCTAGTACTGCTGTAGTTGGAGTCTCTTAGGTCATGTGATAAAAACGTGGTTAGTTTCTTTATGCTGACCGATAACAATTTGTCGATGAAAAGAGATAGCCTAGAAAATTGAAAAATAAAGCCTACAATACCATGCAATCTTGTGCAGTCACCCACCCAGGTACTGACATGGTCCAACCCTGCTTGACTTCAGTGATCAGACGTGAACTGGTATACTTAAGCTGATATGGCTGTAGGCATGGTAAACTGTAAAAATTATTAACAAGATGTTTGCCTTCCTTATCCTTTTAGGACTTGCATTCGTATAGAATGAGATAAATTCGAAATATCAAAAAAGAGTCTCAACGATCATGTGTTCATGGACATACAACCATCAGTTCCGAGACAAAATCTGCAATCCCTGGCCTAGTATTGCTGTAGTTGGAGTCTCTTAGGTCATGTGATAAAAACGTGGTTAGTTTCTCTATGCTGACCGATAACAATTTGTCAATGAAAAGAGATAGCCTAGAAAATTAAAAAAAAAGCCTACACAACCATGTGTTCCTATGTAGTCACCCACCCAAGTACTGACATGGCCGGACCCTGCTTGACTGCAGTGATCAGACGAGAACTGGTATACCAAGGCTGATATGGCTGTAGGCATAGTAACTGTAAAAAATATTAACAAGATGTTTGCCTTCCTTATCCTTTTAGGACTTGCATTCGTATAGAATGAGATAAATTCAAAATATCAAAAAAGGGTCTCAACGATCATGTGTTCATGGACATACAACCATCAGTTCCGAGACGAGATCTGCTATCCCTGGCCTAGTACTGCTGTAGTTGGAGTTTCTTAGTTCATGTAATAAGGTGGTGGTTAGTTTCTTTATGATGACCGAAAAACATATGTCAATGAAAAGAGATAGCCTAGAAAATTAAAAAATAAAGCCTGCATCACCATGTGCTCCAATGCAGTCACTCACCCAAGTACTGACATGACCCGACCCTGCTTGACTTCAGTGATCAGACGTGAACTGGTATACTTAGGCTGATATGGCTGTAGGCATGGTAAACTGTAAAAAAATATTAACAAGATGTTTGCCTTCCTTATCCTCTTAAGACTTGCATTCATATAGAATGAGATTGAATCGAAATATGGAAACAGAATCTCCAAGATCATATGTTCGTCGACATACAACCATCAGTTCCGAGACGAGATCTGCTATCCCTGGCCTAGTACTGCTGTAGTTGGAGTTTCTTAGTTCATGTAATAAGGTGGTGGTTAGTTTCTTTATGCTGACCGATAACCATATGTCAATGAAAAGAGATAGCCTAGAAAATTAAAAAATAAAGCCTACAATACCATGGCTTCCTGTGCAGTCACCCACCCAAGTACTGACATGGTCCAACCCTGCTTGACTTCAGTGATCAGACGTGAACTGGTATACTTAAGCTAATATGGATGTAGGCATGGTAAACTGTAAAAAAATATTAACAAGATGTTTGCCTTCCTTATCCTTTTAGGTTTTGCATTCATATCGAATGAGATAAATTCGAAATATCAAAAAAGAGTCTCAACGATCATATGTCCGTCAACATACAACCATCAGATCCGAGACGAGATCTGCTATCCCTGGCCTAGTACTGCTGTAGTTGGAGTTTCTTAGTTCATGTAATAAGGTGGTGGTTAGTTTCTTTATGCTGACCGATAACCATATGTCAATGAAAAGAGATAGCCTAGAAAATTAAAAAATAAAGCCTACAATACCATGCCTTCCTGTGCAGTCACCCACCCAAGTACTGACATGGTCCAACCCTGCTTGACTTCAGTGATCAGACGTGAACTGGTATACTTAAGCTGATATGGCTGTAGGCATGGTAAACTGTAGAAAAATATTAACAAGATGTTTGCCTTCCTTATCCTTTTAGGTTTTGCATTCATATCGAATGAGATAAATTCGAAATATCAAAAAAGAGTCTCAACGATCATATGTCCGTCAATATACAACCATCAGATCCGAGACGAGATCTGCTATCCCTGGCCTAGTACTGCTGTAGTTGGAGTTTCTTAGTTCATGTAATAAGGCTGTGGTTAGTTTCTTTATGCTGACAGATAACCATTTGTCGATGAAAAGAGATATACTAGAAAATTAAGAAATAAAGCCTGCATCACCATGTGTTCCAATGCAGTCACCCACCCAAGTACTGACATGGCCCGACCCTGCATGACTTCAGTGATGAGACGTGAACTTGTATACTTAGGCTGATATGGCTGTAGGCATGGTAAACTGTAAAAAATATTAACAAGATGTTTGCCTTTCTTATCCTCTTAGGACTTGCATTCATATAGAATGAGATTGAATCGAAATATGGAAACAGAATCTCAAAGATCATATGTTCGTCGACATACAAACATCAGTTCCGAGACAAGATCTGCTATCCCTGGCCTAGTACTGCTGTAGTTAGAGTCTCTTAGGTCATGTGATAAAAACGTGGTTAGTTTCTTTATGCTGACCGATAACAATTTGTCGATGAAAAGAGA
This sequence comes from Pelagia noctiluca, assembly GCA_963924455.1. Taxonomy (NCBI): domain Eukaryota; kingdom Metazoa; phylum Cnidaria; class Scyphozoa; order Semaeostomeae; family Pelagiidae; genus Pelagia; species Pelagia noctiluca. The sequence continues at coordinate 10,924,729 of OZ004321.1, read as the reverse complement.
TAGCCTAGAAAATTAAAAAAAAAGCCTACACAACCATGTGTTCCTATGCAGTCACCCACCCAAGTACTGACATGGCCGGACCCTGCTTGACTGCAGTGATCAGACGAGAACTGGTATACCAATGCTGATATGGCTGTAGGCATAGTAACTGTAAAAAATATTAACAAGATGTTTGCCTTCCTTATCCTTTTAGGACTTGCATTCGTATAGAATGAGATAAATTCAAAATATCAAAAAAGAGTCTCAACGATCATGTGTTCATGGACATACAACCATCAGTTCCGAGACGAGATCTGCTATCCCTGGCCTAGTACTGCTGTAGTTGGAGTTTCTTAGTTCATGTAATAAGGTGGTGGTTAGTTTCTTTATGATGACCGAAAAACATATGTCAATGAAAAGAGATAGTCTAGAAAATTAAAAAATAAAGCCTGCATCACCATGTGCTCCAATGCAGTCACTCACCAAAGTACTGACATGACCCGACCCTGCTTGACTTCAGTGATCAGACGTGAACTGGTATACTTAGGCTGATATGGCTGTAGGCATGGTTAACTGTAAAAAAATATTAACAAGATGTTTGCCTTCCTTATCCTCTTAAGACTTGCATTCATATAGAATGAGATTGAATCGAAATATGGAAACAGAATCTCCAAGATCATATGTTCGTCGACATACAACCATCAGTTCCGAGACGAGATCTGCTATCCCTGGCCTAGTACTGCTGTAGTTGGAGTTTCTTAGTTCATGTAATAAGGTGGTGGTTAGTTTCTTTATGCTGACCGATAACCATATGTCAATGAAAAGAGATAGCCTAGAAAATTAAAAAATAAAGCCTACAATACCATGCCTTCCTGTGCAGTCACCCACCCAAGTACTGACATGGTCCAACCCTGCTTGACTTCAGTGATCAGACGTGAACTGGTATACTTAAGCTGATATGGCTGTAGGCATGGTAAACTATAGAAAAATATTAACAAGATGTTTGCCTTCCTTATCCTTTTAGGTTTTGCATTCATATCGAATGAGATAAATTCGAAATATCAAAAAAGAGTCTCAACGATCATATGTCCGTCAATATACAACCATCAGATCCGAGACGAGATCTGCTATCCCTGGCCTAGTACTGCTGTAGTTGGAGTTTCTTAGTTCATGTAATAAGGCTGTGGTTAGTTTCTTTATGCTGACAGATAACCATTTGTCGATGAAAAGAGATATACTAGAAAATTAAGAAAAAAAGCCTGCATCACCATGTGTTCCAATGCAGTCACCCACCCAAGTACTGACATGGCCCGACCCTGCATGACTTCAGTGATGAGACGTGAACTTGTATACTTAGGCTGATATGGCTGTAGGCATGGTAAACTGTAAAAAATATTAACAAGATGTTTGCCTTTCTTTTCCTCTTAGGACTTGCATTCATATAGAATGAGATTGAATCGAAATATGGAAACAGAATCTCAAAGATCATATGTTCGTCGACATACAAACATCAGTTCCGAGACAAGATCTGCTATCCCTGGCCTGGTACTGCTGTAGTTAGAGTCTCTTAGGTCATGTGATAAAAACGTGGTTAGTTTCTTTATGCTGACCGATAACAATTTGTCGATGAAAAGAGATAGCCTAGAAAATTAAAAAAAAAGCCTACACAACCATGTGTTCCTATGCAGTCACCCACCCAAGTACTGACATGGCCGGACCCTGCTTGACTGCAGTGATCAGACGAGAACTGGTATACCAATGCTGATATGGCTGTAGGCATAGTAACTGTAAAAAATATTAACAAGATGTTTGCCTTCCTTATCCTTTTAGGACTTGCATTCGTATAGAATGAGATAAATTCAAAATATCAAAAAAGGGTCTCAACGATCATGTGTTCATGGACATACAACCATCAGTTCCGAGACGAGATCTGCTATACCTGGCCTAGTACTGCTGTAGTTGGAGTTTCTTAGTTCATGTAATAAGGTGGTGGTTAGTTTCTTTATGATGACCGAAAAACATATGTCAATGAAAAGAGATAGCCTAGAAAATTAAAAAATAAAGCCTGCATCACCATGTGCTCCAATGCAGTCACTCACCAAAGTACTGACATGACCCGACTCTGCTTGACTTCAGTGATCAGACGTGAACTGGTATACTTAGGCTGATATGGCTGTAGGCATGGTAAACTGTAAAAAAATATTAACAAGATGTTTGCCTTCCTTATCCTCTTAGGACTTGCATTCATATAGAATGAGATTGAATCGAAATATGGAAACAGAATCTCCAAGATCATATGTTCGTCGACATACAACCATAAGTTCCGAGACGAGATCTGCTATCCCTGGCCTAGTACTGCTGTAGTTGGAGTTTCTTAGTTCATGTAATAAGGTGGTGGTTAGTTTCTTTATGCTGACCGATAACCATATGTCAATGAAAAAGGATAGCCAAGAAAATTAAAAAATAAAGCCTACAATACCATGCCTTCCTGTGCAGTCACCCAGCCAAGTACTGACATGGTCCAACCCTGCTTGACTTCAGTGATCAGACGTGAACTGGTATACTTAAGCTGATATGGCTGTAGGCATGGTAAACTGTAAAAAAATATTAACAAGATGTTTGCCTTCCTTATCCTTTTAGGTTTTGCATTCATATCGAATGAGATAAATTCGAAATATCAAAAAAGAGTCTCAACGATCATATGTCCGTCAACATACAACCATCAGATCCGAGACGAGATCTGCTATCCCTGGCCTAGTACTGCTGTAGTTGGAGTCTCTTAGGTCATGTGATAAAAACGTGGTTAGTTTCTTTATGCTGACCGATAACAATTTGTCGATGAAAAGAGATAGACTAGAAAATTAAGAAATAAAGCCTGCATCACCATGTGTTCCAATGCAGTCACCCAACCAAGTACTGACATGGCCGGACCCTGCTTGACTGCAGTGATCAGACGAGAACTGGTATACCAAGGCTGATATGGCTGTAGGCATAGTAACTGTAAAAAATATTAACAAGATGTTTGCCTTCCTTATCCTTTTAGGACTTGCATTCGTATAGAATGAGATTGAATCGAAATATGGAAACAGAGTCTCCAAGATCATACGCCGTCAACATAAAACCATCAGTTCCGAGACAAAATCTGCGATTCCTGGCCTAGTATTGCTGTAGTAGGAGTTCCTTAGTTCATGTGATAAATTCATGGCTAGTTTCTTTATGCTGACAGATAACAATTTGTCGATGAAAAGAGATATACTAGAAAATTAAGAAATAAAGCCTGCATCACCATGTGTTCCAATGCAGTCACCCAACCAAGTACTGACATGGCCGGACCCTGCTTGACTTCAGTGATCAGACGTGAACTGGTATACTTAGGCTGATATGGCTGTAGGCATGGTAAACTGTAAAAAAATATTAACAAGATGTTTGCCTTCCTTATCCTCTTAGGACTTGCATTCATATAGAATGAGATTGAATCGAAATATGGAAACAGAATCTCCAAGATCATATGTTCGTCGACATACAACCATCAGATCCGAGACGAGATCTGCTATCCCTGGCCTAGTACTGCTGTAGTTGGAGTCTCTTAGGTCATGTGATAAAAACGTGGTTAGTTTCTTTATGCTGACCGATAACAATTTGTCGATGAAAAGAGATAGACTAGAAAATTAAGAAATAAAGCCTGCATCACCATGTGTTCCAATGCAGTCACCCAACCAAGTACTGACATGGCCGGACCCTGCTTGACTTCAGTGATCAGACGTGAACTGGTATACTTAGGCTGATATGGCTGTAGGCATGGTAAACTGTAAAAAAATATTAACAAGATGTTTGCCTTCCTTATCCTCTTAGGACTTGCATTCATATAGAATGAGATTGAATCGAAATATGGAAACAGAATCTCCAAGATCATATGTTCGTCGACATACAACCATAAGTTCCGAGACGAGATCTGCTATCCCTGGCCTAGTACTGCTGTAGTTGGAGTTTCTTAGTTCATGTAATAAGGTGGTGGTTAGTTTCTTTATGCTGACCGATAACCATATGTCAATGAAAAAGGATAGCCAAGAAAATTAAAAAATAAAGCCTACAATACCATGCCTTCCTGTGCAGTCACCCACCCAAGTACTGACATGGTCCAACCCTGCTTGACTTCAGTGATCAGACGTGAACTGGTATACTTAAGCTGATATGGCTGTAGGCATGGTAAACTGTAAAAAATATTAACAAGATGTTTGCCTTCCTTATCCTTTTAGGTTTTGCATTCATATCGAATGAGATAAATTCGAAATATCAAAAAAGAGTCTCAACGATCATATGTCCGTCAACATACAACCATCAGATCCGAGACGAGATCTGCTATCCCTGGCCTAGTACTGCTGTAGTTGGAGTCTCTTAGGTCATGTGATTAAAACGTGGTTAGTTTCTTTATGCTGACCGATAACAATTTGTCGATGAAAAGATATAGACTAGAAAATTAAGAAATAAAGCCTGCATCACCATGTGTTCCAATGCAGTCACCCAACCAAGTACTGACATGGCCGGACCCTGCTTGACTGCAGTGATCAGACGAGAACTGGTATACCAAGGCTGATATGGCTGTAGGCATAGTAACTGTAAAAAATATTAACAAGATGTTTGCCTTCCTTATCCTTTTAGGACTTGCATTCGTATAGAATGAGATTGAATCGAAATATGGAAACAGAGTCTCCAAGATCATACGCCGTCAACATAAAACCATCAGTTCCGAGACAAAATCTGCGATTCCTGGCCTAGTATTGCTGTAGTAGGAGTTCCTTAGTTCATGTGATAAATTCATGGCTAGTTTCTTTATGCTGACAGATAACCATTTGTCGATGAAAAGAGATAGCCTAGAAAATTAAAAAATAAAGCCTGCATCACTATGTGTTCCAATGCAGTCACCCACCCAAGTACTGACATGGCCCGACCCTGCTTGACTTCAGTGATAAGACGTGAACTGGTATACTTAGGCTGATATGGCTGTAGGCATGGTAAACTGTAAAAAAATATTAACAAGATGTTTGCCTTCCTTATCCTCTTAGGACTTGCATTCATATAGAATGAGATTGAATCGAAATATGGAAACAGAATCTCCAAGATCATATGTTCGTCGACATACAACCATCAGTTCCGAGACGAGATCTGCTATCCCTGGCCTAGTACTGCTGTAGTTGGAGTTTCTTAGTTCATGTAATAAGGTGGTGGTTAGTTTCTTTATGCTGACCGATAACCATATGTCAATGAAAAGAGATAGCCTAGAAAATTAAAAAATAAAGCCTACAATACCATGCCTTCCTGTGCAGTCACCCACCCAAGTACTGACATGGTCCAACCCTGCTTGACTTCAGTGATCAGACGTGAACTGGTATACTTAAGCTGATATGGCTGTAGGCATGGTAAACTGTAAAAAAATATTAACAAGATGTTTGCCTTCCTTATCCTTTTAGGTTTTGCATTCATATCCAATGAGATAAATTCGAAATATCAAAAAAGAGTCTCAATGATCATATGTCCGTCAACATACAACCATCAGATCCGAGACGAGATCTGCTATCCCTGGCCTAGTACTGCTGTAGTTGGAGTCTCTTAGGTCATGTGATAAAAACGTGGTTAGTTTCTTTATGCTGACCGATAACAATTTGTCGATGAAAAGAGATAGCCTAGAAAATTGAAAAATAAAGCCTACAATACCATGCAATCTTGTGCAGTCACCCACCCAGGTACTGACATGGTCCAACCCTGCTTGACTTCAGTGATCAGACGTGAACTGGTATACTTAGGTTGATATGGCTGTAGGCATGGTAAACTGTAAAAATTATTAACAAGATGTTTGCCTTCCTTATCCTTTTAGGACTTGCATTCGTATAGAATGAGATAAATTCGAAATATCAAAAAAGAGTCTCAACGATCATGTGTTCATGGACATACAACCATCAGTTCCGAGACAAAATCTGCAATCCCTGGCCTAGTATTGCTGTAGTTGGAGTCTCTTAGGTCATGTGATAAAAACGTGGTTAGTTTCTCTATGCTGACCGATAACAATTTGTCAATGAAAAGAGATAGCCTAGAAAATTAAAAAATAAAGCCTGCATCACCATGTGCTCCAATGCAGTCACTCACCCAAGTACTGACATGACCCGACCCTGCTTGACTTCAGTGATCAGACGTGAACTGGTATACTTAGGCTGATATGGCTGTAGGCATGGTAAACTGTAAAAAAATATTAACAAGATGTTTGCCTTCCTTATCCTCTTAAGACTTGCATTCATATAGAATGAGATTGAATCGAAATATGGAAACAGAATCTCCAAGATCATATGTTCGTCGACATACAACCATCAGTTCCGAGACGAGATCTGCTATCCCTGGCCTAGTACTGCTGTAGTTGGAGTTTCTTAGTTCATGTAATAAGGTGGTGGTTAGTTTCTTTATGCTGACCGATAACCATATGTCAATGAAAAGAGATAGCCTAGAAAATTAAAAAATAAAGCCTACAATACCATGGCTTCCTGTGCAGTCACCCACCCAAGTACTGACATGGTCCAACCCTGCTTGACTTCAGTGATCAGACGTGAACTGGTATACTTAAGCTAATATGGATGTAGGCATGGTAAACTGTAAAAAAATATTAACAAGATGTTTGCCTTCCTTATCCTTTTAGGTTTTGCATTCATATCGAATGAGATAAATTCGAAATATCAAAAAAGAGTCTCAACGATCATATGTCCGTCAACATACAACCATCAGATCCGAGACGAGATCTGCTATCCCTGGCCTAGTACTGCTGTAGTTGGAGTTTCTTAGTTCATGTAATAAGGTGGTGGTTAGTTTCTTTATGCTGACAGATAACCATTTGTCGATGAAAAGAGATAGACTAGAAAATTAAAAAAAAAGCCTACACAACCATGTGTTCCTATGCAGTCACCCATCCAAGTACTGACATGGCCGGACCCTGCTTGACTGCAGTGATCAGACGTGAACTTGTATACTTAGGCTGATATGGCTGTAGGCATAGTAACTGTAAAAAATATTAACAAGATGTTTGCCTTCCTTATCCTTTTAGGACTTGCATTCGTATAGAATGAGATAAATTCAAAATATCAAAAAAGAGTCTCAACGATCATGTGTTCATGGACATACAACCATCAGTTCCGAGACGAGATCTGCTATCCCTGGCCTAGTACTGCTGTAGTTGGAGTTTCTTAGTTCATGTAATAAGGTGGTGGTTAGTTTCTTTATGATGACCGAAAAACATATGTCAATGAAAAGAGATAGTCTAGAAAATTAAAAAATAAAGCCTGCATCACCATGTGCTCCAATGCAGTCACTCACCAAAGTACTGACATGACCCGACCCTGCTTGACTTCAGTGATCAGACGTGAACTGGTATACTTAGGCTGCTATGGCTGTAGGCATGGTTAACTGTAAAAAAATATTAACAAGATGTTTGCCTTCCTTATCCTCTTAAGACTTGCATTCATATAGAATGAGATTGAATCGAAATATGGAAACAGAATCTCCAAGATCATATGTTCGTCGACATACAACCATCAGTTCCGAGACGAGATCTGCTATCCCTGGCCTAGTACTGCTGTAGTTGGAGTTTCTTAGTTCATGTAATAAGGTGGTGGTTAGTTTCTTTATGCTGACCGATAACCATATGTCAATGAAAAGAGATAGCCTAGAAAATTAAAAAATAAAGCCTACAATACCATGCCTTCCTGTGCAGTCACCCACCCAAGTACTGACATGGTCCAACCCTGCTTGACTTCAGTGATCAGACGTGAACTGGTATACTTAAGCTGATATGGCTGTAGGCATGGTAAACTGTAGAAAAATATTAACAAGATGTTTGCCTTCCTTATCCTTTTAGGTTTTGCATTCATATCGAATGAGATAAATTCGAAATATCAAAAAAGAGTCTCAACGATCATATGTCCGTCAATATACAACCATCAGATCCGAGACGAGATCTGCTATCCCTGGCCTAGTACTGCTGTAGTTGGAGTTTCTTAGTTCATGTAATAAGGCTGTGGTTAGTTTCTTTATGCTGACAGATAACCATTTGTCGATGAAAAGAGATATACTAGAAAATTAAGAAATAAAGCCTGCATCACCATGTGTTCCAATGCAGTCACCCACCCAAGTACTGACATGGCCCGACCCTGCATGACTTCAGTGATGAGACGTGAACTTGTATACTTAGGCTGATATGGCTGTAGGCATGGTAAACTGTAAAAAATATTAACAAGATGTTTGCCTTTCTTATCCTCTTAGGACTTGCATTCATATAGAATGAGATTGAATCGAAATATGGAAACAGAATCTCAAAGATCATATGTTCGTCGACATACAAACATCAGTTCCGAGACAAGATCTGCTATCCCTGGCCTAGTACTGCTGTAGTTAGAGTCTCTTAGGTCATGTGAAAAAAACGTGGTTAGTTTCTTTATGCTGACCGATAACAATTTGTCGATGAAAAGAGATAGCCTAGAAAATTAAAAAAAAAGCTTACACAACCATGTGTTCCTATGCAGTCATCCACCCAAGAACTGACATGGCCGGACCCTGCTTGACTGCAGTGATCAGACGAGAACTGGTATACCAAGGCTGATATGGCTGTAGGCATAGTAACTGTAAAAAATATTAACAAGATGTTTGCCTTCCTTATCCTTTTAGGACTTGCATTCGTATAGAATGAGATTGAATCGAAATATGGAAACAGAGTCTCCAAGATCATACGCCTTCAACATAAAACCATCAGTTCCGTGACAAAATCTGCGATTCCTGGCCTAGTATTGCTGTAGTAGGAGTTCCTTTGTTCATGTGATAAAGTCATGGCTAGTCTCTTTATGCTGACAGATAACCATTTGTCGATGAAAAGAGATAGCCTAGAAAATTAAAAAATAACGCCCCCATCACCATGTGTTCCAATGCAGTCACCCATCCAAGTACTGACATGGCCCGACCCTGCTTGACTTCAGTGATCAGACGTGAACTGGTATACTTAGGCTGCTATGGCTGTAGGCATGGTAAACTGTAAAAAAATATTAACAAGATGTTTGCCTTCCTTATCCTTTTAGGACTTGCATTCATATCGAATGAGATAAATTCGAAATATCAAAAAAGAGTCTCAACGATCATGTGTTCATGGACATACAACCATCAGTTCCGAGACAAAATCTGCGATCCCTGGCCTAGTATTGCTATAGTTGGAGTCTCTTAGGTCATGTGATAAAAACGTGGTTAGTTTCTTTATGCTGACCGATAACAATTTGTCGATGAAAAGTGATAGCCTAGAAAATTAAAAAAAAAGCCTACACAACCATGTGTTCCTATGCAGTCACCCACCCAAGTACTGACATGTCCCGACCCTGCTTGACTTCAGTGATCAGACAAGAACTTGTATACCCTGGGTGGTATGGCCCTAGGCATAGTAAACTGTAAAAAATATTAACAAGATGTTTGCCTTCCTTATTCTTTTAGGACTTGCATTCATATAGAATGAGATTGAATCGAAATATGGAAACAGAGTCTCCAAGATCATACGCCTTCAACATAAAACCATCAGTTCCGAGACAAAATCTGCGATCCCTGGCCTAGTATTGCTATAGTTGGAGTCTCTTAGGTCATGTGATAAAAACGTGGTTAGTTTCTTTATGCTGACCGATAACAATTGGTCGATGAAAAGAGATAGCCTAGAAAATTAAAAAAAAAGCCTACACAACAATGTGTTCCTATGCAGTCACCCACCCAAGAACTGACATGGCCGGACCCTGCTTGACTGCAGTGATCAGACGAGAACTGGTATACCAAGGCTGATATGGCTGTAGGCATAGTAACTGTAAAAAATATTAACAAGATGTTTGCCTTCCTTATCCTTTTAGGACTTGCATTCGTATAGAATGAGATAAATTCAAAATATCAAAAAAGAGTCTCAACGATCATGTGTTCATGGACATACAACTATCAGTTCCGAGACGAGATCTGCTATCCCTGGCCTAGTACTGCTGTAATTGGAGTTTCTTAGTTCATGTAATAAGGTGGTGGTTAGTTTCTTTATGCTGACCGATAACAATTTGTCGATGAAAAGTGATAGCCTAGAAAATTAAAAAAAAAGCCTACACAACCATGTGTTCCTATGCAGTCACCCACCCAAGTACTGACATGTCCCGACCCTGCTTGACTTCAGTGATCAGACAAGAACTTGTATACCCTGGGTGGTATGGCCCTAAGCATAGTAAACTGTAAAAAATATTAACAAGATGTTTGCCTTCCTTATTCTTTTAGGACTTGCATTCATATAGAATGAGATTGAATCGAAATATGGAAACAGAGTCTCCAAGATCATACGCCTTCAACATAAAACCATCAGTTCCGAGACAAAATCTGCGATCCCTGGCCTAGTATTGCTATAGTTGGAGTCTCTTAGGTCATGTGATAAAAACGTGGTTAGTTTCTTTATGCTGACCGATAACAATTTGTCGATGAAAAGAGATAGCCTAGAAAATTAAAAAAAAAGCCTACACAACAATGTGTTCCTATGCAGTCACCCACCCAAGAACTGACATGGCCGGACCCTGCTTGACTGCAGTGATCAGACGAGAACTGGTATACCAAGGCTGATATGGCTGTAGGCATAGTAACTGTAAAAAATATTAACAAGATGTTTGCCTTCCTTTTCCTTTTAGGACTTGCATTCGTATAGAATGTGAGAAAAATTCAAAATATCAAAAAAGAGCTCAACGATCATGTGTTTATGGACATACAACCATCAGTTCCGAGACGAGATCTGCTATCCCTGGCCTAGTACTGCTGTAATTGGAGTTTCTTAGTTCATGTAATAAGGTGGTGGTTAGTTTCTTTATGCTGACCGATAACAATTTGTCGATGAAAAGTGATAGCCTAGAAAATTAAAAAAAAAGCCTACACAACCATGTGTTCCTATGCAGTCACCCACCCAAGTACTGACATGTCCCGACCCTGCTTGACTTCAGTGATCAGACAAGAACTTGTATACCCTGGGTGGTATGGCCCTAGGCATAGTAAACTGTAAAAAATATTAACAAGATGTTTGCCTTCCTTATTCTTTTAGGACTTGCATTCATATAGAATGAGATTGAATCGAAATATGGAAACAGAGTCTCCAAGATCATACGCCTTCAACATAAAACCATCAGTTCCGAGACAAAATCTGCGATCCCTGGCCTAGTATTGCTATAGTTGGAGTCTCTTAGGTCATGTGATAAAAACGTAGTTAGTTTCTTTATGCTGACCGATAACAATTTGTCGATGAAAAGTGATAGCCTAGAAAATTAAAAAAAAAGCCTACACAACCTTGTGTTCCTATGCAGTCACCCACCCAAGTACTGACATGTCCCGACCCTGCTTGACTTCAGTGATCAGACAAGAACTTGTATACCCTGGGTGGTATGGCCCTAGGCATAGTAAACTGTAAAAAATATTAACAAGATGTTTGCCTTCCTTATTCTTTTAGGACTTGCATTCATATAGAATGAGATTGAATCGAAATATGGAAACAGAGTCTCCAAGATCATACGCCTTCAACATAAAACCATCAGTTCCGAGACAAAATCTGCGATCCCTGGCCTAGTATTGCTATAGTTGGAGTCTCTTAGGTCATGTGATAAAAACGTAGTTAGTTTCTTTATGCTGACCGATAACAATTTGTCGATGAAAAGAGATAGCCTAGAAAATTAAAAAAAAAGCCTACACAACAATGTGTTCCTATGCAGTCACCCACCCAAGAACTGACATGGCCGGACCCTGCTTGACTGCAGTGATCAGACGAGAACTGGTATACCAAGGCTGATATGGCTGTAGGCATAGTAACTGTAAAAAATATTAACAAGATGTTTGCCTTCCTTATCCTTTTAGGACTTGCATTCGTATAGAATGAGATAAATTCAAAATATCAAAAAAGAGTCTCAACGATCATGTGTTCATGGACATACAACCATCAGTTCCGAGACGAGATCTGCTATCCCTGGCCTAGTACTGCTGTAATTGGAGTTTCTTAGTTCATGTAATAAGGTGGTGGTTAGTTTCTTTATGCTGACCGATAACAATTTGTCGATGAAAAGAGATAGCCTAGAAAATTGAAAAATAAAGCCTACAATACCATGCAATCTTGTGCAGTCACCCAGCCAGGTACTGACATGGTCCAACCCTGCTTGACTTCAGTGATCAGACGTGAACTGGTATACTTAGGTTGATATGGCTGTAGGCATGGTAAACTGTAAAAATTATTAACAAGATGTTTGCCTTCCTTATCCTTTTAGGACTTGCATTCGTATAGAATGAGATAAATTCGAAATATCAAAAAAGAGTCTCAACGATCATGTGTTCATGGACATACAACCATCAGTTCCGAGACAAAATCTGCAATCCCTGGCCTAGTATTGCTGTAGTTGGAGTCTCTTAGGTCATGTGATAAAAACGTGGTTAGTTTCTCTATGCTGACCGATAACAATTTGTCAATGAAAAGAGATAGCCTAGAAAATTAAAAAAAAAGCCTACACAACCATGTGTTCCTATGTAGTCACCCACCCAAGTACTGACATGGCCGGACCCTGCTTGACTGCAGTGATCAGACGAGAACTGGTATACCAAGGCTGATATGGCTGTAGGCATAGTAACTGTAAAAAATATTAACAAGATGTTTGCCTTCCTTATCCTTTTAGGACTTGCATTCGTATAGAATGAGATAAATTCAAAATATCAAAAAAGGGTCTTAACGATCATGTGTTCATGGACATACAACCATCAGTTCCGAGACGAGATCTGCTATCCCTGGCCTAGTACTGCTGTAGTTGGAGTTTCTTAGTTCATGTAATAAGGTGGTGGTTAGTTTCTTTAAGATGACCGAAAAACATATGTCAATGAAAAGAGATAGCCTAGAAAATTAAAAAATAAAGCCTGCATCACCATGTGCTCCAATGCAGTCACTCACCCAAGTACTGACATGACCCGACCCTGCTTGACTTCAGTGATCAGACGTGAACTGGTATACTTAGGCTGATATGGCTGTAGGCATGGTAAACTGTAAAAAAATATTAACAAGATGTTTGCCTTCCTTATCCTCTTAAGACTTGCATTCATATAGAATGAGATTGAATCGAAATATGGAAACAGAATCTCCAAGATCATATGTTCGTCGACATACAACCATCAGTTCCGAGACGAGATCTGCTATCCCTGGCCTAGTACTGCTGTAGTTGGAGTTTCTTAGTTCATGTAATAAGGTGGTGGTTAGTTTCTTTATGCTGACCGATAACCATATGTCAATGAAAAGAGATAGCCTAGAAAATTAAAAAATAAAGCCTACAATACCATGGCTTCCTGTGCAGTCACCCACCCAAGTACTGACATGGTCCAACCCTGCTTGACTTCAGTGATCAGACGTGAACTGGTATACTTAAGCTAATATGGATGTAGGCATGGTAAACTGTAAAAAAATATTAACAAGATGTTTGCCTTCCTTATCCTTTTAGGTTTTGCATTCATATCGAATGAGATAAATTCGAAATATCAAAAAAGAGTCTCAACGATCATATGTCCGTCAACATACAACCATCAGATCCGAGACGAGATCTGCTATCCCTGGCCTAGTACTGCTGTAGTTGGAGTTTCTTAGTTCATGTAATAAGGTGGTGGTTAGTTTCTTTATGCTGACAGATAACCATTTGTCGATGAAAAGAGATAGACTAGAAAATTAAAAAAAAAGCCTACACAACCATGTGTTCCTATGCAGTCACCCATCCAAGTACTGACATGGCCGGACCCTGCTTGACTGCAGTGATCAGACGTGAACTTGTATACTTAGGCTGATATGGCTGTAGGCATAGTAACTGTAAAAAATATTAACAAGATGTTTGCCTTCCTTATCCTTTTAGGACTTGCATTCGTATAGAATGAGATAAATTCAAAATATCAAAAAAGAGTCTCAACGATCATGTGTTCATGGACATACAACCATCAGTTCCGAGACGAGATCTGCTATCCCTGGCCTAGTACTGCTGTAGTTGGAGTTTCTTAGTTCATGTAATAAGGTGGTGGTTAGTTTCTTTATGATGACCGAAAAACATATGTCAATGAAAAGAGATAGTCTAGAAAATTAAAAAATAAAGCCTGCATCACCATGTGCTCCAATGCAGTCACTCACCAAAGTACTGACATGACCCGACCCTGCTTGACTTCAGTGATCAGACGTGAACTGGTATACTTAGGCTGATATGGCTGTAGGCATGGTTAACTGTAAAAAAATATTAACAAGATGTTTGCCTTCCTTATCCTCTTAAGACTTGCATTCATATAGAATGAGATTGAATCGAAATATGGAAACAGAATCTCCAAGATCATATGTTCGTCGACATACAACCATCAGTTCCGAGACGAGATCTGCTATCCCTGGCCTAGTACTGCTGTAGTTGGAGTTTCTTAGTTCATGTAATAAGGTGGTGGTTAGTTTCTTTATGCTGACCGATAACCATATGTCAATGAAAAGAGATAGCCTAGAAAATTAAAAAATAAAGCCTACAATACCATGCCTTCCTGTGCAGTCACCCACCCAAGTACTGACATGGTCCAACCCTGCTTGACTTCAGTGATCAGACGTGAACTGGTATACTTAAGCTGATATGGCTGTAGGCATGGTAAACTGTAGAAAAATATTAACAAGATGTTTGCCTTCCTTATCCTTTTAGGTTTTGCATTCATATCGAATGAGATCAATTCGAAATATCAAAAAAGAGTCTCAACGATCATATGTCCGTCAATATACAACCATCAGATCCGAGACGAGATCTGCTATCCCTGGCCTAGTACTGCTGTAGTTGGAGTTTCTTAGTTCATGTAATAAGGCTGTGGTTAGTTTCTTTATGCTGACAGATAACCATTTGTCGATGAAAAGAGATATACTAGAAAATTAAGAAATAAAGCCTGCATCACCATGTGTTCCAATGCAGTCACCCACCCAAGTACTGACATGGCCCGACCCTGCATGACTTCAGTGATGAGACGTGAACTTGTATACTTAGGCTGATATGGCTGTAGGCATGGTAAACTGTAAAAAATATTAACAAGATGTTTGCCTTTCTTATCCTCTTAGGACTTGCATTCATATAGAATGAGATTGAATCGAAATATGGAAACAGAATCTCAAAGATCATATGTTCGTCGACATACAAACATCAGTTCCGAGACAAGATCTGCTATCCCTGGCCTAGTACTGCTGTAGTTAGAGTCTCTTAGGTCATGTGATAAAAACGTGGTTAGTTTCTTTATGCTGACCGATAACAATTTGTCGATGAAAAGAGATAGCCTAGAAAATTAAAAAAAAAGCCTACACAACCATGTGTTCCTATGCAGTCACCCACCCAAGTACTGACATGGCCGGACCCTGCTTGACTGCAGTGATCAGACGAGAACTGGTATACCAATGCTGATATGGCTGTAGGCATAGTAACTGTAAAAAATATTAACAAGATGTTTGCCTTCCTTATCCTTTTAGGACTTGCATTCGTATAGAATGAGATAAATTCAAAATATCAAAAAAGGGTCTCAACGATCATGTGTTCATGGACATACAACCATCAGTTCCGAGACGAGATCTGCTATACCTGGCCTAGTACTGCTGTAGTTGGAGTTTCTTAGTTCATGTAATAAGGTGGTGGTTAGTTTCTTTATGATGACCGAAAAACATATGTCAATGAAAAGAGATAGCCTAGAAAATTAAAAAATAAAGCCTGCATCACCATGTGCTCCAATGCAGTCACTCACCAAAGTACTGACATGACCCGACTCTGCTTGACTTCAGTGATCAGACGTGAACTGGTATACTTAGGCTGATATGGCTGTAGGCATGGTAAACTGTAAAGAAATATTAACAAGATGTTTGCCTTCCTTATCCTCTTAGGACTTGCATTCATATAGAATGAGATTGAATCGAAATATGGAAACAGAATCTCCAAGATCATATGTTCGTCGACATACAACCATAAGTTCCGAGACGAGATCTGCTATCCCTGGCCTAGTACTGCTGTAGTTGGAGTTTCTTAGTTCATGTAATAAGGTGGTGGTTAGTTTCTTTATGCTGACCGATAACCATATGTCAATGAAAAGAGATAGCCTAGAAAATTAAAAAATAAAGCCTACAATACCATGCCTTCCTGTGCAGTCACCCACCCAAGTACTGACATGGTCCAACCCTGCTTGACTTCAGTGATCAGACGTGAACTGGTATACTTAAGCTGATATGGCTGTAGGCATGGTAAACTGTAGAAAAATATTAACAAGATGTTTGCCTTCCTTATCCTTTTAGGTTTTGCATTCATATCGAATGAGATAAATTCGAAATATCAAAAAAGAGTCTCAACGATCATATGTCCGTCAATATACAACCATCAGATCCGAGACGAGATCTGCTATCCCTGGCCTAGTACTGCTGTAGTTGGAGTTTCTTAGTTCATGTAATAAGGCTGTGGTTAGTTTCTTTATGCTGACAGATAACCATTTGTCGATGAAAAGAGATATACTAGAAAATTAAGAAATAAAGCCTGCATCACCATGTGTTCCAATGCAGTCACCCACCCAAGTACTGACATGGCCCGACCCTGCATGACTTCAGTGATGAGACGTGAACTTGTATACTTAGGCTGATATGGCTGTAGGCATGGTAAACTGTAAAAAATATTAACAAGATGTTTGCCTTTCTTATCCTCTTAGGACTTGCATTCATATAGAATGAGATTGAATCGAAATATGGAAACAGAATCTCAAAGATCATATGTTCGTCGACATACAAACATCAGTTCCGAGACAAGATCTGCTATCCCTGGCCTAGTACTGCTGTAGTTAGAGTCTCTTAGGTCATGTGATAAAAACGTGGTTAGTTTCTTTATGCTGACCGATAACAATTTGTCGATGAAAAGAGATAGCCTAGAAAATTAAAAAAAAAGCCTACACAACCATGTGTTCCTATGCAGTCACCCACCCAAGTACTGACATGGCCGGACCCTGCTTGACTGCAGTGATCAGACGAGAACTGGTATACCAATGCTGATATGGCTGTAGGCATAGTAACTGTAAAAAATATTAACAAGATGTTTGCCTTCCTTATCCTTTTAGGACTTGCATTCGTATAGAATGAGATAAATTCAAAATATCAAAAAAGGGTCTCAACGATCATGTGTTCATGGACATACAACCATCAGTTCCGAGACGAGATCTGCTATACCTGGCCTAGTACTGCTGTAGTTGGAGTTTCTTAGTTCATGTAATAAGGTGGTGGTTAGTTTCTTTATGATGACCGAAAAACATATGTCAATGAAAAGAGATAGCCTAGAAAATTAAAAAATAAAGCCTGCATCACCATGTGCTCCAATGCAGTCACTCACCAAAGTACTGACATGACCCGACTCTGCTTGACTTCAGTGATCAGACGTGAACTGGTATACTTAGGCTGATATGGCTGTAGGCATGGTAAACTGTAAAGAAATATTAACAAGATGTTTGCCTTCCTTATCCTCTTAGGACTTGCATTCATATAGAATGAGATTGAATCGAAATATGGAAACAGAATCTCCAAGATCATATGTTCGTCGACATACAACCATAAGTTCCGAGACGAGATCTGCTATCCCTGGCCTAGTACTGCTGTAGTTGGAGTTTCTTAGTTCATGTAATAAGGTGGTGGTTAGTTTCTTTATGCTGACCGATAACCATATGTCAATGAAAAAGGATAGCCAAGAAAATTAAAAAATAAAGCCTACAATACCATGCCTTCCTGTGCAGTCACCCACCCAAGTACTGACATGGTCCAACCCTGCTTGACTTCAGTGATCAGACGTGAACTGGTATACTTAAGCTGATATGGCTGTAGGCATGGTAAACTGTAAAAAAATATTAACAAGATGTTTGCCTTCCTTATCCTTTTAGGTTTTGCATTCATATCGAATGAGATAAATTCGAAATATCAAAAAAGAGTCTCAACGATCATATGTCCGTCAACATACAACCATCAGATCCGAGACGAGATCTGCTATCCCTGGCCTAGTACTGCTGTAGTTGGAGTCTCTTAGGTCATGTGATAAAAACGTGGTTAGTTTCTTTATGCTGACCGATAACAATTTGTCGATGAAAAGAGATAGACTAGAAAATTAAGAAATAAAGCCTGCATCACCATGTGTTCCAATGCAGTCACCCAACCAAGTACTGACATGGCCGGACCCTGCTTGACTGCAGTGATCAGACGAGAACTGGTATACCAAGGCTGATATGGCTGTAGGCATAGTAACTGTAAAAAATATTAACAAGATGTTTGCCTTCCTTATCCTTTTAGGACTTGCATTCGTATAGAATGAGATTGAATCGAAATATGGAAACAGAGTCTCCAAGATCATACGCCGTCAACATAAAACCATCAGTTCCGAGACAAAATCTGCGATTCCTGGCCTAGTATTGCTGTAGTAGGAGTTCCTTAGTTCATGTGATAAATTCATGGCTAGTTTCTTTATGCTGACAGATAACCATTTGTCGATGAAAAGAGATAGCCTAGAAAATTAAAAAATAAAGCCTGCATCACTATGTGTTCCAATGCAGTCACCCACCCAAGTACTGACATGGCCCGACCCTGCTTGACTTCAGTGATAAGACGTGAACTGGTATACTTAGGCTGATATGGCTGTAGGCATGGTAAACTGTAAAAAAATATTAACAAGATGTTTGCCTTCCTTATCCTCTTAGGACTTGCATTCATATAGAATGAGATTGAATCGAAATATGGAAACAGAATCTCCAAGATCATATGTTCGTCGACATACAACCATCAGTTCCGAGACGAGATCTGCTATCCCTGGCCTAGTACTGCTGTAGTTGGAGTTTCTTAGTTCATGTAATAAGGTGGTGGTTAGTTTCTTTATGCTGACCGATAACCATATGTCAATGAAAAGAGATAGCCTAGAAAATTAAAAAATAAAGCCTACAATACCATGCCTTCCTGTGCAGTCACCCACCCAAGTACTGACATGGTCCAACCCTGCTTGACTTCAGTGATCAGACGTGAACTGGTATACTTAAGCTGATATGGCTGTAGGCATGGTAAACTGTAAAAAAATATTAACAAGATGTTTGCCTTCCTTATCCTTTTAGGTTTTGCATTCATATCCAATGAGATAAATTCGAAATATCAAAAAAGAGTCTCAACGATCATATGTCCGTCAACATACAACCATCAGATCCGAGACGAGATCTGCTATCCCTGGCCTAGTACTGCTGTAGTTGGAGTCTCTTAGGTCATGTGATAAAAACGTGGTTAGTTTCTTTATGCTGACCGATAACAATTTGTCGATGAAAAGAGATAGCCTAGAAAATTGAAAAATAAAGCCTACAATACCATGCAATCTTGTGCAGTCACCCACCCAGGTACTGACATGGTCCAACCCTGCTTGACTTCAGTGATCAGACGTGAACTGGTATACTTAAGCTGATATGGCTGTAGGCATGGTAAACTGTAAAAATTATTAACAAGATGTTTGCCTTCCTTATCCTTTTAGGACTTGCATTCGTATAGAATGAGATAAATTCGAAATATCAAAAAAGAGTCTCAACGATCATGTGTTCATGGACATACAACCATCAGTTCCGAGACAAAATCTGCAATCCCTGGCCTAGTATTGCTGTAGTTGGAGTCTCTTAGGTCATGTGATAAAAACGTGGTTAGTTTCTCTATGCTGACCGATAACAATTTGTCAATGAAAAGAGATAGCCTAGAAAATTAAAAAAAAAGCCTACACAACCATGTGTTCCTATGTAGTCACCCACCCAAGTACTGACATGGCCGGACCCTGCTTGACTGCAGTGATCAGACGAGAACTGGTATACCAAGGCTGATATGGCTGTAGGCATAGTAACTGTAAAAAATATTAACAAGATGTTTGCCTTCCTTATCCTTTTAGGACTTGCATTCGTATAGAATGAGATAAATTCAAAATATCAAAAAAGGGTCTCAACGATCATGTGTTCATGGACATACAACCATCAGTTCCGAGACGAGATCTGCTATCCCTGGCCTAGTACTGCTGTAGTTGGAGTTTCTTAGTTCATGTAATAAGGTGGTGGTTAGTTTCTTTATGATGACCGAAAAACATATGTCAATGAAAAGAGATAGCCTAGAAAATTAAAAAATAAAGCCTGCATCACCATGTGCTCCAATGCAGTCACTCACCCAAGTACTGACATGACCCGACCCTGCTTGACTTCAGTGATCAGACGTGAACTGGTATACTTAGGCTGATATGGCTGTAGGCATGGTAAACTGTAAAAAAATATTAACAAGATGTTTGCCTTCCTTATCCTCTTAAGACTTGCATTCATATAGAATGAGATTGAATCGAAATATGGAAACAGAATCTCCAAGATCATATGTTCGTCGACATACAACCATCAGTTCCGAGACGAGATCTGCTATCCCTGGCCTAGTACTGCTGTAGTTGGAGTTTCTTAGTTCATGTAATAAGGTGGTGGTTAGTTTCTTTATGCTGACCGATAACCATATGTCAATGAAAAGAGATAGCCTAGAAAATTAAAAAATAAAGCCTACAATACCATGGCTTCCTGTGCAGTCACCCACCCAAGTACTGACATGGTCCAACCCTGCTTGACTTCAGTGATCAGACGTGAACTGGTATACTTAAGCTAATATGGATGTAGGCATGGTAAACTGTAAAAAAATATTAACAAGATGTTTGCCTTCCTTATCCTTTTAGGTTTTGCATTCATATCGAATGAGATAAATTCGAAATATCAAAAAAGAGTCTCAACGATCATATGTCCGTCAACATACAACCATCAGATCCGAGACGAGATCTGCTATCCCTGGCCTAGTACTGCTGTAGTTGGAGTTTCTTAGTTCATGTAATAAGGTGGTGGTTAGTTTCTTTATGCTGACCGATAACCATATGTCAATGAAAAGAGATAGCCTAGAAAATTAAAAAATAAAGCCTACAATACCATGCCTTCCTGTGCAGTCACCCACCCAAGTACTGACATGGTCCAACCCTGCTTGACTTCAGTGATCAGACGTGAACTGGTATACTTAAGCTGATATGGCTGTAGGCATGGTAAACTGTAGAAAAATATTAACAAGATGTTTGCCTTCCTTATCCTTTTAGGTTTTGCATTCATATCGAATGAGATAAATTCGAAATATCAAAAAAGAGTCTCAACGATCATATGTCCGTCAATATACAACCATCAGATCCGAGACGAGATCTGCTATCCCTGGCCTAGTACTGCTGTAGTTGGAGTTTCTTAGTTCATGTAATAAGGCTGTGGTTAGTTTCTTTATGCTGACAGATAACCATTTGTCGATGAAAAGAGATATACTAGAAAATTAAGAAATAAAGCCTGCATCACCATGTGTTCCAATGCAGTCACCCACCCAAGTACTGACATGGCCCGACCCTGCATGACTTCAGTGATGAGACGTGAACTTGTATACTTAGGCTGATATGGCTGTAGGCATGGTAAACTGTAAAAAATATTAACAAGATGTTTGCCTTTCTTATCCTCTTAGGACTTGCATTCATATAGAATGAGATTGAATCGAAATATGGAAACAGAATCTCAAAGATCATATGTTCGTCGACATACAAACATCAGTTCCGAGACAAGATCTGCTATCCCTGGCCTAGTACTGCTGTAGTTAGAGTCTCTTAGGTCATGTGATAAAAACGTGGTTAGTTTCTTTATGCTGACCGATAACAATTTGTCGATGAAAAGAGATAGCCTAGAAAATTAAAAAAAAAGCCTACACAACCATGTGTTCCTATGCAGTCACCCACCCAAGTACTGACATGGCCGGACCCTGCTTGACTGCAGTGATCAGACGAGAACTGGTATACCAATGCTGATATGGCTGTAGGCATAGTAACTGTAAAAAATATTAACAAGATGTTTGCCTTCCTTATCCTTTTAGGACTTGCATTCGTATAGAATGAGATAAATTCAAAATATCAAAAAAGAGTCTCAACGATCATGTGTTCATGGACATACAACCATCAGTTCCGAGACGAGATCTGCTATCCCTGGCCTAGTACTGCTGTAGTTGGAGTTTCTTAGTTCATGTAATAAGGTGGTGGTTAGTTTCTTTATGATGACCGAAAAACATATGTCAATGAAAAGAGATAGTCTAGAAAATTAAAAAATAAAGCCTGCATCACCATGTGCTCCAATGCAGTCACTCACCAAAGTACTGACATGACCCGACCCTGCTTGACTTCAGTGATCAGACGTGAACTGGTATACTTAGGCTGATATGGCTGTAGGCATGGTTAACTGTAAAAAAATATTAACAAGATGTTTGCCTTCCTTATCCTCTTAAGACTTGCATTCATATAGAATGAGATTGAATCGAAATATGGAAACAGAATCTCCAAGATCATATGTTCGTCGACATACAACCATCAGTTCCGAGACGAGATCTGCTATCCCTGGCCTAGTACTGCTGTAGTTGGAGTTTCTTAGTTCATGTAATAAGGTGGTGGTTAGTTTCTTTATGCTGACCGATAACCATATGTCAATGAAAAGAGATAGCCTAGAAAATTAAAAAATAAAGCCTACAATACCATGCCTTCCTGTGCAGTCACCCACCCAAGTACTGACATGGTCCAACCCTGCTTGACTTCAGTGATCAGACGTGAACTGGTATACTTAAGCTGATATGGCTGTAGGCATGGTAAACTATAGAAAAATATTAACAAGATGTTTGCCTTCCTTATCCTTTTAGGTTTTGCATTCATATCGAATGAGATAAATTCGAAATATCAAAAAAGAGTCTCAACGATCATATGTCCGTCAATATACAACCATCAGATCCGAGACGAGATCTGCTATCCCTGGCCTAGTACTGCTGTAGTTGGAGTTTCTTAGTTCATGTAATAAGGCTGTGGTTAGTTTCTTTATGCTGACAGATAACCATTTGTCGATGAAAAGAGATATACTAGAAAATTAAGAAAAAAAGCCTGCATCACCATGTGTTCCAATGCAGTCACCCACCCAAGTACTGACATGGCCCGACCCTGCATGACTTCAGTGATGAGACGTGAACTTGTATACTTAGGCTGATATGGCTGTAGGCATGGTAAACTGTAAAAAATATTAACAAGATGTTTGCCTTTCTTTTCCTCTTAGGACTTGCATTCATATAGAATGAGATTGAATCGAAATATGGAAACAGAATCTCAAAGATCATATGTTCGTCGACATACAAACATCAGTTCCGAGACAAGATCTGCTATCCCTGGCCTGGTACTGCTGTAGTTAGAGTCTCTTAGGTCATGTGATAAAAACGTGGTTAGTTTCTTTATGCTGACCGATAACAATTTGTCGATGAAAAGAGATAGCCTAGAAAATTAAAAAAAAAGCCTACACAACCATGTGTTCCTATGCAGTCACCCACCCAAGTACTGACATGGCCGGACCCTGCTTGACTGCAGTGATCAGACGAGAACTGGTATACCAATGCTGATATGGCTGTAGGCATAGTAACTGTAAAAAATATTAACAAGATGTTTGCCTTCCTTATCCTTTTAGGACTTGCATTCGTATAGAATGAGATAAATTCAAAATATCAAAAAAGGGTCTCAACGATCATGTGTTCATGGACATACAACCATCAGTTCCGAGACGAGATCTGCTATACCTGGCCTAGTACTGCTGTAGTTGGAGTTTCTTAGTTCATGTAATAAGGTGGTGGTTAGTTTCTTTATGATGACCGAAAAACATATGTCAATGAAAAGAGATAGCCTAGAAAATTAAAAAATAAAGCCTGCATCACCATGTGCTCCAATGCAGTCACTCACCAAAGTACTGACATGACCCGACTCTGCTTGACTTCAGTGATCAGACGTGAACTGGTATACTTAGGCTGATATGGCTGTAGGCATGGTAAACTGTAAAAAAATATTAACAAGATGTTTGCCTTCCTTATCCTCTTAGGACTTGCATTCATATAGAATGAGATTGAATCGAAATATGGAAACAGAATCTCCAAGATCATATGTTCGTCGACATACAACCATAAGTTCCGAGACGAGATCTGCTATCCCTGGCCTAGTACTGCTGTAGTTGGAGTTTCTTAGTTCATGTAATAAGGTGGTGGTTAGTTTCTTTATGCTGACCGATAACCATATGTCAATGAAAAAGGATAGCCAAGAAAATTAAAAAATAAAGCCTACAATACCATGCCTTCCTGTGCAGTCACCCAGCCAAGTACTGACATGGTCCAACCCTGCTTGACTTCAGTGATCAGACGTGAACTGGTATACTTAAGCTGATATGGCTGTAGGCATGGTAAACTGTAAAAAAATATTAACAAGATGTTTGCCTTCCTTATCCTTTTAGGTTTTGCATTCATATCGAATGAGATAAATTCGAAATATCAAAAAAGAGTCTCAACGATCATATGTCCGTCAACATACAACCATCAGATCCGAGACGAGATCTGCTATCCCTGGCCTAGTACTGCTGTAGTTGGAGTCTCTTAGGTCATGTGATAAAAACGTGGTTAGTTTCTTTATGCTGACCGATAACAATTTGTCGATGAAAAGAGATAGACTAGAAAATTAAGAAATAAAGCCTGCATCACCATGTGTTCCAATGCAGTCACCCAACCAAGTACTGACATGGCCGGACCCTGCTTGACTGCAGTGATCAGACGAGAACTGGTATACCAAGGCTGATATGGCTGTAGGCATAGTAACTGTAAAAAATATTAACAAGATGTTTGCCTTCCTTATCCTTTTAGGACTTGCATTCGTATAGAATGAGATTGAATCGAAATATGGAAACAGAGTCTCCAAGATCATACGCCGTCAACATAAAACCATCAGTTCCGAGACAAAATCTGCGATTCCTGGCCTAGTATTGCTGTAGTAGGAGTTCCTTAGTTCATGTGATAAATTCATGGCTAGTTTCTTTATGCTGACAGATAACCATTTGTCGATGAAAAGAGATATACTAGAAAATTAAGAAATAAAGCCTGCATCACCATGTGTTCCAATGCAGTCACCCAACCAAGTACTGACATGGCCGGACCCTGCTTGACTTCAGTGATCAGACGTGAACTGGTATACTTAGGCTGATATGGCTGTAGGCATGGTAAACTGTAAAAAAATATTAACAAGATGTTTGCCTTCCTTATCCTCTTAGGACTTGCATTCATATAGAATGAGATTGAATCGAAATATGGAAACAGAATCTCCAAGATCATATGTTCGTCGACATACAACCATCAGATCCGAGACGAGATCTGCTATCCCTGGCCTAGTACTGCTGTAGTTGGAGTCTCTTAGGTCATGTGATAAAAACGTGGTTAGTTTCTTTATGCTGACCGATAACAAATTGTCGATGAAAAGAGATAGACTAGAAAATTAAGAAATAAAGCCTGCATCACCATGTGTTCCAATGCAGTCACCCAACCAAGTACTGACATGGCCGGACCCTGCTTGACTTCAGTGATCAGACGTGAACTGGTATACTTAGGCTGATATGGCTGTAGGCATGGTAAACTGTAAAAAAATATTAACAAGATGTTTGCCTTCCTTATCCTCTTAGGACTTGCATTCATATAGAATGAGATTGAATCGAAATATGGAAACAGAATCTCCAAGATCATATGTTCGTCGACATACAACCATAAGTTCCGAGACGAGATCTGCTATCCCTGGCCTAGTACTGCTGTAGTTGGAGTTTCTTAGTTCATGTAATAAGGTGGTGGTTAGTTTCTTTATGCTGACCGATAACCATATGTCAATGAAAAAGGATAGCCAAGAAAATTAAAAAATAAAGCCTACAATACCATGCCTTCCTGTGCAGTCACCCACCCAAGTACTGACATGGTCCAACCCTGCTTGACTTCAGTGATCAGACGTGAACTGGTATACTTAAGCTGATATGGCTGTAGGCATGGTAAACTGTAAAAAATATTAACAAGATGTTTGCCTTCCTTATCCTTTTAGGTTTTGCATTCATATCGAATGAGATAAATTCGAAATATCAAAAAAGAGTCTCAACGATCATATGTCCGTCAACATACAACCATCAGATCCGAGACGAGATCTGCTATCCCTGGCCTAGTACTGCTGTAGTTGGAGTCTCTTAGGTCATGTGATTAAAACGTGGTTAGTTTCTTTATGCTGACCGATAACAATTTGTCGATGAAAAGATATAGACTAGAAAATTAAGAAATAAAGCCTGCATCACCATGTGTTCCAATGCAGTCACCCAACCAAGTACTGACATGGCCGGACCCTGCTTGACTGCAGTGATCAGACGAAAACTGGTATACCAAGGCTGATATGGCTGTAGGCATAGTAACTGTAAAAAATATTAACAAGATGTTTGCCTTCCTTATCCTTTTAGGACTTGCATTCGTATAGAATGAGATTGAATCGAAATATGGAAACAGAGTCTCCAAGATCATACGCCGTCAACATAAAACCATCAGTTCCGAGACAAAATCTGCGATTCCTGGCCTAGTATTGCTGTAGTAGGAGTTCCTTAGTTCATGTGATAAATTCATGGCTAGTTTCTTTATGCTGACAGATAACCATTTGTCGATGAAAAGAGATAGCCTAGAAAATTAAAAAATAAAGCCTGCATCACTATGTGTTCCAATGCAGTCACCCACCCAAGTACTGACATGGCCCGACCCTGCTTGACTTCAGTGATAAGACGTGAACTGGTATACTTAGGCTGATATGGCTGTAGGCATGGTAAACTGTAAAAAAATATTAACAAGATGTTTGCCTTCCTTATCCTCTTAGGACTTGCATTCATATAGAATGAGATTGAATCGAAATATGGAAACAGAATCTCCAAGATCATATGTTCGTCGACATACAACCATCAGTTCCGAGACGAGATCTGCTATCCCTGGCCTAGTACTGCTGTAGTTGGAGTTTCTTAGTTCATGTAATAAGGTGGTGGTTAGTTTCTTTATGCTGACCGATAACCATATGTCAATGAAAAGAGATAGCCTAGAAAATTAAAAAATAAAGCCTACAATACCATGCCTTCCTGTGCAGTCACCCACCCAAGTACTGACATGGTCCAACCCTGCTTGACTTCAGTGATCAGACGTGAACTGGTATACTTAAGCTGATATGGCTGTAGGCATGGTAAACTGTAAAAAAATATTAACAAGATGTTTGCCTTCCTTATCCTTTTAGGTTTTGCATTCATATCCAATGAGATAAATTCGAAATATCAAAAAAGAGTCTCAATGATCATATGTCCGTCAACATACAACCATCAGATCCGAGACGAGATCTGCTATCCCTGGCCTAGTACTGCTGTAGTTGGAGTCTCTTAGGTCATGTGATAAAAACGTGGTTAGTTTCTTTATGCTGACCGATAACAATTTGTCGATGAAAAGAGATAGCCTAGAAAATTGAAAAATAAAGCCTACAATACCATGCAATCTTGTGCAGTCACCCACCCAGGTACTGACATGGTCCAACCCTGCTTGACTTCAGTGATCAGACGTGAACTGGTATACTTAGGTTGATATGGCTGTAGGCATGGTAAACTGTAAAAATTATTAACAAGATGTTTGCCTTCCTTATCCTTTTAGGACTTGCATTCGTATAGAATGAGATAAATTCGAAATATCAAAAAAGAGTCTCAACGATCATGTGTTCATGGACATACAACCATCAGTTCCGAGACAAAATCTGCAATCCCTGGCCTAGTATTGCTGTAGTTGGAGTCTCTTAGGTCATGTGATAAAAACGTGGTTAGTTTCTCTATGCTGACCGATAACAATTTGTCAATGAAAAGAGATAGCCTAGAAAATTAAAAAATAAAGCCTGCATCACCATGTGCTCCAATGCAGTCACTCACCCAAGTACTGACATGACCCGACCCTGCTTGACTTCAGTGATCAGACGTGAACTGGTATACTTAGGCTGATATGGCTGTAGGCATGGTAAACTGTAAAAAAATATTAACAAGATGTTTGCCTTCCTTATCCTCTTAAGACTTGCATTCATATAGAATGAGATTGAATCGAAATATGGAAACAGAATCTCCAAGATCATATGTTCGTCGACATACAACCATCAGTTCCGAGACGAGATCTGCTATCCCTGGCCTAGTACTGCTGTAGTTGGAGTTTCTTAGTTCATGTAATAAGGTGGTGGTTAGTTTCTTTATGCTGACCGATAACCATATGTCAATGAAAAGAGATAGCCTAGAAAATTAAAAAATAAAGCCTACAATACCATGGCTTCCTGTGCAGTCACCCACCCAAGTACTGACATGGTCCAACCCTGCTTGACTTCAGTGATCAGACGTGAACTGGTATACTTAAGCTAATATGGATGTAGGCATGGTAAACTGTAAAAAAATATTAACAAGATGTTTGCCTTCCTTATCCTTTTAGGTTTTGCATTCATATCGAATGAGATAAATTCGAAATATCAAAAAAGAGTCTCAACGATCATATGTCCGTCAACATACAACCATCAGATCCGAGACGAGATCTGCTATCCCTGGCCTAGTACTGCTGTAGTTGGAGTTTCTTAGTTCATGTAATAAGGTGGTGGTTAGTTTCTTTATGCTGACAGATAACCATTTGTCGATGAAAAGAGATAGACTAGAAAATTAAAAAAAAAGCCTACACAACCATGTGTTCCTATGCAGTCACCCATCCAAGTACTGACATGGCCGGACCCTGCTTGACTGCAGTGATCAGACGTGAACTTGTATACTTAGGCTGATATGGCTGTAGGCATAGTAACTGTAAAAAATATTAACAAGATGTTTGCCTTCCTTATCCTTTTAGGACTTGCATTCGTATAGAATGAGATAAATTCAAAATATCAAAAAAGAGTCTCAACGATCATGTGTTCATGGACATACAACCATCAGTTCCGAGACGAGATCTGCTATCCCTGGCCTAGTACTGCTGTAGTTGGAGTTTCTTAGTTCATGTAATAAGGTGGTGGTTAGTTTCTTTATGATGACCGAAAAACATATGTCAATGAAAAGAGATAGTCTAGAAAATTAAAAAATAAAGCCTGCATCACCATGTGCTCCAATGCAGTCACTCACCAAAGTACTGACATGACCCGACCCTGCTTGACTTCAGTGATCAGACGTGAACTGGTATACTTAGGCTGCTATGGCTGTAGGCATGGTTAACTGTAAAAAAATATTAACAAGATGTTTGCCTTCCTTATCCTCTTAAGACTTGCATTCATATAGAATGAGATTGAATCGAAATATGGAAACAGAATCTCCAAGATCATATGTTCGTCGACATACAACCATCAGTTCCGAGACGAGATCTGCTATCCCTGGCCTAGTACTGCTGTAGTTGGAGTTTCTTAGTTCATGTAATAAGGTGGTGGTTAGTTTCTTTATGCTGACCGATAACCATATGTCAATGAAAAGAGATAGCCTAGAAAATTAAAAAATAAAGCCTACAATACCATGCCTTCCTGTGCAGTCACCCACCCAAGTACTGACATGGTCCAACCCTGCTTGACTTCAGTGATCAGACGTGAACTGGTATACTTAAGCTGATATGGCTGTAGGCATGGTAAACTGTAGAAAAATATTAACAAGATGTTTGCCTTCCTTATCCTTTTAGGTTTTGCATTCATATCGAATGAGATAAATTCGAAATATCAAAAAAGAGTCTCAACGATCATATGTCCGTCAATATACAACCATCAGATCCGAGACGAGATCTGCTATCCCTGGCCTAGTACTGCTGTAGTTGGAGTTTCTTAGTTCATGTAATAAGGCTGTGGTTAGTTTCTTTATGCTGACAGATAACCATTTGTCGATGAAAAGAGATATACTAGAAAATTAAGAAATAAAGCCTGCATCACCATGTGTTCCAATGCAGTCACCCACCCAAGTACTGACATGGCCCGACCCTGCATGACTTCAGTGATGAGACGTGAACTTGTATACTTAGGCTGATATGGCTGTAGGCATGGTAAACTGTAAAAAATATTAACAAGATGTTTGCCTTTCTTATCCTCTTAGGACTTGCATTCATATAGAATGAGATTGAATCGAAATATGGAAACAGAATCTCAAAGATCATATGTTCGTCGACATACAAACATCAGTTCCGAGACAAGATCTGCTATCCCTGGCCTAGTACTGCTGTAGTTAGAGTCTCTTAGGTCATGTGATAAAAACGTGGTTAGTTTCTTTATGCTGACCGATAACAATTTGTCGATGAAAAGAGATAGCCTAGAAAATTAAAAAAAAAGCCTACACAACCATGTGTTCCTATGCAGTCACCCACCCAAGTACTGACATGGCCGGACCCTGCTTGACTGCAGTGATCAGACGAGAACTGGTATACCAATGCTGATATGGCTGTAGGCATAGTAACTGTAAAAAATATTAACAAGATATTTGCCTTCCTTATCCTTTTAGGACTTGCATTCGTATAGAATGAGATAAATTCAAAATATCAAAAAAGGGTCTCAACGATCATGTGTTCATGGACATACAACCATCAGTTCCGAGACGAGATCTGCTATACCTGGCCTAGTACTGCTGTAGTTGGAGTTTCTTAGTTCATGTAATAAGGTGGTGGTTAGTTTCTTTATGATGACCGAAAAACATATGTCAATGAAAAGAGATAGCCTAGAAAATTAAAAAATAAAGCCTGCATCACCATGTGCTCCAATGCAGTCACTCACCAAAGTACTGACATGACCCGACTCTGCTTGACTTCAGTGATCAGACGTGAACTGGTATACTTAGGCTGATATGGCTGTAGGCATGGTAAACTGTAAAAAAATATTAACAAGATGTTTGCCTTCCTTATCCTCTTAGGACTTGCATTCATATAGAATGAGATTGAATCGAAATATGGAAACAGAATCTCCAAGATCATATGTTCGTCGACATACAACCATAAGTTCCGAGACGAGATCTGCTATCCCTGGCCTAGTACTGCTGTAGTTGGAGTTTCTTAGTTCATGTAATAAGGTGGTGGTTAGTTTCTTTATGCTGACCGATAACCATATGTCAATGAAAAAGGATAGCCAAGAAAATTAAAAAATAAAGCCTACAATACCATGCCTTCCTGTGCAGTCACCCACCCAAGTACTGACATGGTCCAACCCTGCTTGACTTCAGTGATCAGACGTGAACTGGTATACTTAAGCTGATATGGCTGTAGGCATGGTAAACTGTAAAAAAAATATTAACAAGATGTTTGCCTTCCTTATCCTTTTAGGTTTTGCGTTCATATCGAATGAGATAAATTCGAAATATCAAAAAAGAGTCTCAACGATCATATGTCCGTCAACATACAACCATCAGATCCGAGACGAGATCTGCTATCCCTGGCCTAGTACTGCTGTAGTTGGAGTTTCTTAGTTCATGTAATAAGGTGGTGGTTAGTTTCTTTATGCTGACAGATAACCATTTGTCGATGAAAAGAGATAGACTAGAAAAATAAGAAATAAAGCCTGCATCACCATGTGTTCCAATGCAGTCACCCACCCAAGTACTGACATGGCCCGACCCTGCATGACTTCAGTGATGAGACGTGAACTTGTATACTTAGGCTGATATGGCTGTAGGCATTGTATACTGTAAAAAATATTAACAAGATGTTTGCCTTCCTTATCCTTTTAGGACTTGCATTCGTATAGAATGAGATAAATTCGAAATATCAAAAGAGAGTCTCAACGATCATGTGTTCATGGACATACAACCATCAGTTCCGAGACAAAATCTGCGATCCCTGGCCTAGTATTGCTGTAGTTGGAGTCTTTTAGGTCATGTGATAAAAACGTGGTTAGTTTCTTTATGCTGACCGATAACAATTTGTCGATGAAAAGAGATAGCCTAGAAAATTAAAAAAAAAGCCGCAACAACCATGTGTTCCTATGCAGTCACCCACCCAAGTACTGACATGGCCGGACCCTGCTTGACTGCAGTGATCAGACGAGAACTGGTATACCAATGCTGATATGGCTGTAGGCATAGTAACTGTAAGAAATATTAACAAGATGTTTGCCTTCCTTATCCTTTTAGGACTTGCATTCGTATAGAATGAGATAAATTCAAAATATCAAAAAAGGGTCTCAACGATCATGTGTTCATGGACATACAACCATCAGTTCCGAGACGAGATCTGCTATACCTGGCCTAGTACTGCTGTAGTTGGAGTTTCTTAGTTCATGTAATAAGGTGGTGGTTAGTTTCTTTATGCTGACAGATAACCATTTGTCGATGAAAAGAGATATACTAGAAAATTAAGAAATAAAGCCTGCATCACCATGTGTTCCAATGCAGTCACCCACCCAAGTACTGACATGGCCCGACCCTGCATGACTTCAGTGATGAGACGTGAACTTGTATACTTAGGCTGATATGGCTGTAGGCATGGTAAACTGTAAAAAATATTAACAAGATGTTTGCCTTTCTTATCCTCTTAGGACTTGCATTCATATAGAATGAGATTGAATCGAAATATGGAAACAGAATCTCAAAGATCATATGTTCGTCGACATACAAACATCAGTTCCGAGACAAGATCTGCTATCCCTGGCCTAGTACTGCTGTAGTTAGAGTCTCTTAGGTCATGTGATAAAAACGTGGTTAGTTTCTTTATGCTGACCGATAACAATTTGTCGATGAAAAGAGATAGCCTAGAAAATTAAAAAAAAAGCCTACACAACCATGTGTTCCTATGCAGTCACCCACCCAAGTACTGACATGGCCGGACCCTGCTTGACTGCAGTGATCAGACGAGAACTGGTATACCAATGCTGATATGGCTGTAGGCATAGTAACTGTAAAAAATATTAACAAGATGTTTGCCTTCCTTATCCTTTTAGGACTTGCATTCGTATAGAATGAGATAAATTCAAAATATCAAAAAAGGGTCTCAACGATCATGTGTTCATGGACATACAACCATCAGTTCCGAGACGAGATCTGCTATACCTGGCCTAGTACTGCTGTAGTTGGAGTTTCTTAGTTCATGTAATAAGGTGGTGGTTAGTTTCTTTATGATGACCGAAAAACATATGTCAATG
This sequence comes from Pelagia noctiluca, assembly GCA_963924455.1. Taxonomy (NCBI): domain Eukaryota; kingdom Metazoa; phylum Cnidaria; class Scyphozoa; order Semaeostomeae; family Pelagiidae; genus Pelagia; species Pelagia noctiluca. The sequence goes on along the minus strand of OZ004321.1, from coordinate 10,891,622 downwards.
AAAAGAGATAGCCTAGAAAATTAAAAAATAAAGCCTGCATCACCATGTGCTCCAATGCAGTCACTCACCAAAGTACTGACATGACCCGACTCTGCTTGACTTCAGTGATCAGACGTGAACTGGTATACTTAGGCTGATATGGCTGTAGGCATGGTAAACTGTAAAAAAATATTAACAAGATGTTTGCCTTCCTTATCCTCTTAGGACTTGCATTCATATAGAATGAGATTGAATCGAAATATGGAAACAGAATCTCCAAGATCATATGTTCGTCGACATACAACCATAAGTTCCGAGACGAGATCTGCTATCCCTGGCCTAGTACTGCTGTAGTTGGAGTTTCTTAGTTCATGTAATAAGGTGGTGGTTAGTTTCTTTATGCTGACCGATAACCATATGTCAATGAAAAAGGATAGCCAAGAAAATTAAAAAATAAAGCCTACAATACCATGCCTTCCTGTGCAGTCACCCACCCAAGTACTGACATGGTCCAACCCTGCTTGACTTCAGTGATCAGACGTGAACTGGTATACTTAAGCTGATATGGCTGTAGGCATGGTAAACTGTAAAAAAAATATTAACAAGATGTTTGCCTTCCTTATCCTTTTAGGTTTTGCGTTCATATCGAATGAGATAAATTCGAAATATCAAAAAAGAGTCTCAACGATCATATGTCCGTCAACATACAACCATCAGATCCGAGACGAGATCTGCTATCCCTGGCCTAGTACTGCTGTAGTTGGAGTTTCTTAGTTCATGTAATAAGGTGGTGGTTAGTTTCTTTATGCTGACAGATAACCATTTGTCGATGAAAAGAGATAGACTAGAAAAATAAGAAATAAAGCCTGCATCACCATGTGTTCCAATGCAGTCACCCACCCAAGTACTGACATGGCCCGACCCTGCATGACTTCAGTGATGAGACGTGAACTTGTATACTTAGGCTGATATGGCTGTAGGCATTGTATACTGTAAAAAATATTAACAAGATGTTTGCCTTCCTTATCCTTTTAGGACTTGCATTCGTATAGAATGAGATAAATTCGAAATATCAAAAGAGAGTCTCAACGATCATGTGTTCATGGACATACAACCATCAGTTCCGAGACAAAATCTGCGATCCCTGGCCTAGTATTGCTGTAGTTGGAGTCTTTTAGGTCATGTGATAAAAACGTGGTTAGTTTCTTTATGCTGACCGATAACAATTTGTCGATGAAAAGAGATAGCCTAGAAAATTAAAAAAAAAGCCGCAACAACCATGTGTTCCTATGCAGTCACCCACCCAAGTACTGACATGGCCGGACCCTGCTTGACTGCAGTGATCAGACGAGAACTGGTATACCAATGCTGATATGGCTGTAGGCATAGTAACTGTAAGAAATATTAACAAGATGTTTGCCTTCCTTATCCTTTTAGGACTTGCATTCGTATAGAATGAGATAAATTCAAAATATCAAAAAAGGGTCTCAACGATCATGTGTTCATGGACATACAACCATCAGTTCCGAGACGAGATCTGCTATACCTGGCCTAGTACTGCTGTAGTTGGAGTTTCTTAGTTCATGTAATAAGGTGGTGGTTAGTTTCTTTATGCTGACAGATAACCATTTGTCGATGAAAAGAGATATACTAGAAAATTAAGAAATAAAGCCTGCATCACCATGTGTTCCAATGCAGTCACCCACCCAAGTACTGACATGGCCCGACCCTGCATGACTTCAGTGATGAGACGTGAACTTGTATACTTAGGCTGATATGGCTGTAGGCATGGTAAACTGTAAAAAATATTAACAAGATGTTTGCCTTTCTTATCCTCTTAGGACTTGCATTCATATAGAATGAGATTGAATCGAAATATGGAAACAGAATCTCAAAGATCATATGTTCGTCGACATACAAACATCAGTTCCGAGACAAGATCTGCTATCCCTGGCCTAGTACTGCTGTAGTTAGAGTCTCTTAGGTCATGTGATAAAAACGTGGTTAGTTTCTTTATGCTGACCGATAACAATTTGTCGATGAAAAGAGATAGCCTAGAAAATTAAAAAAAAAGCCTACACAACCATGTGTTCCTATGCAGTCACCCACCCAAGTACTGACATGGCCGGACCCTGCTTGACTGCAGTGATCAGACGAGAACTGGTATACCAATGCTGATATGGCTGTAGGCATAGTAACTGTAAAAAATATTAACAAGATGTTTGCCTTCCTTATCCTTTTAGGACTTGCATTCGTATAGAATGAGATAAATTCAAAATATCAAAAAAGGGTCTCAACGATCATGTGTTCATGGACATACAACCATCAGTTCCGAGACGAGATCTGCTATACCTGGCCTAGTACTGCTGTAGTTGGAGTTTCTTAGTTCATGTAATAAGGTGGTGGTTAGTTTCTTTATGATGACCGAAAAACATATGTCAATGAAAAGAGATAGCCTAGAAAATTAAAAAATAAAGCCTGCATCACCATGTGCTCCAATGCAGTCACTCACCAAAGTACTGACATGACCCGACTCTGCTTGACTTCAGTGATCAGACGTGAACTGGTATACTTAGGCTGATATGGCTGTAGGCATGGTAAACTGTAAAAAAATATTAACAAGATGTTTGCCTTCCTTATCCTCTTAGGACTTGCATTCATATAGAATGAGATTGAATCGAAATATGGAAACAGAATCTCCAAGATCATATGTTCGTCGACATACAACCATAAGTTCCGAGACGAGATCTGCTATCCCTGGCCTAGTACTGCTGTAGTTGGAGTTTCTTAGTTCATGTAATAAGGTGGTGGTTAGTTTCTTTATGCTGACCGATAACCATATGTCAATGAAAAGAGATAGACTAGAAAAATAAGAAATAAAGCCTGCATCACCATGTGTTCCAATGCAGTCACCCACCCAAGTACTGACATGGCCCGACCCTGCATGACTTCAGTGATGAGACGTGAACTTGTATACTTAGGCTGATATGGCTGTAGGCATTGTAAACTGTAAAAAAATATTAACAAGATGTTTGCCTTCCTTATCCTTTTAGGACTTGCATTCATATCGAATGAGATAAATTCGAGATATCAAAAAAGAGTCTCAACAATCATATGTCCGTCAACATACAACCATCAGTTCCGAGACGAAATCTGCTATCCCTGGCCTAGTACTGCTGTAGTTGGAGTTTCTTAGTTCATGTTATAAGGTGGTGGTTAGTTTCTTTATTCTGACCGATAACCATTTGTCGATGAAAAGAGATAGCCTAGAAAATAAAAAAAAAGGCTACACCACCATGTGTTCCTATGCAGTCACCCACCCAAGTACTGACATGTCCCGACCCTGCATGACTTCAGTGATCAGACGTGAACTGGTATACTTAGGCTAATATGGCTGTAGGCATGGTAAATTGTAAAAAATATTAACAAGATGTTTGCCTTTCTTATCCTCTTAGGACTTGCATTCATATAAAATGAGATTGAATCGAAATATTGAAACAGAATCTCCAAGATCATATGTTCGTCGACATACAACCATCAGTTCCGAGACAAAATCTGCGATTCCTGGCCTAGTATTGCTGTAGTAGGAGTTCCTTAGTTCATGTGATAAATTCATGGCTAGTTTCTTTATGCTGACAGATAACCATTTGTCGATGAAAAGAGATAGCCTAGAAAATTAAAAAATAAAGCCTGCATCACCATGTCCTGCATCCCTGGCCTAGTATTGCTGTAGTTGGAGTTTCTTAGGTCATGTGATAAAAACCTGGTTAGTTTCTTTATGCTGACCGATAACCATTTGTCGATGAAAAGAGATAGCCTACACCACCATGTGTTCCTATACAGTCACCCACCCAAGTACTGATATGGCCCGACTCTGCTTGACTTCAGTTATCAGACAAGAACTTGTATACCCAGGGTGGTATGGCCGTAGGCATAGTAAACTGTAAAAAATATTAACAAGATGTTTGCCTTCCTTATCCTTTTAGGACTTGCATTCATATAGATTGAGATAAATTCGAAATATCAAAAAAGAGTCTCAACGATCATGTGTTCATGGACGTACAATCATCAGTTCCGAGACAAAATCTGCGATCCCTGGCCAAGTATTGCCTTAGTTGGAGTTCCTTAGTTCATGTGATAAATTCATGGCTAGTTTCTTTATGCAGCCTGATAACCATTTGTCGATGAAAAGATATACACAAGAAAATTAAAAAATAAAGCCTACAATACCATGCGTTCCTGTGCAGTCACCCACCCAAGTACTGACATGGTCCAACCCTGCTTGACTTCAGTGATCAGACGTGAACTGGTATACTAAGGCTGATATGACTGTAGGCATGGTAAACTGTAAAAAAATATTAACAAAATGTATGCCTTCCTTATCCTTTTAGGACTTGCATTCATATCGAATGAGATAAACTCGAAATATCAAAACAGAGTCTCAACGATCCTGTGTTCATGGACATACAACCATCAGTTCCGAGACGAGATCTGCTATCCCTGGCCTAGTACTGCTGTAGTTGGAGTTTCTTAGTTCATGTAATAAGGTGGTGGTTAGTTTATTTATGCTGACCGATAACCATATGTCAATGAAAAGAGATAGCCTAGAAAATTAAAAATAAAGCCTACAATACCATGTGTTCCAATGCAGTCACCCACCAAAGTACTGACATGGTCCAACCTTGCTTGACTTCAGTGATCAGACGTGAACTGGTATACTTGGGCTGATATGGCTGTAGGCATGGTAAACTGTAAAAAAATATTAACAAGATGTTTGCCTTTCTTATCTTCTTAGGACTTGCATTCATATAGAATGAGATTGAATCGAAATATGGAAACAGAGTTTCCAAGATCATATGTTCGTCAACATACAACCATCAGTTCCGAGACAAGATTTGCGATCCCTCGCCTAATATTGCTGTAGTTGAAGGTTCTTAATTCATGTGATAAAGTCATGGGTAGTTTCTTTATGCTGACAGATAACCATATGTCAATGAAAAGAGATAGCCTAGAAAATTAAAAAAAAGCCTGCATCACCCTGTGCTCCAATGCAGTCACCCACCCAAGTACTGACATGGTCCTACCCTGCTTGACTTCAGTGATCAGACGTCAACTGGTATACTTAAGCTGATATGGCTGTAGGCATGGTAAACTGTAAAAAAATATTAACAAGATGTTTGCCTTCCTTATCCTTTTAGGACTTGCATTCATATCGAATGAGATAAATTCGAAATATCAAAAAAGAGTCTCAACGATCATTTGTTCATGGACATACAACCATCAGTTCCGAGACAAAATCTGCGATCCCTGGCCTAGTATTGCTGTAGTTTGAGTCTCTTAGGTCATGTGATAAAGTCATGGCTAGTTTCTTTATGCTGACCGATAACCATTTGTCGATGAAAAGAGATAGCCTAGAAAATTAAAAAAAAAGCCTACACAACCATGTGTTCCTATGCAGTCACCCACCCAAGTACTGACATGGCCCAACCCTGCTTGACTTCAGTGATCAGACGTGAACTGGTATACTAAGGCTGATATGGCTGTAGGCATGGTAAACTGTAAAAAAATATTAACAAGATGTTTGCCTTCCTTATCCTTTCAGGACTTGCATTCGTATAGAATGAGATAAATTCAAAATATCAAAAAAGAGTCTCAACGATCATGTGTTCATGGACATACAACCATCAGTTCCGAGACAAAATCTGCGATCCCTGGCCTAGTATTGCTGTAGTTGGAGTCTCTTAGGTCATGTGATAAAAACGTGGTTAGTTTCTTTATGCTGACCGATAACAATTTGTCGATGAAAAGAGATAGCCTAGAAAATTAAAAAAAAAGCCTACACAACCATGTGTTCCTATGCAGTCACCCACCCAAGTACTGACATGGCTGGACCCTGCTTGACTGCAGTGATCAGACGAGAACTGGTATACCAAGGCTGATATGGCTGTAGGCATAGTAACTGTAAAAAATATTAACAAGATGTTTGCCTTCCTTATCCTTTTAGGACTTGCATTCGTATAGATTCAGATTGAATCGAAATATGGAAACAGAGTCTCCAAGATCATACGCCGTCAACATAAAACCATCAGTTCCGAGACAAAATCTGCGATTCCTGGCCTAGTATTGCTGTAGTAGGAGCTCCTTAGTTCATGTGATAAAGTCATGGCTAGTTTCTTTATGCTGACAGATAACCATTTGTCGATGAAAAGAGATAGCCTAGAAAATAAAAAAATAAAGCCTGCATCACCATGTGTTCCAATGCAGTCACCCATCCAAGTACTGGCATGGCCCGACCCTGCTTGACTTCAGTGATCAGACGTGAACTGGTATACTAAGGCTGATATGGCTGTAGGCATGGTAAACTGTAAAAAAATATTAACAAGATGTTTGCCTTCCTTATCCTTTTAGGACTTGCATTCATATCGAATGAGATAAATTCGAAATATCAAAAAAGAGTCTCAACGATCATTTGTTCATGGACATACAACCATCAGTTCCGAGACAAAATCTGCGATCCCTGGCCTAGTTTTGCTGTAGTTGGAGTCTCTTAGGTCATGTGATAAAAACGTGGTTAGTTTCTTTATGCTGACCGATAACAATTTGTCGATGAAAAGAGATAGCCTAGAAAATTAAAAAAAAGCCTACACAACCATGTGTTCCTATGCAGTCACCCACCCAAGTACTGACATGGCCGGACCCTGCTTGACTGCAGTGATCAGACGAGAACTGGTATACCAAGGCTGATATGGCTGTAGGCATAGTAACTGTAAAAAATATTAACAAGATGTTTGCCTTCCTTATCCTTTTAGGACTTGCATTCGTATAGAATGAGATAAATTCAAAATATCAAAAAAGAGTCTCAACGATCATGTGTTCATGGACATACAACCATCAGTTCCGAGACGAGATCTGCTATACCTGGCCTAGTACTGCTGTAGTTGGAGTTTCTTAGTTCATGTAATAAGGTGGTGGTAAGTTTCTTTATGATGACCGAAAAACATATGTCAATGAAAAGAGATAGCCTAGAAAATTAAAAAATAAAGCCTTCAATACCATGCCTTCCTGTGCAGTCACCCACCCAAGTACTGACATGGTCCAACCCTGCTTGACTTCAGTGATCAGACGTGAACTGGTATACTTAAGCTGATATGGCTGTAGGCATGGTAAACTGTAAAAAAATATTAACAAGATGTTTGCCTTCCTTATCCTTTTAGGTTTTGCATTCATATCGAATGAGATAAATTCGAAATATCAAAAAAGATTCTAAGCGATCATATGTCCGTCAACATACAACCATCAGATCCGAGACGAGATCCGCTATCCCTGGCCTAGTACTGCTGTAGTTGGAGTTTCTTAGTTCATGTAATAAGGTGGTGGTTAGTTTCTTTATGCTGACAGATAACCATTTGTCGATGAAAAGAGATAGACTAGAAAAATAAGAAATAAAGCCTGCATCACCATGTGTTCCAATGCAGTCACCCACCCAAGTACTGACATGGCCCAACCCTGCATGACTTCAGTGATGAGACGTGAACTTGTATACTTAGGCTGATATGGCTGTAGGCATGGTAAACTGTAAAAAATATTAACAAGATGTTTGCCTTTCTTATCCTCTTAGGACTTGCATTCATATAGAATGAGATTGAATCGAAATATGGAAACAGAATCTCAAAGATCATATGTTCGTCGATATACAAACATCAGTTCCGAGACAAGATCTGCGATCCCTCGCCTAGTATTGCTGTAGTTGAAGTTTCTTAGTTCATGTGATAAAGTCATGGCTAGTTTCTTTATGCTGACAGATAACCATTTGTCGATGAAAAGAGATAGACTAGAAAATTAAGAAATAAAGCCTGCATCACCATGTGTTCCAATGCAGTCACCCACCCAAGTACTGACATGGCCCGACCCTGCTTGACTTCAGTGATCAGACGTGAACTGGTATACTTAGGCTGATATGGCTGTAGGCATTGTAAACTGTAAAAAAATATTAACAAGATGTTTGCCTTCCTTATCCTTTTAGGACTTGCATTCGTATAGAATGAGATAAATTCAAAATATCAAAAAAGAGTCTCAACGATCATGTGTTCATGGACATACAACCATCAGTTCCGAGACGAGATCTGCTATACCTGGCCTAGTATTGCTGTAGTTGGAGTTTCTTAGTTCATGTAATAAGGTGGTGGTTAGTTTCTTTATGATGACCGAAAAACATATGTCAATGAAAAGAGATAGCCTAGAAAATTAAAAAATAAAGCCTGCATCACCATGTGCTCCAATGCAGTCACTCACCAAAGTACTGACATGACCCGACCCTGCTTGACTTCAGTGATCAGACGTGAACTGGTATACTTAGGCTGATATGGCTGTAGGCATGGTAAACTATAAAAAAATATTAACAAGATGTTTGCCTTCCTTATCCTCTTAGGACTTGCGTTCATATAGAGTGAGATTGAATCGAAATATGGAAACAGAATCTCCAAGATCATATGTTTGTCGACATACAACCATCAGTTCCGAGACGAGATCTGCTATCCCTGGCCTAGTACTGCTGTAGTTGGAGTTTCTTAGTTCATGTAATAAGGTGGTGGTTAGTTTCTTTATGCTGACCGATAACCATATGTCAATGAAAAGAGATAGCCTAGAAAATTAAAAAATAAAGCCTTCAATACCATGCCTTCCTGTGCAGTCACCCACCCAAGTACTGACATGGTCCAACCCTGCTTGACTTCAGTGATCAGACGTGAACTGGTATACTTAAGCTGATATGGCTGTAGGCATGGTAAACTGTAAAAAAATATTAACAAGATGTTTGCCCTCCTTATCCTTTTAGGTTTTGCATTCATATCGAATGAGATAAATTCGAAATATCAAAAAAGATTCTAAGCGATCATATGTCCGTCAACATACAACCATCAGATCCGAGACGAGATCCGCTATCCCTGGCCTAGTACTGCTGTAGTTGGAGTTTCTTAGTTCATGTAATAAGGTGGTGGTTAGTTTCTTTATGCTGACAGATAACCATTTGTCGATGAAAAGAGATAGACTAGAAAAATAAGAAATAAAGCCTGCATCACCATGTGTTCTAATGCAGTCACCCACCCAAGTACTGACATGGCCCAACCCTGCATGACTTCAGTGATGAGACGTGAACTTGTATACTTAGGCTGATATGGCTGTAGGCATGGTAAACTGTAAAAAATATTAACAAGATGTTTGCCTTTCTTATCCTCTTAGGACTTGCATTCATATAGAATGAGATTGAATCGAAATATGGAAACAGAATCTCAAAGATCATATGTTCGTCGATATACAAACATCAGTTCCGAGACAAGATCTGCGATCCCTCGCCTAGTATTGCTGTAGTTGAAGTTTCTTAGTTCATGTGATAAAGTCATGGCTAGTTTCTTTATGCATACAGATAACCATTTGTCGATGAAAAGAGATAGACTAGAAAATTAAGAAATAAAGCCTGCATCACCATGTGTTCCAATGCAGTCACCCACCCAAGTACTGACATGGCCCGACCCTGCTTGACTTCAGTGATCAGACGTGAACTGGTATACTTAGGCTGATATGGCTGTAGGCATTGTAAACTGTAAAAAAATATTAACAAGATGTTTGCCTTCCTTATCCTTTTAGGACTTGCATTCGTATAGAATGAGATAAATTCAAAATATCAAAAAAGAGTCTCAACGATCATGTGTTCATGGACATACAACCATCAGTTCCGAGACGAGATCTGCTATACCTGGCCTAGTATTGCTGTAGTTGGAGTTTCTTAGTTCATGTAATAAGGTGGTGGTTAGTTTCTTTATGATGACCGAAAAACATATGTCAATGAAAAGAGATAGCCTAGAAAATTAAAAAATAAAGCCTGCATCACCATGTGCTCCAATGCAGTCACTCACCAAAGTACTGACATGACCCGACCCTGCTTGACTTCAGTGATCAGACGTGAACTGGTATACTTAGGCTGATATGGCTGTAGGCATGGTAAACTGTAAAAAAATATTAACAAGATGTTTGCCTTCCTTATCCTCTTAGGACTTGCATTCATATAGAATGAGATTGAATCGAAATATGGAAACAGAATCTCCAAGATCATATGTTCGTCGACATACAACCATCAGTTCCGAGACGAGATCTGCTATCCCTGGCCTAGTACTGCTGTAGTTGGAGTTTCTTAGTTCATGTAATAAGGTGGTGGTTAGTTTCTTTATGCTGACCGATAACCATATGTCAATGAAAAGAGATAGCCTAGAAAATTAAAAAATAAAGCCTACAATACCATGCCTTCCTGTGCAGTCACCCACCCAAGTACTGACATGGTCCAACCCTGCTTGACTTCAGTGATCAGACGTGAACTGGTATACTTAAGCTGATATGGCTGTAGGCATGGTAAACTGTAAAAAAATATTAACAAGATGTTTGCCTTCCTTATCCTTTTAGGTTTGGCATTCATATCGAATGAGATAAATTCGAAATATCAAAAAAGAGTCTCAACGATCATATGTCCGTCAACATACAACCATCAGATCCGAGACGAGATCTGCTATCCCTGGCCTAGTACTGCTGTAGTTGGAGTTTCTTAGTTCATGTAATAAGGTGGTGGTTAGTTTCTTTATGCTGACAGATAACCATTTATCGATGAAAAGAGATGGACTAGAAAATTAAGAAATAAAGCCTGCATCACCATGTGTTCCAATGCAGTCACCCACCCAAGTACTGACATGGCCCGACCCTGCATGACTTCAGTGATGAGACGTGAACTTGTATACTTAGGCTGGTATGGCTGTAGGCATGGTAAACTGTAAAAAATATTAACAAGATGTTTGCCTTCCTTATCCTTTTAGGACTTGCATTCGTATAGAATGAGATAAATTCAAAATATCAAAAAAGAGTCTCAACGATCATGTGTCCATGGACATACAACCATCAGTTCCGAGACGAGATCTGCTATCCCTGGCCTAGTACTGCTGTAGTTGGAGTTTCTTAGTTCATGTAATAAGGTGGTGGTTAGTTTCTTTATGCTGACAGATAACCATTTATCGATGAAAAGAGATGGACTAGAAAATTAAGAAATAAAGCCTGCATCACCATGTGTTCCAATGCAGTCACCCACCCAAGTACTGACATGGCCCGACCCTGCATGACTTCAGTGATGAGACGTGAACTTGTATACTTAGGCTGATATGGCTGTAGGCATGGTAAACTGTAAAAAATATTAACAAGATGTTTGCCTTTCTTATCCTCTTAGGACTTGCATTCGTATAGAATGAGATTGAATCGAAATATGGAAACAGAATCTCAAAGATCATATGTCCGTCGACATACAAACATCAGTTCCGAGACAAGATCTGCTATCCCTGGCCTAGTACTGCTGTAGTTGGAGTCTCTTAGGTCATGTGATAAAAACGTGGTTAGTTTCTTTATGCTGACCGATAACAATTTGTCGATGAAAAGAGATAGCCTAGAAAATTAAAAAAAAAGCCTACACAACCATGTGTTCCTATGCAGTCACCCACCCAAGTACTGACATGGCCGGACCCTGCTTGACTGCAGTGATCAGACGAGAACTGGTATACAAAGGCTGATATGGCTGTAGGCATAGTAACTGTAAAAAATATTAACAAGATGTTTGCCTTCCTTATCCTTTTAGGACTTGCATTCGTATAGAATGAGATAAATTCAAAATATCAAAAAAGAGTCTCAACGATCATGTGTTCATGGACATACAACCATCAATTCCGGGACGAGATCTGCTATACCTGGCCTAGTACTGCTGTAGTTGGAGTTTCTTAGTTCATGTAATAAGGTGGTGGTTAGTTTCTTTATGATGACCGAAAAACATATGTCAATGAAAAGAGATAGCCTAGAAAATTAAAAAATAAAGCCTGCATCACCATGTGCTCCAATGCAGTCACCCACCCAAGTACTGACATGACCCGACTCTGCTTGACTTCAGTGATCAGACGTGAACTGGTATACTTAGGCTGATATGGCTGTAGGCATGGTAAACTGTAAAAAAATATTAACAAGATGTTTGCCTTCCTTATCCTTTTAGGTTTTGCATTCATATCGAAGGAGATAAATTCGAAATATCAAAAAAGAGTCTCAACGATCATATGTCCGTCAACATACAACCATCAGATCCGAGACGAGATCTGCTATCCCTGGCCTAGTACTGCTGTAGTTGGAGTTTCTTAGTTCATGTAATAAGGTGGTGGCTAGTCTTTTATGCTGACGGATAACCATATGTCAATGAAAAGAGATAGCCTAGAAAATTAAAAAATAAAGCCTACAATACCATGCCTTCCTGTGCAGTCACCCACCCAAGTACTGACATGGTCCAACCCTGCTTGACTTCAGTGATCAGACGTGAACTGGTATACTTAGGCTGATATGGCTGTAGGCATGGTAAATTGTAAAAAATATTAACAAGATGTTTGCCTTTCTTATCCTCTTTGGACTTGCATTCATATAAAATGAGATTGAATCGAAATATGGAAACAGAATCTCCAAGATCATATGTTCGTCGACATACAACCATCAGTTCCGAGACAAGATCTGCGATCCCTCGCCTAGTATTGCTGTAGTTGAAGTTTCTTAGTTCATGTGATAAAGTCATGGCTAGTTTCTTTATGCTGACAGATGACCATTTGTCGATGAAAAGAGATAGACTAGAAAATTAAGAAATAAAGCCTGCATCACCATGTGTTCCAATGCAGTCACCCACCCAAGTACTGACGTGGCCCGACCCTGCTTGACTTCAGTGATCAGACGTGAACTGGTATACTTAAGCTGATATGGCTGTAGGCATGGTAAACTGTAAAAAAATATTAACAAGATGTTTGCCTTCCTTATCCTTTTAGGTTTTGCATTCATATCGAATGAGATAAATTCGAAATATCAAAAAAGAGTCTCAACGATCATATGTCCGTCAACATACAACCATCAGATCCGAGACGAGATCTGCTATCCCTGGCCTAGTACTGCTGTAGTTGGAGTTTCTTAGTTCATGTAATAAGGTGGTGGTTAGTTTCTTTATGCTGACAGATAACCATTTGTCGATGAAAAGAGATAGACTAGAAAAATAAGAAATAAAGCCTGCATCACCATGTGTTCCAATGCAGTCACCCACCCAAGTACTGACATGGCCCGACCCTGCATGACTTCAGTGATGAGACGTGAACTTGTATACTTAGGCTGATATGGCTGTAGGCATTGTAAACTGTAAAAAAATATTAACAAGATGTTTGCCTTCCTTATCCTTTTAGGACTTGCATTCATATCGAATGAGATAAATTCGAGATATCAAAAAAGAGTCTCAACAATCATATGTCCGTCAACATACAACCATCAGTTCCGAGACGAGATCTGCTATCCCTGGCCTAGTACTGCTGTAGTTGGAGTTTCTTAGTTCATGTTATAAGGTGGTGGTTAGTTTCTTTATTCTGACCGATAACCATTTTTCGATGAAAAGAGAAAGCCTAGAAAATAAAAAAAAGCCTACACCACCATGTGTTCCTATGCAGTCACCCACCCAAGTACTGACATGTCCCGACCCTGCTTGACTTCAGTGATGAGACGTGAACTGGTATACTTAGGCTGATATGGCTGTAGGCATGGTAAATTGTAAAAAATATTAACAAGATGTTTGCCTTTCTTATCCTCTTAGGACTTGCATTCATATAAAATGAGATTGAATCGAAATATCAAAAAAGTGTCTCAACGATCATGTGTTCATGGACATAAAACCATCAGTTCCGAGACAAAATCTGCGATTCCTGGCCTAGTATTGCTGTAGTAGGAGTTCCTTAGTTCATGTGATAAATTCATGGCTAGTTTCTTTATGCTGACAGATAACCATTTGTCGATGAAAAAAGATAGCCTAGAAGATTAAAAAATAAAGCCTGCATCACCATGTCCTGCATCCCTGGCCTAGTATTGCTGTAGTTGGAGTTTCTTAGGTCATGTGATAAAAACCTGGTTAGTTTCTTTATGCTGACCGATAACCATTTGTCGATGAAAAGAGATAGCCTACACCACCATGTGTTCCTATACAGTCACCCACCCAAGTACTGATATGGCCCGACTCTGCTTGACTTCAGTTATCAGACAAAAACTTGTATACCCAGGGTGGTATGGCCGTAGGCATAGTAAACTGTAAAAAATATTAACAAGATGTTTGCCTTCCTTATCCTTTTAGGACTTGCATTCATATAGATTGAGATTGAATCGAAATATGGAAACAGAGTCTCCAAGATCATACGCCGTCAACATAAAACCATCAGTTCCGAGACAAAATCTGCGATTCCTGGCCTAGTATTGCTGTAGTAGGAGCTCCTTAGTTCATGTGATAAATTCATGGCTAGTTTCTTTATGCTGACAGATAACCATTTGTCGATCAAAAGAGATAGCCTAGAAAATTAAAAAATAAAGCCTGCATCACCATGTGTTCCAATGCAGTCACCCTCTTAAATACTGACATGGCCCGACCCTGCTTGACTTCAGTGATCAGACGTGAACTGGTATACTTAGGCTGATATGGCTGTAGGCATGGTAAACTGTAAAAAAATATTAACAATATGTTTGCCTTCCTTATCCTTTTAGGACTTGCATTCATATCGAATGAGATAAATTCGAAATATCAAAAAAGAGTCTCAACGATCATGTGTTCATGGACATACAAGCATCAGTTCCGAGACAAAATCTGCGATCCCTGGCCTAGTATTGCTGTAGTTGGAGTCTCTTAGGTCATGTGATAAACACGTGGTTAGTTTTTTTATGCTGACCGATAACAATTTGTCGATGAAAAGATATAGCCTAGAAAATTGAAAAATAAAGCCTACAATACCATGCAATCCTGTGCAGTCACCCACCCAAGTACTGACATGACCCGACCCTGCTTGACTTCAGTGATCAGACGTGAACTGTTATACTTAGGCTGATATGGCTGTAGGCATGGTAAACTGTAAAAAAAATTAACAAGATGTTTGCCTTCCTTATCCTCTTAGGACTTGCATACATATAGAATGAGATTGAATCGAAATATGGAAACAGAATCTCCAAGATCATATGTTCGTCGACATACAACCATCAGTTCCGAGACGAGATCTGCTATCCCTGGCCTAGTACTGCTGTAGTTGGAGTTTCTTAGTTCATGTAATAAGGTGGTGGTTAGTTTCTTTATGCTGACCGATAACCATATGTCAATGAAAAGAGATAGCCCACAAAATTAAAAAATAAAGCCTACAATACCATGCCTTCCTGTGCAGTCACCCACCCAAGTACTGACATGGTCCAACCCTGCTTGACTTCAGTGATCAGACGTGAACTGGTATACTTAAGCTGATATGGCTGTAGGCATGGTAAACTGTAAAAAAATATTAACAAGATGTTTGCCTTCCTTATCCTTTTAGGTTTTGCATTCATATCGAATGAGATAAATTCGAAATATCAAAAAAGAGTCTCAACGATCATATGTCCGTCAACATACAACCATCAGATCCGAGACGAGATCTGCTATCTCTGGCCTAGTACTGCTGTAGTTGGAGTTTCTTAGTTCATGTAATAAGGTGGTGGTTAGTTTCTTTATGCTGACAGATAACCATTTGTCGATGAAAAGAGATAGACTAGAAAATTAAGAAATAAAGCCTGCATCACCATGTTGTCCAATGCAGTCACCCACCCAAGTACTGACATGGCCCGACCCTTCATGACTTCAGTGATGAGACGTGAACTGTTATACTTAGGCTGATATGGCTGTAGGCATGGTAAACTGTAAAAAATATTAACAAGATGTTTGCCTTCCTTATCCTCTTAGGACTTGCATTCATATAGAATGAGATTGAATCGAAATATGGAAACAGAATCTCCAAGATCATATGTTCGTCGACATACAACGATCAGTTCCGAGACGAGATCTGCTATCCCTGGCCTAGTACTGCTATAGTTGGAGTTTCTTAGTTCATGTAATAAGGTGGTGGTTAGTTTCTTTATGCTGACCGATAACCATATGTCAATGAAAAGAGATAGCCTAGAAAATTAAAAAATAAAGCCTACAATACCATGCCTTCCTGTGCAGTCACCCACCCAAGTACTGACATGGTCCAACCCTGCTTGACTTCAGTGATCAGACGTGAACTGGTATACTTAAGCTGATATGGCTGTAGGCATGGTAAACTGTAAAAAAATATTAACAAGATGTTTGCCTTCCTTATCCTTTTAGGTTTTGCATTCATATCGAATGAGATAAATTCGAAATATCAAAAAAGAGTCTCAACGATCATATGTCCGTCAACATACAACCATCAGATCCGAGACGAGATCTGCTATCCCTGGCCTAGTACTGCTGTAGTTGGAGTTTCTTAGTTCATGTAATAAGGTGCTGGTTAGTTTCTTTATGCTGACAGATAACCATTTGTCGATGAAAAGAGATAGCCTAGAAAATTAAAAAAAAAGCCTACACAACCATGTGTTCCTATGCAGTCAGCCACCCAAGTACTGACATGGCCGGACCCTGCTTGACTGCAGTGATCAGACGAGAACTGGTATACTTAGGCTGATATGGCTGTAGGCATGGTAAACTGTAAAAATATTAACAAGATGTTTGCCTTTCTTATCCTCTTAGGACTTGCATTCATATAGAATGAGATTGAATCGAAATATGGAAACACAGTCTCCAAGATCATACGCCGTCAACATAAAACCATCAGTTCCGAGACAAAATCTGCGACTCCTGGCCTAGTATTGCTGTAGTAGGAGTTCCTTAGTTCATGTGATAAATTCATGGCTAGTTTCTTTATGCTGACAGATAACCATTTGTCGATGAAAAGAGATAGCCTAGAAAATTAAAAAATAAAGCCTGCATCACCATGTGTTCCAATGCAGTCACCCACCCAGGTAATGACATGACCCGATCCTGCTTGACTTCAGTGATCAGACGTGAACTGTTATACTTAGGCTGATACGGCTGTAGGCATGGTAAACTGTAAAAAAATATTAACAAGATGTTTGCCTTCCTTATCCTCTTAGGACTTGCATTCATATAGAATGAGATTGAATCGAAATATGGAAACAGAATCTCCAAGATCATATGTTCGTCGACATACAACCATCAGTTCCGAGACGAGATCTGCTATCCCTGGCCTAGTACTGCTGTAGTTGGAGTTTCTTAGTTCATGTAATAAGGTGGTGGTTAGTTTCTTTATGCTGACAGATAACCATATGTCAATGAAAAGAGATAGCCTAGAAAATTAAAAAATAAAGCCTTCAATACCATGCCTTCCTGTGCAGTCACCCACCCAAGTACTGACATGGCCGGACCCTGCTTGACTGCAGTGATCAGACGAGAACTGGTATACCAAGGCTGATATGGCTGTAGGCATAGTAACTGTAAAAAATATTAACGAGATGTTTGCCTTCCTTATCCTTTTAGGACTTGCATTCGTATAGATTGAGATTGAATCGAAATATGGAAACAGAGTCTCCAAGATCATACGCCGTCAACATAAAACCATCAGTTCCGAGACAAAATCTGCGATTCCTGGCCTAGTATTGCTGTAGTAGGAGCTCCTTAGTTCATGTGATAAAGTCATGGCTAGTTTCTTTATGCTGACAGATAACCATTTGTCGATGAAAAGTGATAGCCTAGAAAATTAAAAAAAAAGCCTACACAACCATGTGTTCCTATGCAGTCACCCACCCAAGTACTGACATGGCCGGACCCTGCTTGACTGCAGTGATCAGACGAGAACTGGTATACCAAGGCTGATATGGCTGTAGGCATAGTAACTGTAAAAAATATTAACAAGATGTTTGCCTTCCTTATCCTTTTAGGACTTGCATTCGTATAGAATGAGATTGAATCGAACTATGGAAACAGAATCTCCAAGATCATATGTTCGTCGACATACAACCATCAGTTCCGAGACGAGATCTGCTATCCCTGGCCTAGTACTGCTGTAGTTGGAGTTTCTTAGTTCATGTAATAAGGTGGTGGTTAGTTTCTTTATGCTGACCGATAACCATATGTCAATGAAAAGAGATAGCCTAGAAAATTAAAAAATAAAGCCTACAATACCATGCCTTCCTGTGCAGTCACCCACCCAAGTACTGACATGGTCCAACCCTGCTTGACTTCAGTGATCAGACGTGAACTGGTATACTTAAGCTGATATGGCTGTAGGCATGGTAAACTGTAAAAAAATATTAACAAGATGTTTGCCTTCCTTATCCTTTTAGGTTTTGCATTCATATCGAATGAGATAAATTCGAAATATCAAAAAAGAGTCTCAACGATCATATGTCCGTCAACATACAACCATCAGATCCGAGACGAGATCCGCTATCCCTGGCCTAGTACTGCTGTAGTTGGAGTTTCTTAGTTCATGTAATAAGGTGGTGGTTAGTTTCTTTATGTTGACAGATAACCATTTGTCGATGAAAAGAGATAGACTAGAAAAATAAGAAATAAAGCCTGCATCACCATGTGTTCCAATGCAGTCAGCCACCCAAGTACTGACATGGCCCGACCCTGCATGACTTCAGTGATGAGACGTGAACTTGTATACTTAGGCTGATATGGCTGTAGGCATGGTAAACTGTAAAAAATATTAACAAGATGTTTGCCTTTCTTATCCTCTTAGGACTTGCATTCATATAGAATGAGATTGAATCGAAATATGGAAACAGAATCTCAAAGATCATATGTTCGTCGACATACAAACATCAGTTCCGAGACAAGATCTGCGATCCCTCGCCTAGTATTGCTGTAGTTGAAGTTTCTTAGTTCATGTGATAAAGTCATGGCTAGTTTCTTTATGCTGACAGATAACCATTTGTCGATGAAAAGAGATAGACTAGAAAATTAAGAAATAAAGCCTGCATCACCATGTGTTCCAATGCAGTCACCCACCCAAGTACTGACATGGCCCGACCCTGCTTGACTTCAGTGATCAGACGTGAACTGGTAAACTTAGGCTGATATGGCTGTAGGCATTGTAAACTGTAAGAAAATATTAACAAGATGTTTGCCTTCCTTATCCTTTTAGGACTTGCATTCGTATAGAATGAGATAAATTCAAAATATCAAAAAAGAGTCTCAACGATCATTTGTTCATGGACATACAACCATCAGTTCCGAGACGAGATCTGCTATACCTGGCCTAGTACTGCTGTAGTTGGAGTTTGTTAGTTCATGTAATAAGGTGGTGGTTAGTTTCTTTATGATGACCGATAACCATATGTCAATGAAAAGAGATAGCCTAGAAAATTAAAAATAAAGCCTACAATACCATGCCTTCCTGTGCAGTCACCCACCCAAGTACTGACATGTCCCGACCCTGCTTGACTTCAGTGATGAGACGTGAACTGGTATACTTAGGCTGATATGGCTGTAGGCATGGTAAATTGTAAAAAATATTAACAAGATGTTTGCCTTTCTTATCCTCTTAGGACTTGCATTCATATAAAATGAGATTGAATCGAAATATGGAAACAGAATCTCCAAGATCATATGTTTGTCAACATACAACCATCAGTTCCGAGACAAGATCTGCGATCCCTCGCCTAGTATTGCTGTAGTTGAAGTTTCTTAGTTCATGTGATAAAGTCATGGCTAGTTTCTTTATGCTGACAGATGACCATTTGTCGATGAAAAGAGATAGACTAGAAAATTAAGATATAAAGCCTGCATCACCATGTGTTCCAATGCAGTCACCCACCCAAGTACTGACGTGGCCCGACCCTGCTTGACTTCAGTGATCAGACGTGAACTGGTATACTTAGGCTAATATGGCTGTAGGCATTGTAAACTGTAAAAGAATATTAACAAGATGTTTGCCTTCCTTATCCTTTTAGGACTGGCATTCATATCGAATGAGATAAATTCGAAATATCAAAAAAGTGTCTCAACGATCATGTGTTCATGGACATAAAACCATCAGTTCCGAGACAAAATCTGCGATTCCTGGCCTAGTATTGCTGTAGTAGGAGTTCCTTAGTTCATGTGATAAATTCATGGCTAGTTTCTTTATGCTGACAGATAACCATTTGTCGATGAAAAGAGATAGCCTAGAAAATTAAAAAATAAAGCCTGCATCACCATGTCCTGCATCCCTGGCCTAGTATTGCTGTAGTTGGAGTTTCTTAGGTCATGTGATAAAAACCTGGTTAGCTTCTTTATGCTGACCGATAACCATTTGTCGATGAATAGAGATAGCCTACACCACCATGTGTTCCTATACAGTCACCCACCCAAGTACTGATATGGCCCGACTCTGCTTGACTTCAGTTATCAGACAAGAACTTGTATACCCAGGGTGGTATGGCCGTGGGCATAGTAAGCTGTAAAAAATTTTAACAAGATGTTTGCCTTCCTTATCCTTTTAGGACTTGCATTCATATAGATTGAGATTGAATCGAAATATGGAAACAGAGTCTCCAAGATCATACGCCGTCAACATAAAACCATCAGTTCCGAGACAAAATCTGCGATTCCTGGCCTAGTATTGCTGTAGTAGGAGCTCCTTAGTTCATGTGATAAAGTCATGGCTAGTTTCTTTATGCTGACAGATAACCATTTGTCGATGAAAAGAGATAGCCTAGAAAATTAAAAAATAAAGCCTGCATCACCATGTGTTCCAATGCAGTCACCCATCCAAGTACTGACATGGCCCGACCCTGCTTGACATCAGTGATCAGACGTGAACTGGTATACTAAGGCTGATATGGCTGTAGGCATGGTAAACTGTAAAAAAATATTAACAAGATGTTTGCCTTCCTTATCCTTTTAGGACTTGCATTCATATCGAATGAGATAAATTCGAAATATCAAAAAAGAGTCTCAACGATCATGTGTTCATGGACATACAACCATCAGTTCCGAGACAAAATCTGCGATCCCTGGCCTAGTATTGCTGTAGTTGGAGTTTTTTAGGTCATGTGATAAAAACGTGGTTAGTTTCTTTATGCTGACCGATAACCATTTGTCGATGAAAAGAGATAGCCTAGAAAATTAAAAAAAAAGCCTACACAACCATGTGTTCCTATGCAGTCACCCAGCCATGTACTGACATGGCCGGACCCTGCTTGACTGCAGTGATCAGACGAGAACTGGTATACTTAGGCTGATATGGCTGTAGGCATGGTAAACTGTAAAAATATTAACAAGATGTTTGCCTTTCTTATCCTCTTAGGACTTGCATTCATATAGAATGAGATTGAATCGAAATATGGAAACAGAGTCTCCAAGATCATACGCCGTCAACATAAAACCATCAGTTCCGAGACAAAATCTGCGATTCCTGGCCTAGTATTGCTGTAGTAGGAGTTCCTTAGTTCATGTGATAAAGTCATGGCTAGTTTCTTTATGCTGACAGATGACCATTGGTCGATGAAAAGAGATAGACTAGAAAATTAAGAAATAAAGACTGCATCACCATGTGTTCCAATGCAGTCACCCACCCAAGTACTGACGTGGCCCGACCCTGCTTGACTTCAGTGATCAGACGTGAACTGGTATACTTAGGCTAATATGGCTGTAGGCATTGTAAACTGTAAAAAAATATTAACAAGATGTTTGCCTTCCTTATCCTTTTAGGACTGGCATTCATATCGAATGAGATAAATTCGAAATATCAAAAAAGAGTCTCAACGATCATGTGTTCATTGACATAAAACCATCAGTTCCGAGACAAAATCTGCGATTCCTGGCCTAGTATTGCTGTAGTAGGAGTTCCTTAGTTCATGTGATAAATTCATGGTTAGTTTCTTTATGCTGACAGATAACCATTTGTCGATGAAAAGAGATAGCCTAGAAAATTAAAAAATAAAGCCTGCATCACCATGTCCTGCATCCCTGGCCTAGTATTGCTGTAGTTGGAGTTTCTTAAGTCATGTGATAAAAACCTGGTTAGTTTCTTTATGCTGACCGATAACCATTTTTCGATGAAAAGAGATAGCCTACACCACCATGTGTTCCTATACAGTCACCCACCAAAGTACTGATATGGCAGGACTCTGCTTGACTTCAGTTATCAGACAAGAACTTGTATACCCAGGGTGGTATGGCCGTAGGCATAGTAAACTGTAAAAAATATTAACAAGATGTTTGACTTCCTTATCCTTTTAGGACTTGCATTCATATAAAATGAGATTGAATCGAAATATGGAAACAGAATTTCCAAGATCATATGTTCGTCGACATACAACCATCAGTTCCGAGACAAGATCTGCGATCCCTCGCCTAGTATTGCTGTAGTTGAAGTTTCTTAGTTCATGTGATAAAGTCATGGCTAGTTTCTTTATGCTGACAGATGACCATTTGTCGATGAAAAGAGATAGCCTAGAAAATTAAAAAATAAAGCCTGCATCACCATGTGTTCAAATGCAGTCACCGACCCAAGTACTGACATGGCCCGACCCTGCTTGACTTCATTGATCAGACGTGAACTGGTATACTTAGGCTGATATGGCTGTAGGCATGGTAAACTGTAAAAAAATATTAACAAGATGTTTGCCTTCCTTAGCCTTTTAGGACTTGCATTCATATCGAATGAGACAAATTCGAAATATCAAAAAAGGGACTCAACGATCATGTGTTCATGGACATACAGCCATCAGTTCCGAGACAAAATCTGCGATCCCTAGCCTAGTATTGCTGTAATTGGAGTTTCTTAGGTCATGTGATAAAAACGTGGTTAGTTTCTTTATTCTGACCGATAACCATTTGTCGATGAAAAGAGATAGCGTAGAAAATTAAAAAAAAAGCCTACAACACCATGTGTTCCTATGCAGTCACCCATCCAAGTACTGACATGTCCCGACCCTGCTTGACTTCAGTGATCCGACAAGAACTTGTATACCCTGGGTGGTATGGCCCTAGGCATAGTAAACTGTAAAAAATATTAACAAGATGTTTGCCTTTCTTATCCTCTTAGGACTTGCATTCATATAGAATGAGATTGAATCGAAATATGGAAACAGAGTCTCCAAGATCATACGCCGTCAACATAAAACCATCAGTTCCGAGACAAAATCTGCGATTCCTGGCCTATTATTGCTGTAGTAGGAGTTCGTTAGTTCATGTGATAAAGTCATGGCTAGTTTCTTTATGCTGACAGATAACCATTTGTCGATGAAAAGAGATAGCCTAGAAAATTAAAAAATAAAGCCTGCATCACCATGTGTTCCAATGCAGTCACCCATCCAAGTACTGACATGGCCCGACCCTGCTTGACTTCAGTGATCAGACGTGAACTGGTATACTTAGGCTGATATGGCTGTAGGCATGGTAAACTGTAAAAAAATATTAACAAGATGTTTGCCTTCCTTATCCTTTTAGGACTTGCATTCATATCGAATGAGATAAATTCGAAATATCAAAAAAGAGTCTCAACGATCATGTGTTCATGGACATACAACCATCAGTTCCGAGACAAAATCTGCGATTCCTGGCCTAGTATTGCTGTAGTTGGAGTTTCTTAGGTCATGTGATAAAAACGTGGTTAGTTTCTTTATTCTGACCGATAACCATTTGTCGATGAAAAGAGATAGCGTAGAAAATTAAAAAAAAAGCCTACAACACCATGTGTTCCTATGCAGTCACCCACCCAAGTACTGACATGTCCCGACCCTGCTTGACTTCAGTGATCCGAAAAGAACTTGTATACCCTGGGTGGTATGGCCCTAGGCATAGTAAACTGTAAAAAATATTAACAAGATGTTTGCCTTTCTTATCCTCTTAGGACTTGCATTCATATAGAATGAGATTGAATCGAAATATGGAAACAGAGTCTCCAAGATCATACGCCGTAAACATAAAACCATCAGTTCCGAGACAAAATCTGCGATTCCTGGCCTATTATTGCTGTAGTAGGAGTTCCTCTGTTCATGTGATAAAGTCATGGCTAGTTTCTTTATGCTGACAGATAACCATTTGTCGATGAAAAGAGATAGCCTAGAAAATTAAAAAATAAAGCCTGCATCACCATGTGTTCCAATGCAGTCACCCATCCAAGTACTGACATGGCCCGACCCTGCTTGACTTCAGTGATCAGACGTGAACTGGTATACTTAGGCTGATATGGCTGTAGGCATGGTAAACTGTAAAAAAATATTAACAAGATGTTTGCCTTCCTTATCCTTTTAGGACTTGCATTGATATAGAATGAGATTGAATCGAAATATGGAAACAGAGTCTCCAAGATCATATGTCCGTCGACATACAACCATCAGTTCCGAGACAAAATCTGCAATTCCTGGCCTAGTATTGCTGTAGTTGGAGTTTCTTAGTTCAAGTGATAAAGTCGTGGTTAGTTTCTTTATGCTGAACGATAACCATTTGTCGATGAAAAGAGATAGTCTAGAAAATTAAAAAATAAAGCCTACATCACCATGTGTTCCTATGCAGTCACCCACCCAAGTACTGACATGGCCCGACCCTGCTTGACTTCAATGATCAGACGAGAACTGCTATACCCAGGGTGGTATGTCCGTAGGCATATTGAACTGTAAAAATATTAACAAGATGTTTGCCTTCCTTATCCTTTTAAGACTTGCATTCATATAGAATGAGATAAATGCGAAATATCAAAACAGAGTCTCAACGATCATGTGTTCATGGACATACAACCATCAGTTCCGAGACGAGATCTGCTATCCCTGGCCTAGTACTGCTGTAGGTGGAGTTTCTTAGTTCAAGTGATAAAGTCGTGGTTAGTTTCTTTATGCTGACAGATAACCATTTGTCGATGAAAGAAGATAGCCTAGAAAATTAAAAAATAAAGCCTACATCACCATGTGTTCCTATGCAGTCACCCACCCAAGTACTGACATGGTTCGACCCTGCTTGATTTCAGTGATTAGACGAGAACTGCTATACCCAGGGTGGTATGGCCGTAGGCATATTGAACTGTAAAAAATATTAACAAGATGTTTGCCTTCCTTATCCTTTTAAGACTTGCATTCATATAGAATGAGATAAATTCGAAATATCAAAACAGAGTCTCAACGATCATGTGTTCATGGACATACAACCATCAGTTCCGAGACGAGATCTGCTATCCCTGGCCTAGTACTGCTGTAGGTGGAGTTTCTTAGTTCATGTGATAAAGTCGTGGTTAGTTTCTTTATGCTGACAGATAACCATTTGTCGATGAAAGAAGATAGCCTAGAAAATTAAAAAATAAAGCCTACATCACCATGTGTTCCTATGCAGTCACCCACCCAAGTACTGACATGGCCCGACCCCGCTTGACTTCAGTGATCAGACGAGAACTGCTATACCCAGGGTGGTATGGCCGTAGGCATATTGAACTGTAAAAAATATTAACAAGATGTTTGCCTTCCTTATCCTTTTAAGACTTGCATTCATATAGAATGAGATAAATTCGAAATATCAAAACAGAGTCTCAACGATGATGTGTTCATGGACATACAACCATCAGTTCCGAGACGAGATCTGCTATCCCTGGCCTAGTACTGCTGTAGGTGGAGTTTCTTAATTCATGTGATAAAGTCGTGGTTAGTTTCTTTATGCTGACCGATAACCATTTGTCGATGAAAGGAGATAGCCTAGAAAATTAAAAAAATAAAGCCTACATCACCATGTGTTCCTATGCAGTCACCCACCCAAGTACTGACATGGCCCGACCCTGCTTGACTTCAATGATCAGACGAGAACTGCTATACCCAGGGTGGTATGTCCGTAGGCATATTGAACTGTAAAAATATTAACAAGATGTTTGCCTTCCTTATCCTTTTAAGACTTGCATTCATATAGAATGAGATAAATGCGAAATATCAAAACAGAGTCTCAACGATCATGTGTTCATGGACATACAACCATCAGTTCCGAGACGAGATCTGCTATCCCTGGCCTAGTACTGCTGTAGGTGGAGTTTCTTAGTTCAAGTGATAAAGTCGTGGTTAGTTTCTTTATGCTGACAGATAACCATTTGTCGATGAAAGAAGATAGCCTAGAAAATTAAAAAATAAAGCCTACATCACCATGTGTTCCTATGCAGTCACCCACCCAAGTACTGACATGGTTCGACCCTGCTTGATTTCAGTGATTAGACGAGAACTGCTATACCCAGGGTGGTATGGCCGTAGGCATATTGAACTGTAAAAAATATTAACAAGATGTTTGCCTTCCTTATCCTTTTAAGACTTGCATTCATATAGAATGAGATAAATTCGAAATATCAAAACAGAGTCTCAACGATCATGTGTTCATGGACATACAACCATCAGTTCCGAGACGAGATCTGCTATCCCTGGCCTAGTACTCCTGTAGGTGGAGTTTCTTAGTTCATGTGATAAAGTCGTGGTTAGTTTCTTTATGCTTACAGATAACAATTTGTCGATGAAAGAAGATAGCATAGAAAATTAAAAAATAAAGCCTACATCACCATGTGTTCCTATGCATTGACCCACCCAAGTACTGACATGGCCCGACCCTGCTTGACTTCAGTGATCAGACGAGAACTGCTATACCCAGGGTGGTATGGCCGTAGGCATATTGAGCTGTAAAAAATATTAACAAGATGTTTGCCTTCCTTATCCATTTAGGACTTGCATTCAAATAGAATGAGATAAATTCTTAATATCAAAACAGAGTCTCAACGATCATGTGTTCATGGACATACAACCATCAGTTCCGAGACGAGATCTGCTATCCCTGGCCTAGTACTGCTGTTGGTGGAGTTTCTTAGTTCATGTGATAAAGTCGTGGTTAGTTCCTTTATGCTGACCGATAACCATTTGTCGATGAAAGGAGATAGCCTAGAAAATTAAAAAAATAAAGCCTACATCACCATGTGTTCCTTTGCAGTCACCCAGCCAAGTACTGACATGGCCCGACCCTGCTTGACTTAAGTGATCAGACCCGAACTGGTATACTTAGGCTAATATGGCTCTAGGCATGGTAAACTGTAAAAAATATTAACAAGATGTTTGCCTTCCTTACCCTTTAGGGCTTGCATTCATATAGAATGAGATAAATTCGAAATATCAAAACAGAGTCTCAACGATCATGTGTTCATGGACATACAACCATCAGTTACGAGACGAGATCTGCTATCCCTGGCCTAGTACTGCTGTAGTTGGAGTTTCTTAGTTCATGTGATAAAGTCGTGGTTAGTTTCTTTATGCTGAACGATAACCATTAGCGATGAAAAGAGATAGCGTAGAAAATTAAAAATAAAGCCTACATCACCATGTGTTCCTATGCAGTCAGCCACTCAAGTACTGACATGGCCCGACCCTGCTTGACTTCAGTGATCAGACGAGAACTGGTATACCCAGGGTGGTATGGCCGTAGGCATAATAAACTGTTAAAAATATTAACAAAATGTTTGCACTCCTTATCCTTTTAGGACTTGCATTCATATAGAAGGTGATTGAATCGAAATTTGGAAACAGAGTCTCCAAAATCATATGTCCGTCGACATACAACCATCAGTTCCGAGACGAGATCTGCTATCCCTGGCCTAGTACTGCTGTAGTTGGAGTTTCTTAGTTCATGTGATAAAGTCGTAGTTAGTTTCTTTATGCTGAACGATAACCATTTGTCGATGAAAAGAGATAGCCTAGAAAATTAAAAAATAAAGCCTACATCAACATGTGTTCCTATGCAGTCAGCCAACCAAGTACTGACATGGTTCGACCCTGCTTGACTTCAATGATCAGACGAGAACTGGTATACCCAGGGAGGTATGGCCGTAGGCATAATAAACTGTTAAAAATATTAACAAAATGTTTGCACTCCTTATCCTTTTAGGACTTGCATTCATATAGAAGGTGATTGAATCGAAATTTGGAAATAGAGTCTCCAAAATCATATGTCCGTCGACATACAACCATCAGTTCCGAGACAAAATGTTGGATCCTTTGCCTTGTATTGCTGTAGTTGGAGTTTCTTAGTTCATGTGATAAAGTCGTGGTTAGTTTCTTTATGCTGACCGATAACCATTTGTCGATGAAAAGAGATAGCCTAGAAAATTAAAAAATAAAGCCTACATCAACATGTGTTCCTATGCAGTCACCCAACCAAGTACTGACATGGCCCGACCCTGCTTGACTTCAGTGATCAGACGTGAACTGCTATACCCAGGGTGGTATGGCCGTAGGCATATTGAACTGTAAAAAATATTAACAAGATGTTTGCCTTCCTTATCCTTTTAAGACTTGCATTCATATAGAATGAGATAAATTCGAAATATCAAAACAGAGTCTCAACGATCATGTGTTCATGGACATACAACCATCAGTTCCGAGACAAGATCTGCTATCCCTGGCCTAGTACTGCTGTAGGTGGAGTTTCTTAGTTCATGTGATTAAGTCGTGGTTAGTTTCTTTATGCTGACAGATAACCATTTGTTGATGAAAGGAGATAGCCTAAGAATTAAAAAATAAAGCCTCCATCACCATGTGTTCCTATGCAGTCACCCACCCAAGTACTGACATGGCCCGACCCTGCTTGACTTCAGTGATCAGACGAGAACTGCTATACTCAGGGTGGTATGGCCGTAGGCATATTGAGCTGTAAAAAATATTAACAAGATGTTTGCCTTCCTTACCCTTTAGGGCTTGCATTCATATAGAATGAGATAAATTCGAAATATCAAAACAGAGTCTCAACGATCATGTGTTCATGGAAATACAACCATCAGTTCCGAGACGAGATCTGCTATCCCTGGCCTAGTACTGCTGTAGTTGGAGTTTCTTAGTTCATGTGATAAAGTTGTAGTTAGTTTCTTTATGCTGAACGATAACCATTTGTCGATGAAAAGAGATAGCCTAGAAAATTAAAAAATAAAGCCTACATCAACATGTGTTCCTATGCAGTCAGCCAACCAAGTACTGACATGGTTCGACCCTGCTTGACTTCAGTGATCAGACGAGAACTGGTATACCCAGGGTGGTATGGCCGTAGGCATAATAAACTGTTAAAAATATTAACCAAATGTTTGCACTCCTTATCCTTTTAGGACTTGCATTCATATAGAAGGTGATTGAATCGAAATTTGGAAACAGAGTTTCCAAAATCATATGTCCGTCGACATACAACCATCAGTTCCGAGACAAAATGTTGGATCGTTTGCCTTGTATTGCTGTAGTTGGAGTTTCTTAGTTCATGTGATAAAGTCGTGGTTAGTTTCTTTATGCTGACCGATAACCATTTGTCGATGAAAAGAGATAGTGTAGAAAATTAAAAATAAAGCCTACATCACCATGTGTTCCTATGCAGTCACCCACTCAAGTACTGACATGGCCCGACCCTGCTTGACTTCAGTGATCAGACGAGAACTGCTATACCCAGGGTGGTATGGCCGTAGGCATATTGAACTGTAAAAAATATTAACAAGATGTTTGCCTTCCTTACCCTTTAGGCCTTGCATTCATAAAGAATGAGATAAATTCGAAATATCAAAACAGAGTCTCAACGATCATGTGTTCATGGAAATACAACCATCAGTTCCGAGACGAGATCTGCTATCCCTGGCCTAGTACTGCTGTAGTTAGAGTTTCTTAGTTCATGTGATAAAGTCGTAGTTAGTTTCTTTATGCTGAACGATAACCATTTGTCGATGAAAAGAGATAGCCTAGAAAATTAAAAAATAAAGCCTACATCAACATGTGTTCCTATGCAGTCAGCCAACCAAGTACTGACATGGTTCGACCCTGCTTGACTTCAGTGATCAGACGAGAACTGGTATACCCAGGGTGGTATGGCCGTAGGCATAATAAACTGTTAAAAATATTAACAAAATGTTTGCACTCCTTATCCTTTTAGGACTTGCATTCATATAGAAGGTGATTGAATCAAAATTTGGAAATAGAGTCTCCAAAATCATATGTCCGTCGACATACAACCATCAGTTCCGAGACAAAATGTTGGATCCTTTGCCTTGTATTGCTGTAGTTGGAGTTTCTTAGTTCATGTGATAAAGTCGTGGTTAGTTTCTTTATGCTGACCGATAACCATTTGTCGATGAAAAGAGATAGCCTAGAAAGTTAAAAAATAAAGCCTACATCAACATGTGTTCCTATGCAGTCACCCAACCAAGTACTGACATGGCCCGACCCTGCTTGACTTCAGTGATCAGACGTGAACTGCTATACCCAGGGTGGTATGGCCGTAGGCATATTGAACTGTAAAAAATATTAACAAGATGTTTGCCTTCCTTATCCTTTTAAGACTTGCATTCATATAGAATGAGATAAATTCGAAATATCAAAACAGAGTCTCAACGAGCATGTGTTCATGGACATACAACCATCAGTTCCGAGACAAGATCTGCTATCCCTGGCCTAGTACTGCTGTAGGTGGAGTTTCTTAGTTCATGTGATAAAGTCGTGGTTAGTTTCTTTATGCTGACAGATAACCATTTGTCGATGAAAGGAGATAGCCTAGAAAATTAAAAAATAAAGCCTCCATCACCATGTGTTCCTATGCAGTCACCCACCCAAGTACTGACATGGCCCGACCCTGCTTGACTTCAGTGATCAGAAAAGAACTGCTATACCCAGGGTGGTATGGCCGTAGGCATATTGAACTGTAAAAATATTAACAAGATGTTTGCCTTCCTTATCCTTTTAAGACTTGCATTCATATAGAATGAGATAAATTCGAAATATCAAAACAGAGTCTCAACGATCATGTGTTCATGGACATACAACCATCAGTTCCGAGACGAGATCTGCTATCCCTGGCCTAGTACTGCTGTAGGTGGAGTTTCTTAGTTCATGTGATAAAGTCGTGGTTAGTTTCTTTATGCTGACAGATAACCATTTGTCGATGAAAGAAGATAGCCTAGAAAATTAAAAAATAAAGCCTACATCACCATGTGTTCCTATGCAGTCACTCACCCAAGTACTGACATGGCCCGACCCTGCTTGACTTCAGTGATCAGACGAGAACTGCTATACCCAGGGTGGTATGGCCGTAGGCATATTGAACTGTAAAAAATATTAACAAGATGTTTGCCTTCCTTATCCTTTTAAGACTTGCATTCATATAGAATGAGATAAATTCGAAATATCCAAACAGAGTCTCAACGATCATGTGTTCATGGACATACAACCATCAGTTCCGAGACGAGATCTGCTATCCCTGGCCTAGTACTGCTGTAGGTGGAGTTTCTTAGTTCATGTGATAAAGTCGTGGTTAGTTTCTTTAGGCTTACAGATAACCATTTGTCGATGAAAGAAGATAGCCTAGAAAATTAAAAAATAAAGCCTACATCACCATGTGTTCCTATGCAGTCACCCACCCAAGTACTGACATGGCCCGACCCTGCTTGACTTCAGTGATCAGACGAGAACTGCTATACTCAGGGTGGTATGGCCGTAGGCATATTGAGCTGTAAAAAATATTAACAAGATGTTTGCCTTCCTTATCCTTTTAGGACTTGCATTCATATAGAATGAGATTGAATCGAAATATGGAAACATAGTCTCCAAGATCATATGTCCGTCGACATACAACCATCAGTTCTGAGACAAAATCTGCGATCCCTGGCCTAGTATTGCTGTAGTTGGATTTTGTAAGTTCATGTGATAAAGTTGTGGTTAGTTTCTTTATGCTGACCAATACCCATTTGTCGTGAAAAGAATTAGCATAGAAAATTAAAAAATAAAGCCTACATCAACAAGTGTTCCTATGCAGTCACCCACCCCAGTACTGATATGGCCTGACCCTGCTTGACTTCAGTGATCAGACGAGAACTGGTATACCCAGGGTGATATGCCTGTAGGCATAGTAAACTGTAAAAAATATTAACAAGATGTTTGCCTTCCTCATCCTTTTAGGACTTGCATTGATATAGAATGAGATTGAATCGAAATATGGAAACAGAGTCTCCAAGATCATATGTCCGTCGACATACAACCATCAGTTCCGAGACAAAATCTGCGATTCCTGGCCTAGTATTGCTGTAGTTGGAGTTTCTTAGTTCAAGTGATAAAGTCGTGGTTAGTTTCTTTATGCTGAACGATAACCATTTGTCGATGAAAAGAGATAGTCTAGAAAATTAAAAAATAAAGCCTACATCACCATGTGTTCCTATGCAGTCACCCACCCAAGTACTGACATGGCCCGACCCTGCTTGACTTCAGTGATCAGACGAGAACTGCTATACCCAGGGTGGTATGGCCGTAGGCATATTGAACTGTAAAAATTATTGACAAGATGTTTGCCTTCCTTATCCTTTTAAGACTTGCATTCATATAGAATGAGATAAATTCGAAATATTAAAACAGAGTCTCAACGATCATGTGTTCATGGACATACAACCATCAGTTCCGAGACGAGATCTGCTATCCCTGGCCTAGTACTGCTGTAGGTGGAGTTTCTTAGTTCATGTGATAAAGTCGTGGTTAGTTTCTTTATGCTGACAGATAACCATTTGTCGATGAAAGAAGATAGCCTAGAAAATTAAAAAATAAAGCCTACATCACCATGTGTTCCTATGCAGTCACCCACCCAAGTACTGACATGGCCCGACCCTGCTTGACTTCAGTGATCAGACGAAAACTGCTATACCCAGGGTGGTATGGCCGTAGGCATATTGAACTGTAAAAAATATTAACAAGATGTTTGCCTTCCTTATCCTTCCATACAACCATCAGTTCCGAGACGAGATCTGCTATCCCTGGCCTAGTACTGCTGTAGGTGGAGTTTCTTAGTTCATGTGATAAAGTCGTGGTTAGTTTCTTTATGCTGACAGATAACCATTTGTCGATGAAAGAAGATAGCCTAGAAAATTAAAAAATAAAGCCTACATCACCATGTGTTCCTATGCAGTCACCCACCCAAGTACTGACATGGCCCGACCCTGCTTGACTTCAGTGATCAGACGAAAACTGCTATACCCAGGGTGGTATGGCCGTAGGCATATTGAACTGTAAAAAATATTAACAAGATGTTTGCCTTCCTTATCCTTTTAAGACTTGCATTCATATAGAATGAGATAAATTCGAAATATCAAAACAGAGTCTCAACGATCATGTGTTCATGGACATACAACCATCAGTTCCGAGACGAGATCTGCTATCCCTGGCCTAGTACTGCTGTAGGTGGAGTTTCTTAGTTCATGTGATAAAGTCGTGGTTAGTTTCTTTATGCTTACAGATAACCATTTGTCGATGAAAGAAGATAGCCTAGAAAATTAAAAAATAAAGCCTACATCACCATGTGTTCCTATGCAGTCACCCACCCAAGTACTGACATGGCCCGACCCTGCTTGACTTCAGTGATCAGACGAGAACTGCTATACTCAGGGTGGTATGGCCGTAGGCATATTGAGCTGTAAAAAATATTAACAAGATGTTTGCCTTCCTTATCCTTTTAGGACTTGCATTCATATAGAATGAGATAAATTCGAAATATCAAAACAGAGTCTCAACGATCATGTGTTCATTGACATACAACCATCAGTTCCGAGACAAAATCTGCGATTCCTGGCCTAGTATTGCTGTAGTTGGAGTTTCTTAGTTCAAGTGATAAAGTCGTGGTTAGTTTCTTTATGCTGAACGATAACCATTTGTCGATGAAAAGAGATAGTCTAGAAAATTAAAAAATAAAGCTTATATCACCATGTGTTCCTATGCAGTCACCCACCAAAGTACTGACATGGCCCGACCCTGCTTGACTTCAGTGATCAGACGAGAACTGCTATACCCAGGGTGGTATGGCCGTAGGCATATTGAACTGTAAAAATATTAACAAGATGTTTGCCTTCCTTATCCTTTTAAGACTTGCATTCATATAGAATGAGATAAATTCGAAATATCAAAACAGAGTCTCAACGATCATGTGTTCATGGACATACAACCATCAGTTCCGAGACGAGATCTGCTATCCCTGGCCTAGTACTGCTGTAGGTGGAGTTTCTTAGTTCATGTGATAAAGTCGTGGTTAGTTTCTTTATGCTGACAGATAACCATTTGTCGATGAAAGAAGATAGCCTAGAAAATTAAAAAATAAAGCCTACATCACCATGTGTTCCTATGCAGTCACCCACCCAAGTACTGACATGGCCCGACCCTGCTTGACTTCAGTGATCAGACGAGAACTGCTATACCCAGGGTGGTATGGCCGTAGGCATATTGAACTGTAAAAAATATTAACAAGATGTTTGCCTTCCTCATCCTTTTAAGACTTGCATTCATATAGAATGAGATAAATTCGAAATATCAAAACAGAGTCTCAACGATCATGTGTTCATGGACATACAACCATCAGTTCCGAGACGAGATCTGCTATCCCTGGCCTAGTACTGCTGTAGGTGGAGTTTCTTAGCTCATGTGATAAAGTCGTGGTTAGTTTCTTTATGCTTACAGATAACCATTTGTCGATGAAAGAAGATAGCCTAGAAAATTAAAAAATAAAGCCTACATCAGCATGTGTTCCTATGCAGTCACCCACCCAAGTACTGACATGGCCCGACCCTGCTTGGCTTCAGTGATCAGACGAGAATTGCTATACTCAGGGTGGTATGGCCGTAGGCATATTGAGCTGTAAAAAATATTAACAAGATGTTTGCCTTCCTTATCCTTTTAGGACTTGCATTCATATAGAATGAGATTGAATCGAAATATGGAGACATAGTCTCCAAGATCATATGTCCGTCGACATACAACCATCAGTTTTGAGACAAAATCTGCGATCCCTGGCCTAGTATTGCTGTAGTTGGATTTTGTAAGTTCATGTGATAAAGTTGTGGTTAGTTTCTTTATTCTGACCAATACCCATTTGTCGTGAAAAGAATTAGCATAGAAAATTAAAAAATAAAGCCTACATCAACATGTGTTCCTATGCAGTCACCCACCCCAGTACTGATATGGCCTGACCCTGCTTGACTTCAGTGATCAGACGAGAACTGGTATACCCAGGCTGATATGCCTGTAGGCATAGTAAACTGTAAAAAATATTAACAAGATGTTTGCCTTCCTTATCCTTTTAAGACTTGCATTGATATAGAATGAGATTGAATCGAAATATGGAAACAGATTCTCCAAGATCATATGTCCGTCGACATACAACCATCAGTTCCGAGACAAAATCTGCGATTCCTGGCCTAGTATTGCTGTAGTTGGAGTTTCTTAGTTCAAGTGATAAAGTCGTGGTTAGTTTCTTTATGCTGAACGATAGCCATTTGTCGATGAAAAGAGATAGTCTAGAAAATTAAAAAATAAAGCCTACATCACCATGTGTTCCTATGCAGTCACCCACCCAAGTACTGACATGGCCCGACCCTGCTTGACTTCAGTGATCAGACGAGAACTGCTATACCCAGGGTGGTATGGCCGTAGGCATATTGAACTGTAAAAATTATTGACAAGATGTTTGCCTTCCTTATCCTTTTAAGACTTGCATTCATTTAGAATGAGATAAATTCGAAATATCAAAACAGAGTCTCAACGATCATGTGTTCATGGACATACAACCATCAGTTCCGAGACGAGATCTGCTATCCCTGGCCTAGTACTGCTGTAGGTGGAGTTTCTTAGTTCATGTGATAAAGTCGTGGTTAGTTTCTTTATGCTTACAGATAACCATTTGTCGATGAAAGAAGATAGCCTAGAAAATTAAAAAATAAAGCCTACATCACCATGTGTTCCTATGCAGTCACCCACCCAAGTACTGACATGGCCCGACCCTGCTTGACTTCAGTGATCAGACGAGAACTGCTATACTCAGGGTAGTATGGCCGTAGGCATATTGAGCTGTAAAAAATATTAACAAGATGTTTGCCTGCCTTATCCTTTTAGGACTTGCATTCATATAGAATGAGATAAATTCGAAATATCAAAACAGAGTCTCAACGATCATGTGTTCATGGACATACAACCATCAGTTCCGAGACAAAATCTGCGATTCCTGGCCTAGTATTGCTGTAGTTGGAGTTTCTTAGTTCAAGTGATAAAGTCGTGGTTAGTTTCTTTATGCTGAACGATAACCATTTGTCGATGAAAAGAGATAGTCTAGAAAATTAAAAAATAAAGCCTACATCACCATGTGTTCCTATGCAGTCACCCACCCAAGTACTGGCATGGCCCGACCCTGCTTGACTTCAGTGATCAGACGAGAACTGCTATACCCAGGGTGGTATGGCCGTAGGGATATTGAACTGTAAAAATATTAACAAGATGTTTGCCTTCCTTATCCTTTTAAGACTTGCATTCATATAGAATGAGATAAATTCGAAATATCAAAACAGAGTCTCAACGATCATGTGTTCATGGACATACAACCATCAGTTCCGAGACGAGATCTGCTATCCCTGGCCTAGTACTGCTGTAGGTGGAGTTTCTTAGTTCATGTGATAAAGTCGTGGTTAGTTTCTTTATGCTGACAGATAACCATTTGTCGATGAAAGAAGATAGCCTAGAAAATTAAAAAATAAAGCCTACATCACCATGTGTTCCTATGCAGTCACCCACCCAAGTACTGACATGGCCCGACCCTGCTTGACTTCAGTGATCAGACGAGAACTGCTATACCCAGGGTGGTATGGCCGTAGGCATATTGAACTGTAAAAAATATTAACAAGATGTTTGCCTTCCTTATCCTTTTAAGACTTGCATTCATATAGAATGAGATAAATTCGAAATATCAAAACAGAGTCTCAACGATCATGAATTAAAGCTTCTGAAACGAAGATTACCCTGCTTGAGGAGCAAAAAGAGCAAATGAGAAGTGACATTGATGATCTTTCCTCAAAATTTGAAGAGCTTGAAAGCGATTTATTGTCAAAAGAAACCAAAATTGAACACCTGGAAGCCACGCTCGATGACTTGAGAAATCGACAAATGCGCAAAACCCTAGTTTTCCGTGGCTTTCCTGAAGGCGCTGAAGGAAAATATACCTGGGTAAATTGCAAAAGTCTTATTTCTAACTTTATTGAATCACATCTTGATTTTGCTGATGTAGAAATTGAGCGAGCCCATCGAGCAGCCAGGAAATCTGCCTCCAATGATAGGCCTAGGCCCATCTTCGTGGAGTTTCTCAGATGGTCAGACTCCTCAGAAATTCTAGATGCTGCACCAAAAATTCTTCAAGAGCACCCCTATCAAATCAATGGCAAAACAGTCCACATCTACATTGACCAGATGGTTTCAAAGAAAGTCCAAGAACAACGAAGTGAAATGTTACTAGTGAGAAAGTATTTGAAGGCTGAAAACAAGGATTGGAAGATGTTTGTACGGTACCCTGCTCTCCTGTTCTACAAATCAGAAAGTATGACGCAATATAAGAACTTTGAAGTGACTGACGAAATCAAATCTGCTTCGCTGTCATATCAACGGGATCTTGCAAAAGGCAAAAGAAGAAAGTAGGCCACTTGTCCAAGCACAGAGACAGCATCAGTCCTCTTGTGTTAATCGTAAATATTTTTTTCTATTTTCATTTTTTTTATTTATTGTTTTAATTTTTTTATTTTTGCCAGATGTCCTCTAATTTGAGCCAAAATGAAGATATTTTGGGAAATACTAATAATGATCTAGGACCCATTCAAAATACACATTTCTCTTGTTGAGTTTGCAACAAAAAGATAAATAACAAAGCAGTTTTCTGTGATCAATGCAAAAAATGGATACATAGTAAATGTAATAACATCTCTGATTCTGAATATAAAATTCTTGTGGAAGAGCCAGACGAAAAGCAATGGAAATGTCTTGACTGTTTAACACTGAATAACTCTCAAATCTTTCCTTTCACTTTGGTAAACGACACTGTTTTTTTCGGGTTAAATGAAATAGAAATGCCCTCCATCACAGACTCTCTACCATCTTTTGAAATCCTGTCTAAAGTAAGTAACCTTCCTAACCTATCTGACTATGATACAGATGAGAACATTAACTCTAACATTACCTCAGAATATGCCTCTGTAAAAGATATT
This sequence comes from Pelagia noctiluca, assembly GCA_963924455.1. Classification (NCBI taxonomy): domain Eukaryota; kingdom Metazoa; phylum Cnidaria; class Scyphozoa; order Semaeostomeae; family Pelagiidae; genus Pelagia; species Pelagia noctiluca. Next base: position 10,853,727 of record OZ004321.1, on the reverse strand, counting down.
GCTTCTATGGAATTATCGGATAAAGATTTTGCACTTTTTCATATGAATATTAGAAGCCACTCTCTTCATTTTGATGAATTTCATGCTTTACTCTCTAGCCTTAGTATTAACTTTCAAGTTATTGGACTATCTGAAATTAAGATTACATCTGATGATCAAGTGAAAGCAAATATTGAACTACCTGGTTATAATTTTTATTATACCCCCTCCCACAGCTCAGCCGGTGGTGTTGGAATATATGTTAGATCCAATCTGGAAGCTAATAAGCGGGATGATCTTTGTGTGCGTGATGCTGATTTTGAAACTGTGTGGGTTGAGATTTGTAATCCAAATGCAAAAAATGTGATTTGTTGCTGTGTCTATAGACATCCAAATTCTGATATCAGCAAGTTTAATGACCATCTTCATGGGAAAATTGAGGATTTGGCAAAAGAGAATAAGTTGATTGCTATTATGGGTGACTTTAACATAGACTTATTGAAATATGATTGCCACTCTGCTACAAATGAATTTGTTAACATGATGTTTTCTCATCACTTCCAACCAGCCATCTTACATCCTACACGCATCACTGACACTTCTTCTACCATCATTGATAATATCTATGTAAATAATGCCACAGAAAGTAACATATACGGTGGGAATATTTTATCCTGTATCTCTGACCACCTTCCTCAATTTACTGTTCTGTACAACAATGCCCCTGAGTATAAAACCTCATCCTTTTATGTCTATGATTACAAAAACTTAAATGAGGAAAATTTCATTTCGGACTATAAAGATGTTGAACGTTCATACTTGAATGACAAAGAGATTGACATAAATAAAAAATTTGAAACCTTCTTGCATAAACTTCATAATCTTGTCGAAAAGCATTGCCCAAAGAAAAAATTATCAAAAAAGGCACTAAAACTGAGAAGTAAACCTTGGATTAACCGGCAGATTCAGAAAATGATGAGAGTTAGAGATAAACTATTCCGCCAATTCAAACTGACAAAGTCTACAAGCGACCTTAATGCATACAAAAAACTTAGGAATCGCATTGTAAATGAAATAAAAGAAAGTAAGAAAAATTATTACCATCAGTACTTTGATGAACATAAAGGCAATATGAAAATGTTATGGCAAGGGATAAAGAACATTATAAGTCTTAAACCTGGAAATGTTGAAACCATCTCATGCTTAAAGGATGAGAATGATACAAAAACTTCAGACCCTGCCAAAATGGCCGAGGAATTTAACAACTATTTCACTACTGTTGCTTGTGGCATCACACAAAAAATCCCAAGAACCCCGAAATCTCCATTGGATTATTTGTCTAATCTGAATTTAAATTCTTTCTTCATTTCTCCTTGTACAGCTTCTGAGGTGTCTTCTCTTATACAATCATTAAAACTTGGCAAATCAAGTGGACCAAACAGTATACCTGTCAAGCTTCTGAAAATTCTTGAAGAACCAATCTCAAATGATCTCTCTGTACTCATCAATGAATCTTTTGTATCAGGGATATTCCCTGACAACTTGAAAATTGCCAAGGTGGTGCCAGTCTTCAAGAAGGGACTTACCACACTAAAATCTAACTACAGGCCCATCTCTCTCCTTTCTATCTTCAGCAAAATCTTTGAAAAAGTAATGCACCAACGTCTGTATAAATTTCTTGAAACTTATGAAATACTGTTTTGTATGCAATTTGGCTTTCGCACAGGTCACTCAACTGACCATGCTCTTATTAGTTTGACTGAAACTATCAAGTCATCACTTGATAAGGGCAGGGTTGGTTGTGGAATCTTCATCGATCTCCAAAAGGCTTTTGACACAGTTAACCACGACATACTCTTAAAGAAATTGGAACACTATGGTATCCGAGGAATTGCATTGAATTGGTTCAAATCTTATCTCAATAACCGGAAACAGTATGTTTCTGTAAATGGCCATTCCTCATCCCTACGTGAAATATCTTGTGGTGTCCCACAAGGATCGGTACTGGGACCACTTCTGTTTCTTATTTACATCAATGATTTAACAAATTCATCTAAGTTTTTCTCCTTTTTTCTTTTTGCTGATGACACCAATATCTATTGTGAATCTGATGATCCTGCTTTACTCACAAAGAAAGTTAATAGAGAACTGAAGAAAGTTAAACTATGGCTTGACTCTAACAAACTTGCCCTGAATATAAGTAAAACTAATTATGTATTGTTTCACTCTCCTCGAAAGGAAATTGCCAATGATCTTAATATTAAAATTGGTAAACAGAATATTCAAAAGACAAAGTATGTAAAATTCTTAGGGGTGCTTATGGATGAACATCTTACTTGGAAGTATCACACCTCTGAACTTTGTAAAAAATTGTCCAGAACCTCTAGTATTTTCTTCAAAGTGCGACATTACTGCTCACTCCCCATGCTTATCAGCCTCTACAACTCACTATTTTCTTCTTTAATAAACTATGGCATCATTGTATGGGGACTTACTTTTGAATCCTACTTAAACCCACTACTTCGATTGCAGAAGAAAGTCCTTCGCTGTATCAAATTTGAACCATTCTCTGCTGCCTCATCGCCAATTTTCAAATCATTAAAGGTTCTTAAAATTGAAGATATCTTGCACTTGAATATCCTAACCTTTGTTTATAAATCCATCAATAAACTATCTCCTCCTTATTTTTATGGCTATTTCCAGCCAAATTCAGCCATCCATAAAATTGCAACTCGTCAAGCAACCAGAGGGGATCTTTTTAAATCGTTTAGAAATACCACATTGTACGGACTTCAAACCATCCAATATTATGGTTCTAAACTTTGGAACACCCTTCCACTATTTATTCGTGTTGCTAGCTCTCCTACAACTTTTCGGTCTAAATTGAAAACTCATTTCATCGATGCATATGTCTAATAAATTCCCAATAAACCATAATATACCTATGTACTCGGTCTCTATTAGATGAATCTGGCTATTTTGTATTTTTATTTCATTTTATGAAATCATTTTTCTTTCATTAATTCATTAATTTAGTTTTTTATGGGGGGGCTCTCTCTCGATTAGTTAATCTACTTAGAGAGCTCCTCCTCAATCAATCAATTCTAAATACAAATTTGTATAGTTATTTTTCTGTTTAATTCAATTTTCTTTTAATTTAAAATATTATTGTCGTATAATTTGTATTTTGTTGTTGTTTAATTTGTATTGTATAGAATTGTATTTAGAGTTGATTGATAAATATATGAAAATGAAAAATGAAAAAAAAATGTGTTCATGGACATACAACCATCAGTTCCGAGACAAAATCTGCGATTCCTGGCCTAGTATTGCTGTAGTTGGAGTTTCTTAGTTCAAGTGATAAAGTCGTGGTTAGTTTCTTTATGCTGAACGATAACCATTTGTCGATGAAAAGAGATAGTCTAGAAAATTAAAAAATAAAGCCTACATCACCATGTGTTCCTATGCAGTCACCCACCCAAGTACTGACATGGCCCGACCCTGCTTGACTTCAGTGATCAGACGAGAACTGCTATACCCAGGGTGGTATGGCCGTAGGCATATTGAACTGTAAAAAATATTAACAAGATGTTTGCCTTCCTTATCTTTTTAAGACTTGCATTCATATAGAATGAGATAAATTCGAAATATCAAAACAGAGTCTCAACGATCATGTGTTCATGGACATACAACCATCAGTTCCGAGACGAGATCTGCTATCCCTGGCCTAGTACTGCTGTAGGTGGAGTTTCTTAGTTCATGTGATAAAGTCGTGGTTAGTTTCCTTATGCTTACAGATAACCATTTGTCGATGAAAGAAGATAGCCTAGAAAATTAAAAAATAAAGCCTACATCACCATATGTTCCTATGCAGTCACCCACCCAAGTACTGACATGGCCCGACCCTGCTTGACTTCAGTGATCAGACGAGAACTGCTATACTCAGGGTGGTATGGCCAGGGCCGTCGCGACGGGGGGGTGTGGGGGGTGTGACACCCCCCCTGAAAAAAGCATCAGTCGGCAAATGAACCCTCAAACCTGCATTTTTCGGCAAATTGGTAAAATCAGAGCAATCTCTGGGCGGATTTCAATAATTTAAAGTTAGAACGGAATTAAATCACAAAAGCAGTGTAAACTATTGTTTGCAAACTTTATTAAAATGAATAGTTGCTTTGATCTTATTCCCAAAAAAATTATTTTTACGACAGAAAGGAAATGAGTAAAGAGGGAATTAAAGTGTTTGCGCCAGCAAGGTGGAAAAATGTTCTGGCCAATCAGGGCATTTGTTTACTAATAATTCATCCAATCAAATCACTGAAAAGACAACAGATTTCGAAGATTCAACAGCTCAAAAGCCGCAAAAATGGTGGAACGACGCGAAAGCTGTGGCAAAAATAGCGTTCAGGGTTCGGTTTTTCTGCCGTAAACACGTAAACTGTTTGGCACCATTCTTACATTTCTCAAATCTATGATAGTTTATCTAAATTTTTACTGCTTATGAGGTTAAAATTTTACGTAATTGCAGTAAAAATCCACTCGACAACTTGCTCAAAAACAATCTTAGCTTTGAATTGCAAGTATGGCATAATAAACTAGTATTCTAACTAATAAATAAACATAAGAATGTTACCAAATAGTTTACGAGTTTACGGCAGAAAAGTAAAACCCTGAACGCTATTTTTGCCACAGCTATCGCGTACTTCCGCCATTTTCATGGCAATTCAGCTGTTGAATCTTCGAAATCTATTGTCTTTTCAGTGATTTGATTGGATGAATTCTTAGTCAAAGAATGCCCTGGTTGGATCAAAACATTTTTCCACCTTGTTGTTTCCGCCTCATAAGTATGTGTCATAATTCGACAGTGATGTTAAAGTACAGGATACGTCTTTCTTGTTTTGTCTTGAAATTCTTACTTGCCAACTTCACGATATTCAATTTCTGGTCGTTCTTCGGGCTGATTTTGTTGGTCAAAAGTCAGAAGGAGCAAAATGAGTGGCAGTACTAATACCGATGTCACCAGAAAACGAAAACGTGTGAAATTGAAATGTCTTGTGTGTGGTAGAGCTTTCGACGACGATCATAGAAAAGATCACAACGAGAGATTCCACCCAGAATATAAAAGGGAAAACAGGTCGGTGCCGTTCCAAACATTGGGAGCAGCAAAGAATCCATTTGAAGCAGCCAAAAGAAAGCAAGGAGAAAGAGGAATAACTAAGGTTTGTGATTCTTTTCTGTCCTTATTGGTTCGTAAGCAGTGTTGTGTCGTTCGACGTCTGTTCGTAATGTTCATTCATGATTATTAAAACAGAAGTTGACCGACTCGTGCGACTGGTCTGTCGAAAGATAGAGATCTATCAAATTTTCTGATGTCCTTGTTGATTTCTTCTTTTAATTGCAAGGATACAGTATTGTTTGACGAAGACTTTCCTTTTCTAGACTGTCCCTGAACATGCGAGAGAAAATCGAAGTCCGGGTGTGTCGACACCTGATAAAGTACGTGAAAGTGTTGTGGAGGCTGGAGTTGTACCATCCCATACCGAGGTCACTTTTGAGGAACGTCAAGAAAGTGTCGAGGTAACATCTACTTTCTCCTTATAATATTTTACGAACAGTGAGTGTCACATTACACCCAGGGGGAACTCCCTGTGAAAAGCTGGGTTAATAGGGTAAATAGCTGGAATTTAACTGGATGCATCGAGAATAAGACAAGATAGTTTTCAATATCATTCCTATGGTATTCAGTGAGCAGCTTTTTTAAAGCGCTGGGTAATTTTATCAACACACCCAGAATTTTTAAACTTTTGGCCATCCTACAGTCTTTTTCCAAACTAATTTCTTATAGGACGAAAAAGTTTGGACAAATTTCTTTCTTACAAGAAGTTCTCATATGTCATAGAGAAGACTCTCAACCTCAATTCTTGATATTCAATTTTTTTTAGAAAGAAGACAAAATGGACGAGGAGATAAGTGTAGAAGAGGATGGGCCGATTTACGAGACAGTCGACGTGCCAGAGGTATGATTTTTACCCTGAAATGCTGGGTTAATTAGGTATTATAATGTATTACATTGTAAATTAGGTTTATGAAATTCTTTTGTCCTTAGTTTAATCTCTTTTCCTTTGTTTTATTTTAGATAGGTCTGTTTGAAAAGCATGTATATATGAAACTTATTACCTGTATAAATATTTTGAAATGAAAAAATTGAATTCTATCATGTTTAAGATTCAGTTCTACTCAAAACCTGCAAGACAAGAAAAGTGTGCCATATTGCATGTCGGAAGGATACAATCAAGCCAAATTTATCCACTGATTGCACACTCGTTTATTTGTGCCACCTTTCGTGGACAAAATCTTACAATAAGAATTAGGCCTTTGAAATTCTGCACTCCTTGGAGGAAGACAAGAATTAATTGACTCATCAATTTGTCCGTGAAGTTTCTCCGCTTTTTCATCATAACATGAGTTTGAGTCATATCATATGTTTCTTTCTAGAATGCAAGACCAGATGATCACGCATCCGATGACTCATGGCTGACGTGTGCTGGTGTACTTGCACATTTGGTCAACGATTTGGAAAAAGCATCAGTTTTGTCAATGCAAGTTAAAACTTCAGAAAGAATCAACCCCAGAGAATTTTTGCAGCAGAGTGCTGAAATCGCAAAAAAGATCAAAGCCAATGCCATCATCCTTTTAACTGCTTCTGAGGATGCTCTTCAACAACAGGAAGACGCAAGAGGTGATCTGACCGAGGATAATCAGCCTACAACTCTGCCAAACTGGGATCCGGGACTAAGAAGTGCAACCTTGAGTGATAATCAAAAGAAATACTTGATAAGCAAGGGTCCGCATCAGCCAAAACTGCCAAGATTTCCACAGAATGATGACATCCCTAGTCAAAAGCAACGGCAGTTCAGTGCAAATTGGTACCGTGAGTATCCACACCTTGAATATAGCATAAGCAAGGATGCAGCTTTTTGTTTCATCTGTTCCTTGTTCAAGAAACGGGGACAGGATCCAGCTTGGTCTGAATGTGGAGTATCAGCTTGGAGCAAGATGAAAAGCAGAGGAGCAGCTAAAAAAGGCAAGCTCTCGATGCACTTTAGCTCAGAAAGTCATTCAGAGGCTCTGAGTGCATATCTCAGATTCTGCGATCCTTCGTGTCATATTGATGCATTACTTGACAAAGCTACACGAAACGCCAGGATTCAAGAAGCAAAGGATCATGTGGAGAATAAAGAGGTCATTAAAGTATTGTTGGACATTGCCAAAACACTTGCTCGTCAAGACATTGCATTTCGGGGTGACAAAGGGGAGGAGCATGGAAACTTTCGCCAGGTAGTTGCTTTGGTTGCAAGGCATTGCCCTTTGCTGGAAAGATGGATCTCAAGCAGAAGAAGTCGCCCACACCATGTAACCTACATGGCCCCAGAGTCACAAAATGACATGATCCAGTTACTAGCAGAAGACGTCAGACGAAGAATTATTGAGGAGATCAAAGAAGCAAGCATGTTTGGTGTCTCGGCAGACACCACACCAGATCTTTCCAAGAGGGATCAAATGGCTATTGTTTGCAGATACGTAAATTCTGATGGTGCCCCCAAAGAAAGACTCCTGTCCATGAAGAGCACTACATCCAAGAAGGGAGACGATACTGCAGATGAAATTATTGCAACTTTAAACGGTCACACTGTAAACACAACTGAGCTCTGTTTTCAGTCATACGACTTCACCAACTCGATGTCAGGACGATTCAACGGGGCACAGCAGAAGCTAAGGGAGAAACTCAACCAGCGAGTGCCTTACGTGCCATGTCAAGGTCACAGATCAAACACCGTTGTTGAGCACAGCTGCAATGCAAGTATGATCATAAAAGACATGTTCAATACGCTGGAGGAGTTATATGTGTTTTTCACAAGCAGCACCAAAAGGTTTGTTTTCCTTAGGTATGACTACGGGCATTTCACCCGTTCGAAAAAGCGTACGAGATCTTTTAAAAGAAAGCTTTCGAAGAATTTTGATGAATCTTTTTTGAAAACGAAAGGATTCTGGTCAAAAGTGTACGAGATTTTAAGGTAGTGACATGCCCTTTGTCATGTCTTGTGCCCTATTCAGGTTTACGCCCTATAAGGTTCATTGCAAGCTTTAAATGAAATCATGAAATAATTGTCTCGTCTTCAGTTACGCGGAAATGGATTTTCCAATCTGCAATATCCCATTAGCTATTACTGTTGTAAATTCCAGTTTGTTGAGATCGTTGAGAGGATTTAGAGAATGGATTTGAAGTTTTGTCAAACTTTATGCTTTACTCCTACAAAGAAGTAGCTCTTCAAATGAAATGAGATGAGATACGTTTTCAAGCTTTTGATGGAGGAAAGAGGATTATTATGGACATGATATTTTATCTTAAAACTATATGTCCACGACCTATATCCAGGGGATATCCAGATACATTTTGAGGAACGAAAGAACAAATTTCTCGTAAAAACGGTTCATTTGATTATCTACTCATTCTCTTCTTTCTCTTTATTTACACATAGGCATGGACAGCTGGAGGAGTGTGTCAAGGAAGTGGAGAATTCTTTGAAGCTTCGGAACTTGTCAAAGACCAGATGGACAGTCAGAGCCGAATCAATACGAGCAGTTTGGATCAGCTATGAGCCAGTTAAAGACACACTGACAGCAATTCAGTTCTCCGACAAGTTTGACAACAAAACAAAGGTTGCTGCTGCAGGCCTTCATTACAAAATAGTATCAGCAGATTTTGTCATTTCACTGATGTTTATGAAGAATATCATGATCAAAACGAAGCAAATGACGGAGGCACTTCAAGCTGAAAATTTGAACATCATCGATGCTATGGCAATCATTGGTGCAACTGTTGAGAATCTAAAGAGAATAAATGAAGACGCAAGTGCAATGGATGGAGAAATTCAGGCTGGCATTCAGCATGCAACAAACGTAGGCGGTGACCCAGAAGCTGAATTCCGACGTAAACATCGTACCAGAAGACTACCAAGAAGGATCGATGACAATCCCGAGAACCAAGCTGAGCTGACGATGATTCAATTTTATCGGCAAGAGTTTAAGAAAGTGTTGGACACGCAGATTGTTCAATTCGGAAATAATCTTGCTCAATGTCTTCAGGCAGTTAAACCACTAGCCACTGTCTTGCAGCCACCATTACAACAACCAAAGCTAGAAGATGTCAATGAGGTCGTTCAGCTTTTTCCTGCAAACATGCCTGTTGATCCATTTGCATTGCATGCAGAGTTTGGCAACTTTGTCAGCCACATACATGTCAAGAACAAGAAGTTTGATAGCCTGGCTGATGCTGCTTCATTTTCGGAAGAATGGAAAACGGCTTTCCCGCTTACCAACAAAGCTTTCAGGCTTCTCATGACAGCTCCTGTCACAGTTGCAAAAGACGAGAGAACTTTCAGTAGGTTGAAGTTGATAAAAACCTACCTACGAACATCTATGACTGATCATCGACTGGAGTCGCTCATTCTGATGTCGTGTGAGAAAGACCTTACGGACACTATAAACCTCGATTCCATTGCCGAAAAATGGGCTGCACTTAAAGCACGAAGAATCAAGACTTGATGAACAGAAACTGCTATCGACATTTTGCCTGCTTTTTGGATTTTGATAGACACACGTTACAGTGCCCTTTTGCTTTCAAAGACTGCTTAATATCAAACCTTAGATGTATCTTTAAATAATACAGTAACAGTTAACATTATATAATAAATGAGAAAGGTTCCCATATTGAAGGAAGGCCGTTATATGGAATTATGCAAACTACAAAATAGTACTTTTGAAACTTGTAGGCAGAACGACAGAACGTGATAGTAACAGAAATGAATTGTGTCGTAATAAGAAACCGTTGTTTCTTGCAATTTGCTTTAATCCTGAAAGCTAGTATCTAAACAAAAGATCTTGTTTTTGCATACCAAGAAGAGCATGGCGTAAAAATCGAGAGGAGAAGCGATAAATAAACTCACTTCTCGGAGATGACTAGCTCTAATGACCACACCCAATGACCACGCCCTTTGTCGGCAAATTTAGGCCATTACACCCCCCCTGCAAAGCTTCCTTCGCGACGGCCCTGGGTATGGCCGTAGGCATATTGAGCTGTAAAAAATATTAACAAGATGTTTGCCTTCCTTATCCTTTTAGGACTTGCATTCATATAGAATGAGATTGAATCGAAATATGGAAACATAGTCTCCAAGATCATATGTCCGTCGACATACAACCATCAGTTCTGAGACAAAATCTGCGATCCCTGGCCTAGTATTGCTGTAGTTGGATTTTGTAAGTTCATGTGATAAAGTTGTGGTTAGTTTCTTTATGCTGACCAATACCCATTTGTCGTGAAAAGAATTAGCATAGAAAATTAAAAAATAAAGCCTACATCAACATGTGTTCCTATGCAGTCACCCACCCCAGTACTGATATGGCCTGACCCTGCTTGACTTCAGTGATCAGACGAGAACTGGTATACCCAGGGTGATATGCCTGTAGGCATAGTAAACTGTAAAAAATATTAACAAGATGTTTGCCTTCCTTATCCTTTTAGGACTTGCATTGATATAGAATGAGATTGAATCGAAATATGGAAACAGAGTCTCCAAGATCATATGTCCGTCGACATACAACCATCAGTTCCGAGACAAAATTTGCGATTCCTGGCCTAGTATTGCTGTAGTTGGAGTTTCTTAGTTCAAGTGATAAAGTCGTGGTTAGTTTCTTTATGCTTACAGATAACCATTTGTCGATGAAAGAAGATAGCCTAGAAAATTAAAAATAAAGCCTACATCACCATGTGTTCCTATGCAGTCACCCACCCAAGTACTGACATGGCCGGACCCTGCTTGACTTCAGTGATCAGACGAGAACTGCTATACTTAGAATGGTATGGCCGTAGGCATATTGAGCTGTAAAAAATATTAACAAGATGTTTGCCTTCCTTATCCTTTTAAGACTTGCATTCATATAGAATGATATAAATTCGAAATATCAAAACAGAGTCTCAACGATCATGTGTTCATGGACATACAACCATCAGTTCCGAGACGAGATCTGCTATCCCTGGCCTAGTACTGCTGTAGGTGGAGTTTCTTAGTTCATGTGATAAAGTCGTGGTTAGTTTCTTTATGCTTACAGATAACCATTTGTCGATGAAAGAAGATAGCCTAGAAAATTAAAAATAAAGCCTACATCACCATGTGTTCCTATGCAGTCACCCACCCAAGTACTGACATGGCCCGACCCTGCTTGACTTCAGTGATCAGACGAGAACTGCTATACTCAGGGTGGTATGGCCGTAGGCATATTGAGCTGTAAAAAATATTAACAAGATGTTTGCCTTCCTTATCCTTTTAGGACTTGCATTCATATAGAATGAGATAAATTCGAAATATCAAAACAGAGTCTCAACGATCATGTGTTCATGGACATACAACCATCAGTTCCGAGACAAAATCTGCGATTCCTGGCCTAGTATTGCTGTAGTTGGAGTTTCTTAGTTCAAGTGATAAAGTCGTGGTTAGTTTCTTTATGCTGAACGATAACCATTTGTCGATGAAAAGAGATAGTCTAGAAAATTAAAAAATAAAGCCTACATCACCATGTGTTCCTATGCAGTCACCCACCCAAGTACTGTCATGGCCCGACCCTGCTTGACTTCAGTGATCAGACGAGAACTGCTTTACCCAGGGTGGTATGGCCGTAGGCATATTGAACTGTAAAAATATTAACAAGATGTTTGCCTTCCTTATCCTTTTAAGACTTGCATTCATATAGAATGAGATAAATTCGAAATATCAAAACAGAGTCTCAACGATCATGTGTTCATGGACATACAACCATCAGTTCCGAGACGAGATCTGCTATCCCTGGCCTAGTACTGCTGTAGGTGGAGTTTCTTAGTTCATGTGATAAAGTCGTGGTTAGTTTCTTTATGCTGACAGATAACCATTTGTCGATGAAAGAAGATAGCCTAGAAAATTAAAAAATAAAGCCTACATCACCATGTGTTCCTATGCAGTCACCCACCCAAGTACTGACATGGCCCGACCCTGCTTGACTTCAGTGATCAGACGAGAACTGCTATACCCAGGGTGGTATGGCCGTAGGCATATTGAACTGTAAAAAATATTAACAAGATGTTTGCCTTCCTTATCCTTTTAAGACTTGCATTCATATAGAATGAGATCAATTCGAAATATCAAAACAGAGTCTCAACGATCATGTGTTCATGGACATACAACCATCAGTTCCGAGACGAGATCTGCTATCCCTGGCCTAGTACTGCTGTAGGTGGAGTTTCTTAGTTCATGTGATAAAGTCGTGGTTAGTTTCTTTATGCTTACAGATAACCATTTGTCGATGAAAGAAGATAGCCTAGAAAATTAAAAAATAAAGCCTACATCACCATGTGTTCCTATGCAGTCACCCACCCAAGTACTGACATCACCCGACCCTGCTTGACTTCAGTGATCAGACGAGAACTGCTATACTCAGGGTGGTATGGCCGTAGGCATAATGAGCTGTAAAAAATATTAACAAGATGTTTGCCTTCCTTATCCATTTAGGACTTGCATTCATATAGAATGAGATAAATTCGAAATATCAAAACAGAGTCTCAACGATCATGTGTTCATGGACATACAACCATCAGTTCCGAGACGAGATCTGCTATCCCTGGCCTAGTACTGCTGTAGGTGGAGTTTCTTAGTTCATGTGATAAAGTCGTGGTTAGTTCCTTTATGCTGACCGATAACCATTTGTCGATGAAAGGAGATAGCCTAGAAAATTAAAAATATAAAGCCTACATCACCATGTGTTCCTTTGCAGTCACCCAGCCAAGTACTGACATGGCCCGACCCTGCTTGACTTAAGTGATCAGACCCGAACTGGTATACTTAGGCTAATATGGCTGTAGGCATGGTAAACTGTAAAAAATATTAACAAGATGTTTGCCTTCCTTACCCTTTAGGGCTTGCATTCATATAGAATGAGATAAATTCGAAATATCAAAACAGAGTCTCAACGATCATGTGTTCATTGACATACAACCATCAGTTACGAGAAGAGATCTGCTATCCCTGGCCTAGTACTGCTGTAGTTGGAGTTTCTTAGTTCATGTGATAAAGTCGTAGTTAGTTTCTTTATGCTGACCGATAACCATTTGTCGATGAAAAGAGATTGCCTAGAAAATTAAAAAATAAAGCCTACATCAACATGTGTTCTTATGCAGTCACCCAACAAAGTACTGACATGGTTCGACCCTGCTTGACTTCAGTGATCAGACGAGAACTGGTATACCCAGGGTGGTATGGCCGTAGGCATAATAAACTGTAAAAAATATTAACAAGATGTTTGCACTCCTTATCCTTTAAGGACTTGCATTCATATAAGATTAGATTGAATCGAAATTTGGAAACAGAGTCTCCAAAATCATATGTCCGTCGACATACAACCATCAGTTCCGAGACAAAATTTGCAATTCCTGGCCTAGTATTGCTGTAGTTGGAGTTTCTTAGTTCAAGTGATAAAGTCGTGGTTAGTTTCTTTATGCTGACAGATAACCATTTGTCGATGAAAGAAGATAGCCTAGAAAATTAAAAAATAAAGCCTACATCACCATGTGTTCCTATGCAGTCACCCACCCAAGTACTGACATGGCCCGACCCTGCTTGACTTCAGTGATCAGACGAGAACTGCTATACCCGGGGTGGTATGGCCGTAGGCATATTGAACTGTAAAAAATATTAACAAGATGTTTGCCTTCCTTATCCTTTTAAGACTTGCATTCATATAGAATGAGATAAATTCGAAATATCAAAACAGAGTCTCAACGATCATGTGTTCATGGACATACAACCATCAGTTCCGAGACGAGATCTGCTATCCCTGGCCTAGTACTGCTGTAGGTGGAGTTTCTTAGTTCATGTGATAAAGTCGTGGTTAGTTTCTTTATGCTTACAGATAACCATTTGTCGATGAAAGAAGATAGCCTAGAAAATTAAAAATAAAGCCTACATCACCATGTGTTCCTATGCAGTCACCCACCCAAGTACTGACATGGCCCGACCCTGCTTGACTTCAGTGATCAGACGAGAACTGCTATACTCAGGGTGGTATGGCCGTAGGCATATTGAGCTGTAAAAAATATTAACAAGATGTTTGCCTTCCTTATCCTTTTAGGACTTGCATTCATATAGAATGAGATAAATTCGAAATATCAAAACAGAGTCTCAACGATCATGTGTTCATGGACATACAACCATCAGTTCCGAGACAAAATCTGCGATTCCTGGCCTAGTATTGCTGTAGTTGGAGTTTCTTAGTTCAAGTGATAAAGTCGTGGTTAGTTTCTTTATGCTGAACGATAACCATTTGTCGATGAAAAGAGATAGTCTAGAAAATTAAAAAATAAAGCCTACATCACCATGTGTTCCTATGCAGTCACCCACCCAAGTACTGACATGGCCCGACCCTGCTTGACTTCAGTGATCAGACGAGAACTGCTTTACCCAGGGTGGTATGGCCGTAGGCATATTGAACTGTAAAAATATTAACAAGATGTTTGCCTTCCCTATCCTTTTAAGACTTGCATTCATATAGAATGAGATAAATTCGAAATATCAAAACAGAGTCTCAACGATCATGTGTTCATGGACATACAACCATCAGTTCCGAGACGAGATCTGCTATCCCTGGCCTAGTACTGCTGTAGGTGGAGTTTCTTAGTTCATGTGATAAAGTCGTGGTTAGTTTCTTTATGCTGACAGATAACCATTTGTCGATGAAAGAAGATAGCCTAGAAAATTAAAAAATAAAGCCTACATCACCATGTGTTCCTATGCAGTCACCCACCCAAGTACTGACATGGCCCGACCCTGCTTGACTTCAGTGATCAGACGAGAACTGCTATACTCAGGGTGGTATGGCCGTAGGCATAATGAGCTGTAAAAAATATTAACAAGATGTTTGCCTTCCTTATCCATTTAGGACTTGCATTCATATAGAATGAGATAAATTCGAAATATCAAAACAGAGTCTCAACGATCATGTGTTCATGGACATACAACCATCAGTTCCGAGACGAGATCTGCTATCCCTGGCCTAGTACTGCTGTAGGTGGAGTTTCTTAGTTCATGTGATAAAGTCGTGGTTAGTTTCTTTATGCTTACAGATAACCATTTGTCGATGAAAGAAGATAGCCTAGAAAATTAAAAAAATAAGGCCTACATCACCATGTGTTCCTATGCAGTCACCCACCCAAGTACTGACATCACCCGACCCTGCTTGACTTCAGTGATCAGACGAGAACTGCTATACTCAGGGTGGTATGGCCGTAGGCATAATGAGCTGTAAAAAATATTAACAAGATGTTTGCCTTCCTTACCCTTTAGGGCTTGCATTCATATAGAATGAGATAAATTCGAAATATCAAAACAGAGTCTCAACGATCATGTGTTCATGGACATACAACCATCAGTTACGAGAAGAGATCTGCTATCCCTGGCCTAGTACTGCTGTAGTTGGAGTTTCTTAGTTCATGTGATAAAGTCGTAGTTAGTTTCTTTATGCTGACCGATAACCATTTGTCGATGAAAAGAGATAGCCTAGAAAATTAAAAAATAAAGCCTACATCAACATGTGTTCTTATGCAGTCACCCAACAAAGTACTGACATGGTTCGACCCTGCTTGACTTCAGTGATCAGACGAGAACTGGTATACCCAGGGTGGTATGGCCGTAGGCATAATAAACTGTAAAAAATATTAACAAGATGTTTGCACTCCTTATCCTTTAAGGACTTGCATTCATATAAAATTAGATTGAATCGAAATTTGGAAACAGAGTCTCCAAAATCATATGTCCGTCGACATACAACCATCAGTTCCGAGACAAAATCTTCGATCCTTTGCCTTGTATTGCTGTAGTTGGAGTTTCTTAGTTCATGTGATAAAGTCGTGGTTCGTTTTTTTATGCTAACAGGTAAACATTTGTCCATGAAAAGAGATAGCCTAGAAAATTAAAAATAAAGCCTACATCAACATGTGTTCCTATGCAGTAACCCAACCAAGTACTGACACGGCCCGACCCTGCTTGACTTCAGTGATCAGACGTGAACTGGTATACGTAGGCTGATATGGCTGTAGGCATGGTAAACTGTAAAAGATATTAACAAGATGTTTGCCTTCCTTATCCTTTTAGGGCTGGCATTTATATAGAATGAGATAAATTCGAAATATCAAAACAGAGTCTCAACGATCATGTGTTCATGGAAATACAACCATCAGTTCCGAGACGAGATCTGCTATCCCTGGCCTAGTACTGCTGTAGTTGGAGTTTCTTAGTTCATGTGATAAAGTCGTAGTTAGTTTCTTTATGCTGAACGATAACCATTTGTCGATGAAAAGAGATAGCCTAGAAAATTAAAAAATAAAGCCTACATCAACATGTGTTCCTATGCAGTCAGCCAACCAAGTACTGACATGGTTCGACCCTGCTTGACTTCAGTGATCAGACGAGAACTGGTATACCCAGGGTGGTATGGCCGTAGGCATAATAAACTGTTAAAAATATTAACAAAATGTTTGCACTCCTTATCCTTTTAGGACTTGCATTCATATAGAAGGTGATTGAATCGAAATTTGGAAACAGAGTCTCCAAAATCATATGTCCGTCAACATACAACCATCAGTTCCGAGACAAAATCTTGGATCCTTTGCCTTGTATTGCTGTAGTTGGAGTTTGTTAGTTCATGTGATAAAGTCGTGGTTAGTTTCTTTATGCTGACCGATAACCATTTGTCGATGAAAAGAGATAGCCTAGAAAATTAAAAAATAAAGCCTACATCAACATGTGTTCCTATGCAGTCACCCAACCAAGTACTGACATGGCCCGACCCTGCTTAACTTCAGTGATCAGACGTGAACTGCTATACCCAGGGTGGTATGGCCGTAGGCATATTGAACTGTAAAAAATATTAACAAGATGTTTGCCTTCCTTATCCTTTTAAGACTTGCATTCATATAGAATGAGATAAATTCGAAATATCAAAACAGAGTCTCAACGATCATGTGTTCATGGACATACAACCATCAGTTCCGAGACGAGATCTGCTATCCCTGGCCTAGTACTGCTGTAGGTGGAGTTTCTTAGTTCATGTGATAAAGTCGTGGTTAGTTTCTTTATGCTGACAGATAACCATTTGTCGATGAAAGGGGATAGCCTAGAAAATTAAAAAATAAAGCCTCCATCACCATGTTTTCCTATGCAGTCACCCACCCAAGTACTGACATGGCCCGACCCTGCTTGACTTCAGTGATCAGACGAGAACTGCTATACCCAGGGTGGTATGGCCGTAGGCATATTGAACTGTAAAAAATATTAACAAGATGTTTGCCTTCCTTATCTTTTTAGGACGTGCATTCATATAGAATGAGATAAATTCGAAATATCAAAACAGAGTCTCAACGATCATGTGTTCATGGACATACAACCATCAGTTACGAGACGAGATCTGCTATCCCTGGCTTAGTACTGCTGTAGGTGGAGTTTCTTAGTTCATGTGATAAAGTCGTGGTTAGTTTCTTTATGCTGACCGATAACCATTTGTCGATGAAAGGAGATAGCCTAGAAAATTAAAAAAATAAGGCCTACATCACCATGTGTTCCTTTGCAGTCACCCACCCAAGTACTGACATGGCCCGACCCTGCTTGACTTAAGTGATCAGACCCGAACTGGTATACTTAGGCTAATGTGGCTGTAGGCATGGTAAACTGTAAAAAATATTAACAAGATGTTTGCCTTCCTTACCCTTTAGGGCTTGCATTCATATAGAATCAGATAAATTCGAAATATCAAAACAGAGTCTCAACGATCATGTGTTCATGGACATACAACCATCAGTTACGAGACGAGATCTGCTATCCCTGGCCTAGTACTGCTGTAGTTGGAGTTTCTTAGTTCAAGTGATAAAGTCGTGGTTAGTTTCTTAATGCTGAACGATAACCATTTGTCGATGAAAAGAGATAGCCTACAAAATTAAAAAATAAAGCCTACATCAACATGTGTTCTTATGCAGTCACCCAACCAAGTACTGACATGGTTCGACCCTGCTTGACTTCAGTGATCAGACGAGAACTGGTATACCCAGGGTGGTATGGCCGTAGGCATAATAAACTGTAAAAAATATTAACAAGATGTTTGCACTCCTTATCCTTTTAGGACTTGCATTCATATAGAAGGTGATTGAATCGAAATTTGGAAACAGAGTCTCCAAAATCATATGTCCGTCGACATACAACCATCAGTTCCGAGACAAAATCTTGGATCCTTTGCCTTGTATTGCTGTAGTTGGAGTCTCTTAGTTCATGTGATAAAGTCGTGGTTAGTTTCTTTATGCTGACCGATAACCATTTGTCGATGAAAAGAGATAGCCTAGAAAATTAAAAAATAAAGCCTACATCAACATGTGTTCCTATGCAGTCACCCAACCAAGTACTGACATGGCCCGACCCTGCTTGACTTCAGTGATCAGACGTGAACTGCTATACCCAGGGTGGTATAGCCGTAGGCATAATAAACTGTTAAAAATATTAACAAAATGTTTGCACTCCTTATCCTTTTAGGACTTGCATTCATATAGAAGGTGATTGAATCGAAATTTGGAAACAGAGTCTCCAAAATCATACGTCCGTCGACATACAACCATCAGTTCCGAGACAAAATCTTGGATCCTTTGCCTTGTATTGCTGTAGTTGGAGTTTCTTAGTTCATGTGATAAAGTCGTGGTTAGTTTCTTTATGCTGACCGATAACCATTTGTCGATGAAAAGAGATAGCCTAGAAAATTAAAAAATAAAGCCTACATCAACATGTGTTCCTATGCAGTCACCCAACCAAGTACTGACATGGCCCGACCCTGCTTGACTTCAGTGATCAGACGAGAACTGGTATACAAAAGGGTGGTATGGCCGTAGGCATAATAAACTGTTAAAAATATTAACAAAATGTTTGCACTCCTTATCC
Organism: Pelagia noctiluca; assembly: GCA_963924455.1. NCBI lineage: Eukaryota > Metazoa > Cnidaria > Scyphozoa > Semaeostomeae > Pelagiidae > Pelagia > Pelagia noctiluca. Next base: position 10,834,693 of record OZ004321.1, on the reverse strand, counting down.
TTTTAGGACTTGCATTCATATAGAAGGTGATTGAATCGAAATTTGGAAACAGAGTCTCCAAAATCATATGTCCGTCGACATACAACCATCAGTTCCGAGACAAAATCTTGGATCCTTTGCCTTGTATTGCTGTAGTTGGAGTTTCTTAGTTCATGTGATAAAGTCGTGGTTAGTTTCTTTATGCTGACCAATAACCATTTGTCGATGAAAAGAGATAGCCTAGAAAATTAAAAAATAAAGCCTACATCAACATGTGTTCCTACGCAGTCACCCAACCAAGTACTGACATGGCCCGACCCTGCTTGACTTCAGTGATCAGACGTGAACTGCTATACCCAGGGTGGTATAGCCGTAGGCATAATAAACTGTTAAAAATATTAACAAAATGTTTGCACTCCTTATCCTTTTAGGACTTGCATTCATATAGAAGGTGATTGAATCGAAATTTGGAAACAGAGTCTCCAAAATCATATGTCCGTCGACATACAACCATCAGTTCCGAGACAAAATCTTGGATCCTTTGCCTTGTATTGCTGTAGTTGGAGTTTCTTAGTTCATGTGATAAAGTCGTGGTTAGTTTCTTTATGCTGACCGATAACCATTTGTCGATGAAAAGAGATAGCCTAGAAAATTAAAAAATAAAGCCTACATCAACATGTGTTCCTATGCAGTCACCCAACCAAGTACTGTCATGGCCCGACCCTGCTTGACTTCAGTGATCAGACGAGAACTGGTATACCCAGGGTGGTATGGCCGTAGGCATAATAAACTGTTAAAAATATTAACAAAATGTTTGCACTCCTTATCCTTTTAGGACTTGCATTCATATAGAAGGTGATTGAATCGAAATTTGGAAACAGAGTCTCCAAAATCATATGTCCGTCGACATACAACCATCAGTTCCGAGACAAAATCTTGGATCCTTTGCCTTGTATTGCTGTAGTTGGAGTTTCTTAGTTCATGTGATAAAGTCGTGGTTAGTTTCTTTATGCTGACCGATAACCATTTGTCGATGAAAAGAGATAGCCTAGAAAATTAAAAAATAAAGCCTCCATCACCATGTGTTCCTATGCAGTCACCCACCCAAGTACTGACATGGCCCGACCCTGCTTGACTTCAGTGATCAGATGAGAACTGCTATACCCAGGGTGGTATGGCCGTAGGCATATTGAACTGTAAAAAATATTAACAAGATGTTTGCCTTCCTTATCTTTTTAGGACGTGCATTCATATAGAATGAGATAAATTCGAAATATCAAAACAGAGTCTCAACGATCATGTGTTCATGGACATACAACCATCAGTTACGAGACGAGATCTGCTATCCCTGGCTTAGTACTGCTGTAGGTGGAGTTTCTTAGTTCATGTGATAAAGTCGTGGTTAGTTTCTTTATGCTGACCGATAACCATTTGTCGTTGAAAGGAGATAGCCTAGAAAATTAAAAAAATAAAGCCTACATCACCATGTGTTCCTTTGCAGTCACCCACCCAAGTACTGACATGGCCCGACCCTGCTTGACTTAAGTGATCAGACCCGAACTGGTATACTTAGGCTAATATGGCTGTAGGCATGATAAACTGTAAAAAATATTAACAAGATGTTTGCCTTCCTTACCCTTTAGGGCTTGCATTCATATAGAATCAGATAAATTCGAAATATCAAAACAGAGTCTCAACGATCATGTGTTCATGGACATACAACCATCAGTTACGAGACGAGATCTGCTATCCCTGGCCTAGTACTGCTGTAGTTGGAGCTTCTTAGTTCATGTGATAAAGTCGTGGTTAGTTTCTTTATGCTGAACGATAACCATTTGTCGATGAAAAGAGATAGCCTAGAAAATTAAAAAACAAAGCCTACATCAACATGTGTTCTTATGCAATCACCCAACCAAGTACTGACATGGTTCGACCCTGCTTGACTTCAGTGATCAGACAAGAACTGGTATATCCAGGGTGGTATGGCTGTAGGCAAAATAAGCTGTAAAAAATATTAACAAGATGTTGGCACTCCTTATCCTTTTAGGACTTGCATTCATATAGAATGAGATTGAATCCAAATTTGGAAACAGAGTCTCCAAAATCATATGTCCGTCGACATACAACCATCAGTTCCGAGACAAAATCTTCGATCCTTTGCCTTGTATTGCTGAAGTTGGAGTTTCTTAGTTCATGTGATAAAGTCGTGGTTAGTTTTTTTATGCTGACGGATAACCATTTGTCGATGAAAAGAGATAGCCTAGAAAATTAAAAAATAAAGCCTACATCACCATGTGTTCCTATGCAGTCACCCACCCAAGTACTGACATGGCCCGACCCTGCTTGACTTCAGTGATCAGACGAGAACTGCTATAGTCAGGGTGGTATGGCCGTAGGCATATTGAGCTGTAAAAAATATTAACAAGATGTTTGCCTTCCTTATCCATTTAGGACTTGCATTCATATAGAATGGGATAAATTCGAAATATCAAAACAGAGTCTCAACGATCATGTGTTCATGGACATACAACCATCAGTTCCGAGACGAGATCTGCTATCCCTGGCCTAGTACTGCTGTAGGTGGAGTTTCTTAGTTCATGTGATAAAGTCGTGGTAAGTTCCTTTATGCTGACCGATAACCATTTGTTGATGAAAGGAGATAGCCTAGAAAATTAAAAAAATAAAGCCTACATCACCATGTGTTCCTTTGCAGTCACCCAGCCAAGTACTGACATGGCCCGACCCTGCTTGACTTAAGTGATCAGACCCGAACTTGTATACTTAGGCTAATATGGCTGTAGGCATGGTAAACTGTAAAAAATGTTAACAAGATATTTGCCTTCCTTACCCTTTAGGGCTTGCATTCATATAGAATGAGATAAATTCGAAATATCAAAACAGAGTCTCAACGATCATGTGTTCATGGACATACAACCATCAGTTACGAGACGAGATCTGCTATCCCTGGCCTAGTACTGCTGTAGTTGGAGTTTCTTAGTTCATGTGATAAAGTCGTGGTTAGTTTCTTTATGCTGAACGATAACCATTTGTCGATGAAAAGAGATAGCCTAAAAAATTAAAAAATAAAGCCTACATCAACATGTGTTCTTATGCAGTCACCCACCCAAGTACTGACATGGTTCGACCCTGCTTGACTTCAGTGATCAGACAAGAACTGGTATATCCAGGGTGGTATGGCTGTAGGCATAATAAACTGTAAAAAATATTAACAAGATGTTTGCACTCCTTATCCTTTTAGGACTTGCATTCATATAGAATGAGATTGAATCCAAATTTGGAAACAGAGTCTCCAAAATCATATGTCCGTCGACATACAACCATCAGTTCCGAGACAAAATCTTCGATCCTTTGCCTTGTATTGCTGAAGTTGGAGTTTCTTAGTTCATGTGATAAAGTCGTGGTTAATTTCTTTATGCTGACGGATAACCATTTGTCGATGAAAAGAGATAGCCTAGAAAATTAAAAAATAAAGCCTTCATCAACATGTGTTCCTATGCAGTAACCCAGCCAAGTACTGACATGGCCCGACCCTGCTTGACTTCAGTGATCAGATGTGAACTGGTATACGTAGGCTGATATGGCTGTAGGCATGGTAAACTGTAAAAGATATTAACAAGATGTTTGCCTTCCTTATCCTTTTAGGGCTTGCATTTATATAGAATGAGATAAATTCGAAAAATCAAAACAGAGTCTCAACGATCATGTGTTCATGGAAATACAACCATCAGTTCCGAGACGAGATCTGCTATCCCTGGCCTAGTACTGCTGTAGTTGGAGTTTCTTAGTTCATGTGATAAAGTCGTGGTTAGTTTCTTTATGCTGAACGATAACCATTTGTCGATGAAAAGAGATAGCCTAGAAAATTAAAAAATAAAGCCTCCATCACCATGTGTTCCTATGCAGTCACCCAACCAAGTACTGACATGGTTCGACCCTGCTTGACTTCAGTGATCAGACGAGAACTGGTATACCCAGGGTGGTATGGCCGTAGGCATAATAAACTGTAAAAAATATTAACAAGATTGTTGCACTCCTTATCCTTTTAGGACTTGCATTCATATAGAATGAGATTGAATCGAAATTTGGGAACAGAGTCTCAACGATCATGTGTTCATGGACATACAACCATCAGTTCCGAGACGAGATCTGCTATCCCTGGCCTAGTACTGCTGTAGGTGGAGTTTCTTAGTTCATGTGATAAAGTCGTGGTTAGTTCCTTTATGCTGACCGATAACCGTTTGTCGATGAAAGGAGATAGCCTAGAAAATTAAAAAAATAAAGCCTACATCACCATGTGTTCCTTTGCAGTCACCCAGCCAAGTACTGACATGGCCCGACCCTGCTTGACTTAAGTGATCAGACCGGAACTGGTATACTTAGGCTAATATGGCTGTAGGCATGGTAAACAGTAAAAAGTATTAACAAGATGTTTGCCTTCCTTATCCTTTAGGGCTTTCATTCATATAGAATGAGATAAATTCGAAATATCAAAACAGAGTCTCAACGATCATGTGTTCATGGACATACAACCATCACTTCAGAGACGAGATCTGCTATCCCTGGCCTAGTACTGCTGTAGTTGGAGTTTCTTAGTTCATGTGATAAAGTCGTGGTTAGTTTCTTTATGCTGAACGATAACCATTTGTCGATGAAAAGAGATAGCCTAGAAAATTAAAAATAAAGCCTACATCACCATCTGTTCCTATGCAGTCACCCACCCAAGTACTGACATGGCCCGACCCTGCTTGACTTCAGTGATCAGACGAGAACTGCTATACCCAGGGTGGTATGGCCGTAGGCATATTGAACTGTAAAACATATAAGCAAGATGTTTGCCTTCCTTACCCTTTAGGGCTTGCATTCATATAGAATGAGATAAACTCGAAATATCAAAATAGAGTCTCAACGATCATGTGTTCATGGACATACAACCATCAGTTACGAGACGAGATCTGCTATCCCTGACCTAGTACTGCTGTAGTTGGAGTTTCTTAGTTCATGTGATAAAGTCGTAGTTAGTTTCTTTATGCTGACCGATAACCATTTGTCGATGAAAAGAGATAGTCTAGAAAATTAAAAAATAAAGCCTACATCAACATGTGTTCTTATGCAGTCACCCAACCAAGTACTGACATGGTTCGACCCTGCTTGACTTCAGTGATCAGACAAGAACTGGTATACCCAGGGTGGTATGGCCGTAAGCATAATAAACTGTAAAAAATATTAACAAGATGTTTGCCTTCCTTATCCTTTTAGGACTTGCATTCATATAGAATGAGATAAATTCGAAATATCAAAACAGAGTCTCAACGATCATGTGTTCATGGACATACAACCATCAGTTCGGAGACACAATCTGCGATCCCTGGCCTAGTATTGCTGTAGTTGGAGTTTCTTAGTTCATGTTATAAAATCGTGGTTAGTTTCTTTATGCTGACCGATAACCATTTGTCGATAAAAAGAGATAGCCTAGAAAATTAAAAAATAAAGCCTACAATACCATGTGTTCCTGTGCAGTCACCCACCCAAGTACTGACATGGCCCGACCCTGTTTGACTTCAGTGATCAGACGAGAACTGCTATACCCAGGGTGGTATGGCCGTAGGCATATTGAACTGTCTAAAATATTAACAAGATGTTTGCCTTCCTTATCCTTTTAGGACTTGCATTAATATAGAATGAGATAAATTCGAAATATCAAAACAGAGTCTCAACGATCATGTGTTCATGGACATACAACCATCAGTTCCGAGACGAGATCTTTTATCCCTGGCCTAGTACTGCTGTAGGTGGAGTTTCTTAGTTCATGTGAAAAAGTCGTGGTTAGTTTCTTTATGCTGACCGATAACCATTTGTCGATGAAAGGAGATAGCCTACAAAATTAAAAAAATAAAGCCTACATCACCATGTGTTCCTATGCAGTCACCAACCCAAGTACTGACATGGCCCGACCCTGCTTGACTAAAGTTATCAGACGTGAACTGGTATACTTAGGCTAATATGGCTGTAGGCATGGTAAACAGTAAAAAGTATTAACAAGATGTTTGCCTTCCTTATCCTTTAGGGCTTTCATTCATATAGAATGAGATAAATTCGAAATATCAAAACAGAGTCTCAACGATCATGTGTTCATGGACATACAACCATCACTTCAGAGACGAGATCTGCTATCCTGTGCCTAGTACTGCTGTAGGTGGAGTCTCTTAGTTCATGTGATAAAGTCGTGGTTAGTTTCTTTGTGTTGACCGATAACCATTTGTCGATGAAAAGAGATAGCGTAGAAAATTAAAAAATAAAGCCTACATCAACATGTGTTCCTATGCAATCACCCACCCCAGTACTGATGTGGCCCGACCCTGCTTGACTTCAGTGATCAGACGAGAACTCGTATACCCAGGCTGATATGCCTCTAAGCATAGTAAACTGTAAAAAACATTAACAAGATGTTTGCCTTCCTTATCCTTTTAGGACTTGCATTCATATAGAATGAGATTGAATCGAAATTTGGAAACAGAGTCTCCAAGATCATATGTTTGTCTACATAGAACCATCAGTTCCGAGACAAAATCTGCGATCCCTTGCCTGGTATTGCTGTAGTTGGATTTTGTAAGTTCATGTGATAAAGTTGTGGTTAGTTTCTTTATGCTGACCGATAACCATTTGTCGATGAAAGGAGATAGCCTAGAAAATTAAAAAAATAAAGCCTACATCACCATGTGTTCCTTTGCAGTCACCCACCCAAGTACTGACATGGCCCGACCCTGCTTGACTTAAGTGATCAGACCCCAACTGGTATAATTAGGCTAATATGGCTGTAGGCATGGTAAACTGTAAAAAATATTAACAAGATGTTTGCCTTCCTTACCCTTTAGGGCTTGCATTCATATAGAATGAGATAAATTCGAAATATCAAAACAGAGTCTCAACGATCATGAGTTCATGGACACACAACCATCAGTTCCGAGACGAGATCTGCTATCCCTGGCCTAGTACTGCTGTAGTTGGAGTTTCTTAGTTTATGTGATAAAGTCGTAGTTAGTTTCTTTATGCTGACCGATAACCATTTGTCGATGAAAAGAGATAGCCAAGAAAATTAAAAAATAAAGCCTACATCAACATGTGTTCCTATGCAGTCACCCAACCAAGTACTGACATTGTTCGACCCTGCTTGGATTCAGTGATCAGACGAGAACGGGTATACCCAGGGTGGTATGGCCGTAGGCATAATAAACTGTAAAAAATATTAACAAGATGTTTGCACTCCTTATCCTTTTAGGACTTGCATTCATATAGAATGAGATTGAATCGAAATATGGAAACAGAGTCTCCAAGATCATATGTCCGTCGACATACAACCATCAGTTCTGAGACAAAATCTGCGATCCCTGGCCTAGTATTGCTGTAGTTGGATTTTGTAAGTTCATGTGATAAAGTTGTGGTTAGTTTCTTTATGCTGACCAAACCCATTTGTCGTGAAAAGAATTAGCATAGAAAATTAAAAAATAAAGCCTACATCAACATGTGTTCCTATGCAGTCACCCACCCCAGTAATGATATGGCCTGACCCTGCTTGACTTCAGTGATCAGACGAGAACTGGTATACCCAGGCTGATATGCCTGTAGGCATAATAAACTGTAAAAAATATTAACAAGATGTTTGCCTTCCTTATCCTTTTAGGAATTGCATTCATATAGAATTAGATTGAATCGAAATTTGGAAACAGAGTCTCCAAAATCATATGTCCGTCGACATACAACCATCAGTTCTGAGACAAAATCTTTGATCCTTTGCCTTGTATTGTTGTAGTTGGAGTTTCTTAGTTCATGTGATAAAGTCGTGGTTAGTTTTTTTATGCTAACAGGTAAACATTTGTCCATGAAAAGAGATAGCCTAGAAAATTAAAAAAAAAACCCTACATCAACATGTGTTCCTATGCAGTAACCCGACCAAGTACTGACATGGCCCGACCCTTCACGACTTCAGTGATCAGATGTGAACTGGTATACGTAGGCTGATATGGCTGTAGGCATGGTAAACTGTAAAAGATATTAACAAGATGTTTGCCTTCCTTATCCTTTTAGGGCTTGCATTTATATAGAATGAGATAAATTCGAAAAATCAAAACAGAGTCTCAACGATCATGTGTTCATGAAAATACAACCATCAGTTCCGAGACGAGATCTGCTATCCCTGGCCTAGTACTGCTGTAGTTGGAGTTTCTTAGTTCATGTGATAAAGTCGTAGTTAGTTTCTTTATGCTGACCGATAACCATTTGTCGATGAAAAGAGATAGCCTAGAAAATTAAAAAACAAAGCCTACATCAACATGTGTTCCTATGCAGTCACCCAACCAAGTACTGACATGGTTCGACCCTGCTTGACTTCAGTGATCAGACGAGAACTGGTATACCCAGGGTGGTATTGCCGTAGGCATAATAAACTGTAAAAAATATTAACAAGATTTTTGCACTCCTTATCCTTTTAGGACTTGCATTCATATAGAATGAGATTGAATCGAAATTGGGAAACAGAGTCTCCAAAATCATATGTCCGTCGACTTACCACCATCAGTTCCGAGACAAAATCTTCGATCCTTTGCCTTGTATTGCTGTAGTTCGAGTTTCTTAGTTCATGTGATAAAGTCGTGGTTAGTTTCTTTATGCTTACCGATAACCATTTGTCGATGAAAGGAGATAGCCTAGAAAATTAAAAAAATAAAGCCTACATCACCATGTGTTCCTTTGCAGTCACCCACCCAAGTACTGACATGGCCCGACCCTGCTTGACTTAAGTGATCAGACACGAACTGGTATACTTAGGCTAATATGGCTGTAGGCCTGGTAAACTGTAAAAAATATTACCAAGATGTTTGCCTTCCTTACCCTTTAGGGCTTGCATTCATATAGAATCAGATAAATTCGAAATATCAAAACAGAGTCTCAACGATCATGTGTTCATGGACATACAACCATCAGTTACGAGACGAGATCTGCTATCCCTGGCCTAGTACTGCTGTAGTTGGAGTTTCTTAGTTCATGTGATAAAGTCGTGGTTAGTTTCTTTATGCTGAACGATAACCATTTGTCGATGAAAAGAGATAGCCTAGAAAATTAAAAATAAAGCCTACATCACCATCTGTTCCTATGCAGTCACCCACCCAAGTACTGACATGGCCCGACCCTGCTTGACTTCAGTGATCAGACGAGAACTGCTATACCCAGGGTGGTATGGCCGTAGGCATATTGAACTGTAAAACATATAAGCAAGATGCTTGCCCTCTTACCCTTTAGGGCTTGCATTCATATAGAATGAGAAAAATTCGAAATATCAAAATAGAGTCTCAACGATCATGTGTTCATGGACATACAACCATCAGTTACGAGACGAGATCTGCTATCCCTGACCTAGTACTGCTGTAGTTGGAGTTTCTTAGTTCATGTGATAAAGTCGTAGTTAGTTTCTTTATGCTGACCGATAACCATTTGTCGATGAAAAGAGATAGCCTAGAAAATTAAAAAATAAAGCCTACATCAACATGTGTTCTTATGCAGTCACCCAACCAAGTACTGACATGGTTCGACCCTGCTTGACTTCAGTGATCAGACAAGAACTGGTATACCCAGGGTGGTATGGCCGTAGGCATAATAAACTGTAAAAAATATTAACAAGATGTTTGCCTTCCTTATCCTTTTAGGACTTGCATTCATATAGAATGAGATAAATTCGAAATATCAAAACAGAGTCTCAACGATCATGTGTTCATGGACATACAACCATCAGTTCCGAGACGAGATCTTTTATCCCTGGCCTTGTACTGCTGTAGTCGGAGTTTCTTAGTTTCTGTGATAAAGTCGTAGTTAGTTTCTTTATGCTGACCGATAACCATTTGTCGATGAAAAGAGATAGCCTAGAAAATTAAAAAATAAAGCCTACATCAACATGTGTTCCTATGCAGTCACCCAACCAAGTACTGACATGGTTTGACCCTGCTTGGATTCAGTGATCAGACGAGAACTGGTATACCCAGGGTGGTATGGCCGTAGGCATAATAAACTGTAAAAAATATTAACAAGATGTTTGCACTCCTTATCCTTTTAGGACTTGCATTCATATAGAATGAGATTGAATCGAAATATGGAAACATAGTCTCCAAGATCATATGTCCGTCGACATACAACCATCAGTTCTGAGACAAAATCTGCGATCCCTTGCCTAGTATTGCTGTAGTTGGATTTTGTAAGTTCATGTGATAAAGTTGTGGTTAGTTTCTTTATGCTGACCAATACCCATTTGTCGTGAAAAGAATTAGCATAGAAAATTAAAAAATAAAGCCTACATCAACATGTGTTCCTATGCAGTCACCCACCCCAGTACTGATATGGCCTGACCCTGCTTGACTTCAGTGATCAGACGAGAACTGCTATACCCAGGGTGGTATGGCCGTAGCCATAGTAAACTTTAAAAAACATTAACAAGATGTTTGCCTTCCTTATCCTTTTAAGACTTGCATTCATATAGGATGAGATAAATTCGAAATATCAAAACAGAGTCTCAACGATCATGTGTTCATGGACATACAACCATCAGTTCCGAGACGAGATCTGCTATCCCTGGCTTAGTACTGCTGTAGGTGGAGTTTCTTAGTTCATGTGATAAAGTCGTAGTTAGTTTCTTTATGCTGACCGATAACCATTTGTCGATGAAAAGAGATAGCCTAGAAAATTAAAAAATAAAGCCTACATCAACATGTGTTCTTATGCAGTCACCCAACCAAGTACTGACATGGTTCGACCCTGCTTGACTTCACTGATTAGACAAGAACTGGTATACCAAGGGTGGTATGGCCGTAGGCATAATAAACTGTAAAAAATATTAACAAGATGTTTGCACTCCTTATCCTTTTAGGACTTGCATTCATATAGAATGAGATTCAATCCAAAATTGGAAACAGAGTCTCCAAAATCATATGTCCGTCGACATACAACCATCAGTTCCGAGACAAAATCTTCGATCCTTTGCCTTGTATTGCTGAAGTTGGAGTTTCTTAGTTCATGTGATAAAGTCGTGGTTAGTTTCTTTATGCTGACCGATAACCATTTGTCGATGAAAAGAGATAGCCTAGAAAATTAAAAAATAAAGACTACATCACCATGTGTTCCTTTGCAGTCACCCACCCAAGTACTAACATGGCCCGACCCTGCTTGACTTCAGTGATCAGACGAGAACTGCTATACCAAGGGTGGTTTGGCCGTAGGCATATTGAACTGTAAAAAATATTAACAAGATGTTTGCCTTCCTTATCCTTGTAAGACTTGCATTCATATAGAATGAGATAAATTCGAAATATCAAAACAGAGTCTCAACGATCATGTGTTCATGGACATACAACCATCAGTTCCGAGACGAGTTCTGCTATCCCTGGCCTAGTACTGCTGTAGGTGGAGTTTCTTAGTTTCTGTGATAAAGTCGTAGTTAGTTTCTTTATGCTGACCGATAACCATTTGTCGATGAAAAGAGATAGCCTAGAAAATTAAAAAATAAAGCCTACATCAACATGTGTTCCTATGCAGTCACCCAACCAAGTACTGACATGGTTTGACCCTGCTTGGATTCAGTGATCAGACGAGAACTGGTATACCCAGGGTGGTATGGCCGTAGGCATAATAAACTGTAAAAAATATTAACAAGATGTTTGCACTCCTTATCCTTTTAGGACTTGCATTCATATAGAATGAGATTGAATCGAAATATGGAAACATAGTCTCCAAGATCATATGTCCGTCGACATACAACCATCAGTTCTGAGACAAAATCTGCGATCCCTTGCCTAGTATTGCTGTAGTTGGATTTTGTAAGTTCATGTGATAAAGTTGTGGTTAGTTTCTTTATGCTGACCAATACCCATTTGTCGTGAAAAGAATTAGCATAGAAAATTGAAAAATAAAGCCTACATCAACATGTGTTCCTATGCAGTCACCCACCCCAGTACTGATATGGCCTGACCCTGCTTGACTTCAGTGATCAGACGAGAACTGCTATACCCAGGGTGGTATGGCCGTAGCCATAGTAAACTTTAAAAAACATTAACAAGATGTTTGCCTTCCTTATCCTTTTAAGACTTGCATTCATATAGAATGAGATAAATTCGAAATATCAAAACAGAGTCTCAACGATCATGTGTTCATGGACATACAACCATCAGTTCCGAGACGAGATCTGCTATCCCTGGCTTAGTACTGCTGTAGGTGGAGTTTCTTAGTTCATGTGATAAAGTCGTAGTTAGTTTCTTTATGCTGACCGATAACCATTTGTCGATGAAAAGAGATAGCCTAGAAAATTAAAAAATAAAGCCTACATCAACATGTGTTCTTATGCAGTCACCCAACCAAGTACTGACATGGTTCGACCCTGCTTGACTTCACTGATTAGACAAGAACTGGTATACCCAGGGTGGTATGGCCGTAGGCATAATAAACTGTAAAAAATATTAACAAGATGTTTGCACTCCTTATCCTTTTAGGACTTGCATTCATATAGAATGAGATTCAATCCAAAATTGGAAACAGAGTCTCCAAAATGATATGTCCGTCGACATACAACCATCAGTTCCGAGACAAAATCTTCGATCCTTTGCCTTGTATTGCTGAAGTTGGAGTTTCTTAGTTGATGTGATAAAGTCGTGGTTAGTTTCTTTATGCTGACCGATAACCATTTGTCGATGAAAAGAGATAGCCTAGAAAATTAAAAAATAAAGACTACATCACCATGTGTTCCTTTGCAGTCACCCACCCAAGTACTGACATGGCCCGACCCTGCTTGACTTCAGTGATCAGACGAGAACTGCTATACCCAGGGTGGTATGGCCGTAGGCATATTGAACTGTAAAAAATATTAACAAGATGTTTGCCTTCCTTATCCTTTTAAGACTTGCATTCATATAGAATGAGATAAATTCGAAATATCAAAACAGAGTCTCAACGATCATGTGTTCATGGACATACAACCATCAGTTCCGAGACGAGATCTGCTATCCCTGGCCTAGTACTGCTGTAGGTGGAGTTTCTTAGTTCATGTGATAAAGTCGTAGTTAGTTTCTTTATGCTGACCGATAACTATTTGTCGATGAAAAGAGATAGCCTAGAAAATTAAAAAATAAAGCCTACATCAACATGTGTTCTTATGCAGTCACCCAACCAAGTACTGACATGGTTCGACCCTGCTTGACTTCACTGATTAGACAAGAACTGGTATACCCAGGGTGGTATGGCCGTAGGCATAATAAACTGTAAAAAATATTAACAAGATGTTTGCACTCCTTATCCTTTTAGGACTTGCATTCATATAGAATGAGATTGAATCCAAATTTGGAAACAGAGTCTCCAAAATCATATGTCCGTCGACATACAACCATCAGTTCTGAGACAAAATCTGCGATCCCTGGCCTAGTATTGCTGTAGTTGGATTTTGTAAGTTCATGTGATAAAGTTGTGGTTAGTTTCTTTATGCTGACCAATACCCATTTGTCGTGAAAAGAATTAGCATAGAAAATTAAAAAATAAAGCCTACATCAACATGTGTTCCTATGCAGTCACCCACCCCAGTACTGATATGGCCTGACCCTGCTTGACTTCAGTGATCAGACGAGAACTGGTATACCCAGGCTAATATGCCTGTAGGCATAGTAAACTGTAAAAAATATTAACAAGATGTTTGCCTTCCTTATCCTTTTAAGACTTGCATTCATATAGAATGAGATTGAATCGAAATATGGAAACAGAGTCTCCAAGATCATATGTCCGTCGACATACAACCATCAGTTCCGAGAGAAAATCTGCGATTCCTGGCCTAGTATTGCTGTAGTTGGAGTTTCTTAGTTCAAGTGATAAAGTCGTGGTTAGTTTCTTTATGCTGAACGATAACCATTTGTCGATGAAAAGAGATAGCCTAGAAAATTAAAAAATAAAGCCTACATCAACATGTGTTCTTATGCAGTCACCCAACCAAGTACTGACATGGTTCGACCCTGCTTGACTTCACTGATTAGACAAGAACTGGTATACCCAGGGTGGTATGGCCGTAGGCATAATAAACTGTAAAAAATATTAACAAGATGTTTGCACTCCTTATCCTTTTAGGACTTGCATTCATATAGAATGAGATTGAATCCAAATTTGGAAACAGAGTCTCCAAAATCATATGTGCGTCGACATACAACCATCAGTTCTGAGACAAAATCTGCGATCCCTGGCCTAGTATTGCTGTAGTTGGATTTTGTAAGTTCATGTGATAAAGTTGTGGTTAGTTTCTTTATGCTGACCAATACCCATTTGTCGTGAAAAGAATTAGCATAGAAAATTAAAAAATAAAGCCTACATCAACATGTGTTCCTATGCAGTCACCCACCCCAGTACTGATATGGCCTGACCCTGCTTGACTTCAGTGATCAGACGAGAACTGGTATACCCAGGCTAATATGCCTGTAGGCATAGTAAACTGTAAAAAATATTAACAAGATGTTTGCCTTCCTTATCCTTTTAAGACTTGCATTCATATAGAATGAGATTGAATCGAAATATGGAAACAGAGTCTCCAAGATCATATGTCCGTCGACATAAAACCATCAGTTCCGAGAGAAAATCTGCGATTCCTGGCCTAGTATTGCTGTAGTTGGAGTTTCTTAGTTCAAGTGATAAAGTCGTGGTTAGTTTCTTTATGCTGAACGATAACCATTTGTCGATGAAAAGAGATAGTCTAGAAAATTAAAAAATAAAGCCTACATCACCATGTGTTCCTATGCAGTCACCAACCCAAGTACTGACATGGCCCGACCCTGCTTGACTTCAGTGATCAGACGAGAACTGCTATACCCAGGGTGGTATGGCCGTAGGCATATTGAACTGTAAAAATATTAACAAGATGTTTGCCTTCCTTATTCTTTTAAGACTTGCATTCATATAGAATGAGATGAATTCGAAATATCAAAACAGAGTCTCAACGATCATGTGTTCATGGACATACAACCATCAGTTCCGAGACGAGATCTGCTATCCCTGGCCTAGTACTGCTGTAGGTGGAGTTTCTTAGTTAATGTGATAAAGTCGTGGTTAGTTTCTTTATGCTGACAGATAACCATTTGTCGATGAAAGGAGATAGCCTAGAAAATTAAAAAATAAAGCCTACATCACCATGTGTTCCTATGCAGTCACCCACCCAAGTACTGACATGGCCCGACCCTGCTTGACTTCAGTGATCAGACGAGAACTGCTATACCCAGGGTGGTATGGCCGTAGGCATATTGAACTGTAAAAAATATTAACAAGATGTTTGCCTTCCTTATCCTTTTAGGACTTGCATTCATATAGAATGAGATAAATTCGAAATATCAAAACAGAGTCTCAACGATCATGTGTTCATGGACATACAACCATCAGTTCCGAGACGAGATCTGCTATCCCTGGCCTAGTACTGCTGTAGGTGGAGTTTCTTAGTTCATGTGATAAAGTCGTGGTTAGTTTTTTTATGCTGACCGATAACCATTTGTCGATGAAAGGAGATAGCCTAGAAAATTAAAAAAATAAAGCCTACATCACCATGTGTTCCTTTGCAGTCACCCAACCAAGTACTGACATGGTTCGACCCTGCTTGGATTCAGTGATCAGACGAGAACTGGTATACTCAGGGTGGTATGGCCGTAGGCATAATAAACTGTAAAAAATATTAACAAGATGTTTGCACTCCTTATCCTTTTAGGACTTGCATTCATATAGAATGAGATTGAATCGAAATATGGAAACATAGTCTCCAAGATCATATGTCCGTCGACATACAACCATCAGTTCTGAGACAAAATCTGCGATCCCTGGCCTAGTATTGCTGTAGTTGGATTTTGTAAGTTCATGTGATAAAGTTGTGGTTAGTTTCTTTATGCTGACCAATACCCATTTGTCGTGAAAAGAATTAGCATAGAAAATTAAAAAATAAAGCCTACATCAACATGTGTTCCTATGCAGTCACCCACCCCAGTACTGATATGGCCTGACCCTGCTTGACTTCAGTGATCAGACGAGAACTGCTATACCCAGGGTGGTATGGCCGTAGCCATAGTAAACTTTAAAAAACATTAACAAGATGTTTGCCTTCCTTATCCTTTTAAGACTTGCATTCATATAGAATGAGATAAATTCGAAATATCAAAACAGAGTCTCAACGATTATGTGTTCATGGACATACAACCATCAGTTCCGAGACGAGATCTGCTATCCCTGGCTTAGTACTGCTGTAGGTGGAGTTTCTTAGTTCATGTGATAAAGTCGTAGTTAGTTTCTTTATGCTGACCGATAACCATTTGTCGATGAAAAGAGATAGCCTAGAAAATTAAAAAATAAAGCCTACATCAACATGTGTTCTTATGCAGTCACCCAACCAAGTACTGACATGGTTCGACCCTGCTGGACTTCACTGATTAGACAAGAACTGGTATACCCAGGGTGGTATGGCCGTAGGCATAATAAACTGTAAAAAATATTAACAAGATGTTTGCACTCCTTATCCTTTTAGGACTTGCATTCATATAGAATGAGATTCAATCCAAAATTGGAAACAGAGTCTCCAAAATCATATGTCCGTCGACATACAACCATCAGTTCCGAGACAAAATCTTCGATCCTTTGCCTTGTATTGCTGAAGTTGGAGTTTCTTAGTTGATGTGATAAAGTCGTGGTTAGTTTCTTTATGCTGACCGATAACCATTTGTCGATGAAAAGAGATAGCCTAGAAAATTAAAAAATAAAGACTACATCACCATGTGTTCCTTTGCAGTCACCCACCCAAGTACTGACATGGCCCGACCCTGCTTGACTTCAGTGATCAGACGAGAACTGCTATACCCAGGGTGGTATGGCCGTAGGCATATTGAACTGTAAAAAATATTAACAAGATGTTTGCCTTCCTTATCCTTTTAAGACTTGCATTCATATAGAATGAGATTGAATCGAAATATGGAAACAGAGTCTCCAAGATCATATGTCCGTCGACATACAACCATCAGTTCCGAGAGAAAATCTGCGATTCCTGGCCTAGTATTGCTGTAGTTGGAGTTTCTTAGTTCAAGTGATAAAGTCGTGGTTAGTTTCTTTATGCTGAACGATAACCATTTGTCGATGAAAAGAATTAGCATAGAAAATTAAAAAATAAAGCCTACATCAACATGTGTTCCTATGCAGTCACCCACCCCAGTACTGATATGGCCTGACCCTGCTTGACTTCAGTGATCAGACGAGAACTGGTATACCCAGGCTAATATGCCTGTAGGCATAGTAAACTGTAAAAAATATTAACAAGATGTTTGCCTTCCTTATCCTTTTAAGACTTGCATTCATATAGAATGAGATTGAATCGAAATATGGAAACAGAGTCTCCAAGATCATATGTCCGTCGACATACAACCATCAGTTCCGAGAGAAAATCTGCGATTCCTGGCCTAGTATTGCTGTAGTTGGAGTTTCTTAGTTCAAGTGATAAAGTCGTGGTTAGTTTCTTTATGCTGAACGATAACCATTTGTCGATGAAAAGAGATAGTCTAGAAAATTAAAAAATAAAGCCTACATCACCATGTGTTCCTATGCAGTCACCCACCCCAGTACTGACATGGCCCGACCCTGCTTGACTTCAGTGATCAGACGAAAACTGCTATACCCAGGGTGGTATGGCCGTAGGCATATTGAACTGTAAAAATATTAACAAGATGTTTGCCTTCCTTATTCTTTTAAGACTTGCATTCATATAGAATGAGATAAATTCGAAATATCAAAACAGAGTCTCAACGATCATGTGTTCATGGACATACAACCATCAGTTCCGAGACGAGATCTGCTATCCCTGGCCTAGTACTGCTGTAGGTGGAGTTTCTTAGTTAATGTGATAAAGTCGTGGTTAGTTTCTTTATGCTGACAGATAACCATTTGTCGATGAAAGGAGATAGCCTAGAAAATTAAAAAATAAAGCCTACATCACCATGTGTTCCTATGCAGTCACCCACCCAAGTACTGACATGGCCCGACCCTGCTTGACTTCAGTGATCAGACGAGAACTGCTATACCCAGGGTGGTATGGCCGTAGGCATATTGAACTGTAAAAAATATTAACAAGATGTTTGCCTTCCTTATCCTTTTAAGACTTGCATTCATATAGAATGAGATAAATTCGAAATATCAAAACAGAGTCTCAACGATCATGTGTTCATGGACATACAACCATCAGTTCCGAGACGAGATCTGCTATCCCTGGCCTAGTACTGCTGTAGGTGGAGTTTCTTAGTTCATGTGATAAAGTCGTGGTTAGTTTTTTTATGCTGACCGATAACCATTTGTCGATGAAAGGAGATAGCCTAGAAAATTAAAAAAATAAAGCCTACATCACCATGTGTTCCTTTGCAGTCACCCAACCAAGTACTGACATGGTTCGACCCTGCTTGGATTCAGTGATCAGACGAGAACTGGTATACTCAGGGTGGTATGGCCGTAGGCATAATAAACTGTAAAAAATATTAACAAGATGTTTGCACTCCTTATCCTTTTAGGACTTGCATTCATATAGAATGAGATTGAATCGAAATATGGAAACATAGTCTCCAAGATCATATGTCCGTCGACATACAACCATCAGTTCTGAGACAAAATCTGCGATCCCTGGCCTAGTATTGCTGTAGTTGGATTTTGTAAGTTCATGTGATAAAGTTGTGGTTAGTTTCTTTATGCTGACCAATACCCATTTGTCGTGAAAAGAATTAGCATAGAAAATTAAAAAATAAAGCCTACATCAACATGTGTTCCTATGCAGTCACCCACCCCAGTACTGATATGGCCTGACCCTGCTTGACTTCAGTGATCAGACGAGAACTGGTATACCGAGGCTGATATGCCTGTAGGCATGGTAAACTGTAAAAAATATTAACAAGATGTTTGCCTTCCTTATCCTTTTAGGACTTGCATTGATATAGAATGAGATTGAATCGAAATATGGAAACAGAGTCTCAACGATCATGTGTTCATGGACATACAACCATCAGTTCCGAGACGAGATCTGCTATCCCTGGCCTAGTACTGCTGTAGGTGGAGTTTCTTAGTTCATGTGATAAAGTCGTGGTTAGTTTCTTTATGCTGACAGATAACCATTTGTCGATGAAAGAAGATAGCCTAGAAAATTAAAAAATAAAGACTACATCACCATGTGTTCCTTTGCAGTCACCCACCCAAGTACTGACATGGCCCGACCCTGCTTGACTTCAGTGATCAGACGAGAACTGCTATACCCAGGGTGGTATGGCCGTAGGCATAGTAAACTTTAAAAAATATTAACAAGATGTTTGCCTTCCTTATCCTTTTAAGACTTGCATTCATATAGAATGAGATAAATTCGAAATATCAAAACAGAGTCTCAACGATCATGTGTTCATGGACATACAACCATCAGTTCTGAGACGAGATCTGCTATCCCTGGCCTAGTACTGCTGTAGGTGCAGTTTCTTAGTTCATGTGATAAAGTCGTAGTTAGTTTCTTTATGCTGACCTATAACCATTTGTTGATGAAAAGAGATAGCCTAGAAAATTAAAAAATAAAGCCTACATCAACATGTGTTCTTATGCAGTCACCAAACCAAGTACTGACATGTTTCGACCCTGCTTGACTTCACTGATTAGACAACAACTGGTATACCCAGGGTGGTATGGCCGTAGGCATAATAAACTGTAAAAAATATTAACAAGATGTTTGCACTCCTTATCCTTTTAGGACTTGCATTCATATAGAATGAGATTGAATCCAAATTTGGAAACAGAGTCTCCAAAATCATATGTCCGTCGACATACAACCATCAGTTCCGAGACAAAATCTTCGATCCTTTGCCTTGTATTGCTGAAGTTGGAGTTTCTTAGTTCATGTGATAAAGTCGTGGTTAGTTTCTTTATGCTGAACGATAACCATTTGTCGATGAAAAGAGATAGTCTAGAAAATTAAAAAATAAAGCCTACATCAACATGTGTTCCTATGCAGTAACCCAACCAAGTACTGACATGGCCCGACCCTGCTTGACTTCAGTGATCAGATGTGAACTGGTATACGTAGGCTGATATGGCTGTAGGCATGGTAAACTGTAAAAGATATTAACAAGATGTTTGCCTTCCTTATCCTTTTAGGGCTTGCATTTATATAGAATGAGATAAATTCGAAAAATAAAAACAGAGTCTCAACGATCATGTGTTCATGGACATACAACCATCAGTTCCGAGACGAGATCTGCTATCCCTGGCCTAGTACTGCTGTAGGTGGAGTTTCTTAGTTCATGTGATAAAGTCGTGGTTAGTTTCTTTATGCTGAACGATAACCATTTGTCGATGAAAAGAGATAGCCTAGAAAATTAAAAAATAAAGCCTACATCAACATGTGTTCCTATGCAGTCACCCAACCAAGTACTGACATGGCCCGACCCTGCTTGACTTCAGTGATCAGACGAGAACTGCTATACCCAGGCTGATATGCCTGTAGGCATAATAAACTGTAAAAAATATTAACAAGATGTTTGCCTTCCTTATCCTTTTAGGACTTGCATTGATATAGAATGAGATTGAATCGAAATATGGAAACAGAGTCTCCAAGATCATATGTCCGTCGACATACAACCATCAGTTCCGAGACAAAATCTGCGATTCCTGGCCTAGTATTGCTGTAGTTGGAGTTTCTTAGTTCAAGTGATAAAGTCGTGGTTAGTTTCTTTATGCTGAACGATAACCATTTGTCGATGAAAAGAGATAGTCTAGAAAATTAAAAAATAAAGCCTACATCACCATGTGTTCCTATGCAGTCACCCACCCAAGTACTGACATGGCCCGACCCTGCTTGACTTCAATGATCAGACGAGAACTGCTATACCCAGGGTGGTATGTCCGTAGGCATATTGAACTGTGAAAATATTAACAAGATGTTTGCCTTCCTTATCCTTTTAAGACTTGCATTCATATAGAATGAGATAAATGCGAAATATCAAAACAGAGTCTCAACGATCATGTGTTCATGGACATACAACCATCAGTTCCGAGACGAGATCTGCTATCCCTGGCCTAGTACTGCTGTTGGTGGAGTTTCTTAGTTCATGTGATAAAGTCGTGGTTAGTTCCTTTATGCTGACCGATAACCATTTGTCGATGAAAAGAGATAGTCTAGAAAATTAAAAAATAAAGCCTACATCACCATGTGTTCCTATGCAGTCACCCACCCAAGTACTGACATGGCCCGACCCTGCTTGACTTCAATGATCAGACGAGAACTGCTATACCCAGGGTGGTATGTCCGTAGGCATATTGAACTGTGAAAATATTAACAAGATGTTTGCCTTCCTTATCCTTTTAAGACTTGCATTCATATAGAATGAGATAAATGCGAAATATCAAAACAGAGTCTCAACGATCATGTGTTCATGGACATACAACCATCAGTTCCGAGACGAGATCTGCTATCCCTGGCCTAGTACTGCTGTTGGTGGAGTTTCTTAGTTCATGTGATAAAGTCGTGGTTAGTTCCTTTATGCTGACCGATAACCATTTGTCGATGAAAGGAGATAGCCTAGAAAATTAAAAAAATAAAGCCTACATCACCATGTGTTCCTTTGCAGTCACCCAGCCAAGTACTGACATGGCCCGACCCTGCTTGACTTCAATGATCAGACGAGAACTGGTATACCCAGGGAGGTATGGCCGTAGGCATAATAAACTGTTAAAAATATTAACAAAATGTTTGCACTCCTTATCCTTTTAGGACTTGCATTCATATAGAAGGTGATTGAATCGAAATTTGGAAATAGAGTCTCCAAAATCATATGTCCGTCGACATACAACCATCAGTTCCGAGACAAAATGTTGGATCCTTTGCCTTGTATTGCTGTAGTTGGAGTTTCTTAGTTCATGTGATAAAGTCGTGGTTAGTTTCTTTATGCTGACCGATAACCATTTGTCGATGAAAAGAGATAGCCTAGAAAATTAAAAAATAAAGCCTACATCAACATGTGTTCCTATGCAGTCACCCAACCAAGTACTGACATGGCCCGACCCTGCTTGACTTCAGTGATCAGACGTGAACTGCTATACCCAGGGTGGTATGGCCGTAGGCATATTGAACTGTAAAAAATATTAACAAGATGTTTGCCTTCCTTATCCTTTTAAGACTTGCATTCATATAGAATGAGATAAATTCGAAATATCAAAACAGAGTCTCAACGATCATGTGTTCATGGACATACAACCATCAGTTCCGAGACAAGATCTGCTATCCCTGGCCTAGTACTGCTGTAGGTGGAGTTTCTTAGTTCATGTGATTAAGTCGTGGTTAGTTTCTTTATGCTGACAGATAACCATTTGTTGATGAAAGGAGATAGCCTAAGAATTAAAAAATAAAGCCTCCATCACCATGTGTTCCTATGCAGTCACCCACCCAAGTACTGACATGGCCCGACCCTGCTTGACTTCAGTGATCAGACGAGAACTGCTATACTCAGGGTGGTATGGCCGTAGGCATATTGAGCTGTAAAAAATATTAACAAGATGTTTGCCTTCCTTACCCTTTAGGGCTTGCATTCATATAGAATGAGATAAATTCGAAATATCAAAACAGAGTCTCAACGATCATGTGTTCATGGAAATACAACCATCAGTTCCGAGACGAGATCTGCTATCCCTGGCCTAGTACTGCTGTAGTTGGAGTTTCTTAGTTCATGTGATAAAGTTGTAGTTAGTTTCTTTATGCTGAACGATAACCATTTGTCGATGAAAAGAGATAGCCTAGAAAATTAAAAAATAAAGCCTACATCAACATGTGTTCCTATGCAGTCAGCCAACCAAGTACTGACATGGTTCGACCCTGCTTGACTTCAGTGATCAGACGAGAACTGGTATACCCAGGGTGGTATGGCCGTAGGCATAATAAACTGTTAAAAATATTAACCAAATGTTTGCACTCCTTATCCTTTTAGGACTTGCATTCATATAGAAGGTGATTGAATCGAAATTTGGAAACAGAGTTTCCAAAATCATATGTCCGTCGACATACAACCATCAGTTCCGAGACAAAATGTTGGATCGTTTGCCTTGTATTGCTGTAGTTGGAGTTTCTTAGTTCATGTGATAAAGTCGTGGTTAGTTTCTTTATGCTGACCGATAACCATTTGTCGATGAAAAGAGATAGTGTAGAAAATTAAAAATAAAGCCTACATCACCATGTGTTCCTATGCAGTCACCCACTCAAGTACTGACATGGCCCGACCCTGCTTGACTTCAGTTATCAGACGAGAACTGCTATACCCAGGGTGGTATGGCCGTAGGCATATTGAACTGTAAAAAATATTAACAAGATGTTTGCCTTCCTTACCCTTTAGGCCTTGCATTCATAAAGAATGAGATAAATTCGAAATATCAAAACAGAGTCTCAACGATCATGTGTTCATGGAAATACAACCATCAGTTCCGAGACGAGATCTGCTATCCCTGGCCTAGTACTGCTGTAGTTAGAGTTTCTTAGTTCATGTGATAAAGTCGTAGTTAGTTTCTTTATGCTGAACGATAACCATTTGTCGATGAAAAGAGATAGCCTAGAAAATTAAAAAATAAAGCCTACATCAACATGTGTTCCTATGCAGTCAGCCAACCAAGTACTGACATGGTTCGACCCTGCTTGACTTCAGTGATCAGACGAGAACTGGTATACCCAGGGTGGTATGGCCGTAGGCATAATAAACTGTTAAAAATATTAACAAAATGTTTGCACTCCTTATCCTTTTAGGACTTGCATTCATATAGAAGGTGATTGAATCGAAATTTGGAAATAGAGTCTCCAAAATCATATGTCCGTCGACATACAACCATCAGTTCCGAGACAAAATGTTGGATCCTTTGCCTTGTATTGCTGTAGTTGGAGTTTCTTAGTTCATGTGATAAAGTCGTGGTTAGTTTCTTTATGCTGACCGATAACCATTTGTCGATGAAAAGAGATAGCCTAGAAAGTTAAAAAATAAAGCCTACATCAACATGTGTTCCTATGCAGTCACCCAACCAAGTACTGACATGGCCCGACCCTGCTTGACTTCAGTGATCAGACGTGAACTGCTATACCCAGGGTGGTATGGCCGTAGGCATATTGAACTGTAAAAAATATTAACAAGATGTTTGCCTTCCTTATCCTTTTAAGACTTGCATTCATATAGAATTAGATAAATTCGAAATATCAAAACAGAGTCTCAACGAGCATGTGTTCATGGACATACAACCATCAGTTCCGAGACAAGATCTGCTATCCCTGGCCTAGTACTGCTGTAGGTGGAGTTTCTTAGTTCATGTGATAAAGTCGTGGTTATTTTCTTTATGCTGACAGATAACCATTTGTCGATGAAAGGAGATAGCCTAGAAAATTAAAAAATAAAGCCTCCATCACCATGTGTTCCTATGCAGTCACCCACCCAAGTACTGACATGGCCCGACCCTGCTTGACTTCAGTGATCAGAAAAGAACTGCTATACCCAGGGTGGTATGGCCGTAGGCATATTGAACTGTAAAAATATTAACAAGATGTTTGCCTTCCTTATCCTTTTAAGACTTGCATTCATATAGAATGAGATAAATTCGAAATATCAAAACAGAGTCTCAACGATCATGTGTTCATGGACATACAACCATCAGTTCCGAGACGAGATCTGCTATCCCTGGCCTAGTACTGCTGTAGGTGGAGTTTCTTAGTTCATGTGATAAAGTCGTGGTTAGTTTCTTTATGCTGACAGATAACCATTTGTCGATGAAAGAAGATAGCCTAGAAAATTAAAAAATAAAGCCTACATCACCATGTGTTCCTATGCAGTCACTAACCCAAGTACTGACATGGCCCGACCCTGCTTGACTTCACTGATTAGACAACAACTGGTATACCCAGGGTGGTATGGCCGTAGGCATAATAAACTGTAAAAAATATTAACAAGATGTTTGCACTCCTTATCCTTTTAGGACTTGCATTCATATAGAATGAGATTGAATCCAAATTTGGAAACAGAGTCTCCAAAATCATATGTCCGTCGACATACAACCATCAGTTCCGAGACAAAATCTTCGATCCTTTGCCTTGTATTGCTGAAGTTGGAGTTTCTTAGTTCATGTGATAAAGTCGTGGATAGTTTCTTTATGCTGACCGATAACCATTTGTCGATGAAAAGAGATAGCCTAGAAAATTAAAAAATAAAGCCTACATCAACATGTGTTCCTATGCAGTAACCCAACCAAGTACTGACATGGCCCGACCCTGCTTGACTTCAGTGATCAGACGAGAACTGCTATACCCAGGCTGATATGCCTGTAGGCATAATAAACTGTAAAAGATATTAACAAGATGTTTGCCTTCCTTATCCTTTTAGGACTTGCATTGATATAGAATGAGATTGAATCGAAATATGGAAACAGAGTCTCCAAGATCATATGTCCGTCGACATACAACCATCAGTTCCGAGACAAAATCTGCGATTCCTGGCCTAGTATTGCTGTAGTTGGAGTTTCTTAGTTCAAGTGATAAAGTCGTGGTTAGTTTCTTTATGCTGAACGATAACCATTTGTCGATGAAAAGAGATAGTCTAGAAAATTAAAAAATAAAGCCTACATCACCATGTGTTCCTATGCAGTCACCCACCCAAGTACTGACATGGCCCGACCCTGCTTGACTTCAATGATCAGACGAGAACTGCTATACCCAGGGTGGTATGTCCGTAGGCATATTGAACTGTGAAAATATTAACAAGATGTTTGCCTTCCTTATCCTTTTAAGACTTGCATTCATATAGAATGAGATAAATGCGAAATATCAAAACAGAGTCTCAACGATCATGTGTTCATGGACATACAACCATCAGTTCCGAGACGAGATCTGCTATCCCTGGCCTAGTACTGCTGTTGGTGGAGTTTCTTAGTTCATGTGATAAAGTCGTGGTTAGTTCCTTTATGCTGACCGATAACCATTTGTCGATGAAAAGAGATAGTCTAGAAAATTAAAAAATAAAGCCTACATCACCATGTGTTCCTATGCAGTCACCCACCCAAGTACTGACATGGCCCGACCCTGCTTGACTTCAATGATCAGACGAGAACTGCTATACCCAGGGTGGTATGTCCGTAGGCATATTGAACTGTGAAAATATTAACAAGATGTTTGCCTTCCTTATCCTTTTAAGACTTGCATTCATATAGAATGAGATAAATGCGAAATATCAAAACAGAGTCTCAACGATCATGTGTTCATGGACATACAACCATCAGTTCCGAGACGAGATCTGCTATCCCTGGCCTAGTACTGCTGTTGGTGGAGTTTCTTAGTTCATGTGATAAAGTCGTGGTTAGTTCCTTTATGCTGACCGATAACCATTTGTCGATGAAAGGAGATAGCCTAGAAAATTAAAAAAATAAAGCCTACATCACCATGTGTTCCTTTGCAGTCACCCAGCCAAGTACTGACATGGCCCGACCCTGCTTGACTTCAATGATCAGACGAGAACTGGTATACCCAGGGAGGTATGGCCGTAGGCATAATAAACTGTTAAAAATATTAACAAAATGTTTGCACTCCTTATCCTTTTAGGACTTGCATTCATATAGAAGGTGATTGAATCGAAATTTGGAAATAGAGTCTCCAAAATCATATGTCCGTCGACATACAACCATCAGTTCCGAGACAAAATGTTGGATCCTTTGCCTTGTATTGCTGTAGTTGGAGTTTCTTAGTTCATGTGATAAAGTCGTGGTTAGTTTCTTTATGCTGACCGATAACCATTTGTCGATGAAAAGAGATAGCCTAGAAAATTAAAAAATAAAGCCTACATCAACATGTGTTCCTATGCAGTCACCCAACCAAGTACTGACATGGCCCGACCCTGCTTGACTTCAGTGATCAGACGTGAACTGCTATACCCAGGGTGGTATGGCCGTAGGCATATTGAACTGTAAAAAATATTAACAAGATGTTTGCCTTCCTTATCCTTTTAAGACTTGCATTCATATAGAATGAGATAAATTCGAAATATCAAAACAGAGTCTCAACGATCATGTGTTCATGGACATACAACCATCAGTTCCGAGACAAGATCTGCTATCCCTGGCCTAGTACTGCTGTAGGTGGAGTTTCTTAGTTCATGTGATTAAGTCGTGGTTAGTTTCTTTATGCTGACAGATAACCATTTGTTGATGAAAGGAGATAGCCTAAGAATTAAAAAATAAAGCCTCCATCACCATGTGTTCCTATGCAGTCACCCACCCAAGTACTGACATGGCCCGACCCTGCTTGACTTCAGTGATCAGACGAGAACTGCTATACTCAGGGTGGTATGGCCGTAGGCATATTGAGCTGTAAAAAATATTAACAAGATGTTTGCCTTCCTTACCCTTTAGGGCTTGCATTCATATAGAATGAGATAAATTCGAAATATCAAAACAGAGTCTCAACGATCATGTGTTCATGGAAATACAACCATCAGTTCCGAGACGAGATCTGCTATCCCTGGCCTAGTACTGCTGTAGTTGGAGTTTCTTAGTTCATGTGATAAAGTTGTAGTTAGTTTCTTTATGCTGAACGATAACCATTTGTCGATGAAAAGAGATAGCCTAGAAAATTAAAAAATAAAGCCTACATCAACATGTGTTCCTATGCAGTCAGCCAACCAAGTACTGACATGGTTCGACCCTGCTTGACTTCAGTGATCAGACGAGAACTGGTATACCCAGGGTGGTATGGCCGTAGGCATAATAAACTGTTAAAAATATTAACCAAATGTTTGCACTCCTTATCCTTTTAGGACTTGCATTCATATAGAAGGTGATTGAATCGAAATTTGGAAACAGAGTTTCCAAAATCATATGTCCGTCGACATACAACCATCAGTTCCGAGACAAAATGTTGGATCGTTTGCCTTGTATTGCTGTAGTTGGAGTTTCTTAGTTCATGTGATAAAGTCGTGGTTAGTTTCTTTATGCTGACCGATAACCATTTGTCGATGAAAAGAGATAGTGTAGAAAATTAAAAATAAAGCCTACATCACCATGTGTTCCTATGCAGTCACCCACTCAAGTACTGACATGGCCCGACCCTGCTTGACTTCAGTTATCAGACGAGAACTGCTATACCCAGGGTGGTATGGCCGTAGGCATATTGAACTGTAAAAAATATTAACAAGATGTTTGCCTTCCTTACCCTTTAGGCCTTGCATTCATAAAGAATGAGATAAATTCGAAATATCAAAACAGAGTCTCAACGATCATGTGTTCATGGAAATACAACCATCAGTTCCGAGACGAGATCTGCTATCCCTGGCCTAGTACTGCTGTAGTTAGAGTTTCTTAGTTCATGTGATAAAGTCGTAGTTAGTTTCTTTATGCTGAACGATAACCATTTGTCGATGAAAAGAGATAGCCTAGAAAATTAAAAAATAAAGCCTACATCAACATGTGTTCCTATGCAGTCAGCCAACCAAGTACTGACATGGTTCGACCCTGCTTGACTTCAGTGATCAGACGAGAACTGGTATACCCAGGGTGGTATGGCCGTAGGCATAATAAACTGTTAAAAATATTAACAAAATGTTTGCACTCCTTATCCTTTTAGGACTTGCATTCATATAGAAGGTGATTGAATCGAAATTTGGAAATAGAGTCTCCAAAATCATATGTCCGTCGACATACAACCATCAGTTCCGAGACAAAATGTTGGATCCTTTGCCTTGTATTGCTGTAGTTGGAGTTTCTTAGTTCATGTGATAAAGTCGTGGTTAGTTTCTTTATGCTGACCGATAACCATTTGTCGATGAAAAGAGATAGCCTAGAAAGTTAAAAAATAAAGCCTACATCAACATGTGTTCCTATGCAGTCACCCAACCAAGTACTGACATGGCCCGACCCTGCTTGACTTCAGTGATCAGACGTGAACTGCTATACCCAGGGTGGTATGGCCGTAGGCATATTGAACTGTAAAAAATATTAACAAGATGTTTGCCTTCCTTATCCTTTTAAGACTTGCATTCATATAGAATTAGATAAATTCGAAATATCAAAACAGAGTCTCAACGAGCATGTGTTCATGGACATACAACCATCAGTTCCGAGACAAGATCTGCTATCCCTGGCCTAGTACTGCTGTAGGTGGAGTTTCTTAGTTCATGTGATAAAGTCGTGGTTATTTTCTTTATGCTGACAGATAACCATTTGTCGATGAAAGGAGATAGCCTAGAAAATTAAAAAATAAAGCCTCCATCACCATGTGTTCCTATGCAGTCACCCACCCAAGTACTGACATGGCCCGACCCTGCTTGACTTCAGTGATCAGAAAAGAACTGCTATACCCAGGGTGGTATGGCCGTAGGCATATTGAACTGTAAAAATATTAACAAGATGTTTGCCTTCCTTATCCTTTTAAGACTTGCATTCATATAGAATGAGATAAATTCGAAATATCAAAACAGAGTCTCAACGATCATGTGTTCATGGACATACAACCATCAGTTCCGAGACGAGATCTGCTATCCCTGGCCTAGTACTGCTGTAGGTGGAGTTTCTTAGTTCATGTGATAAAGTCGTGGTTAGTTTCTTTATGCTGACAGATAACCATTTGTCGATGAAAGAAGATAGCCTAGAAAATTAAAAAATAAAGCCTACATCACCATGTGTTCCTATGCAGTCACTAACCCAAGTACTGACATGGCCCGACCCTGCTTGACTTCACTGATTAGACAACAACTGGTATACCCAGGGTGGTATGGCCGTAGGCATAATAAACTGTAAAAAATATTAACAAGATGTTTGCACTCCTTATCCTTTTAGGACTTGCATTCATATAGAATGAGATTGAATCCAAATTTGGAAACAGAGTCTCCAAAATCATATGTCCGTCGACATACAACCATCAGTTCCGAGACAAAATCTTCGATCCTTTGCCTTGTATTGCTGAAGTTGGAGTTTCTTAGTTCATGTGATAAAGTCGTGGATAGTTTCTTTATGCTGACCGATAACCATTTGTCGATGAAAAGAGATAGCCTAGAAAATTAAAAAATAAAGCCTACATCAACATGTGTTCCTATGCAGTAACCCAACCAAGTACTGACATGGCCCGACCCTGCTTGACTTCAGTGATCAGATGTGAACTGGTATACGTAGGCTGATATGGCTGTAGGCATGGTAAACTGTAAAAGATATTAACAAGATGTTTGCCTTCCTTATCCTTTTAGGGCTTGCATTTATATAGAATGAGATAAATTCGAAAAATAAAAACAGAGTCTCAACGATCATGTGTTCATGGACATACAACCATCAGTTCCGAGACGAGATCTGCTATCCCTGGCCTAGTACTGCTGTAGGTGGAGTTTCTTAGTTCATGTGATAAAGTCGTGGTTAGTTTCTTTATGCTGAACGATAACCATTTGTCGATGAAAAGAGATAGCCTAGAAAATTAAAAAATAAAGCCTACATCAACATGTGTTCCTATGCAGTCACCCAACCAAGTACTGACATGGCCCGACCCTGCTTGACTTCAGTGATCAGACGAGAACTGCTATACCCAGGCTGATATGCCTGTAGGCATAATAAACTGTAAAAAATATTAACAAGATGTTTGCCTTCCTTATCCTTTTAGGACTTGCATTGATATAGAATGAGATTGAATCGAAATATGGAAACAGAGTCTCCAAGATCATATGTCCGTCGACATACAACCATCAGTTCCGAGACAAAATCTGCGATTCCTGGCCTAGTATTGCTGTAGTTGGAGTTTCTTAGTTCAAGTGATAAAGTCGTGGTTAGTTTCTTTATGCTGAACGATAACCATTTGTCGATGAAAAGAGATAGTCTAGAAAATTAAAAAATAAAGCCTACATCACCATGTGTTCCTATGCAGTCACCCACCCAAGTACTGACATGGCCCGACCCTGCTTGACTTCAATGATCAGACGAGAACTGCTATACCCAGGGTGGTATGTCCGTAGGCATATTGAACTGTGAAAATATTAACAAGATGTTTGCCTTCCTTATCCTTTTAAGACTTGCATTCATATAGAATGAGATAAATGCGAAATATCAAAACAGAGTCTCAACGATCATGTGTTCATGGACATACAACCATCAGTTCCGAGACGAGATCTGCTATCCCTGGCCTAGTACTGCTGTAGGTGGAGTTTCTTAGTACAAGTAATAAAGTCGTGGTTAGTTTCTTTATGCTGACAGATAACCATTTGTCGATGAAAGAAGATAGCCTAGAAAATTAAAAAATAAAGCCTACATCACCATGTGTTCCTATGCAGTCACCCACCCAAGTACTGACATGGTTCGACCCTGCTTGATTTCAGTGATTAGACGAGAACTGCTATACCCAGGATGGTATGGCCGTAGGCATATTGAACTGTAAAAAATATTAACAAGATGTTTGCCTTCCTTATCCTTTTAAGACTTGCATTCATATAGAATGAGATAAATTCGAAATATCAAAACAGAGTCTCAACGATCATGTGTTCTTGGACATACAACCATCAGTTCCGAGACAAAATCTGCGATTCCTGGCCTAGTATTGCTGTAGTTGGAGTTTCTTAGTTCAAGTGATAAAGTCGTGGTTAGTTTCTTTATGCTGAACGATAACCATTTGTCGATGAAAAGAGATAGTCTAGAAAATTAAAAAATAAAGCCTACATCACCATGTGTTCCTATGCAGTCACCCACCCAAGTACTGACATGGCCCGACCCTGCTTGACTTCAGTGATCAGACGATAACTGGTATACCCAGGCTGATATGCCTGTAGGCATAGTAAACTGTAAAAAATATTAACAAGATGTTTGCCTTCCTTATCCTTTTAAGACTTGCATTGATATAGAATGAGATTGAATCGAAATATGGAAACAGAGTCTCCAAGATCATATGTCCGTCGACATACAACCATCAGTTCCGAGACAAAATCTGCGATTCCTGGCCTAGTATTGCTGTAGTTGGAGTTTCTTAGTTCAAGTGATAAAGTCGTGGTTAGTTTCTTTATGCTGAACGATAACCATTTGTCGATGAAAAGAGATAGTCTAGAAAATTAAAAAATAAAGCCTACATCACCATGTGTTCCTATGCAGTCACCCAGCCAAGTACTGACATGGCCCGACCCTGCTTGACTTCAGTGATCAGACGAGAACTGCTATACCCAGGGTGGTATGGCCGTAGGCATATTGAACTGTAAAAATATTAACAAGATGTTTGCCTTCCTTATCCTTTTAAGACTTGCATTCATATAGAATGAGATAAATTCGAAATATCAAAACAGAGTCTCAACGATCATGTGTTCATGGACATACAACCATCAGTTCCGAGACGAGATCTGCTATCCCTGGCCTAGTACTGCTGTAGGTGGAGTTTCTTAGTTCATGTGATAAAGTCGTGGTTAGTTTCTTTATGCTGACAGATAACCATTTGTCGATGAAAGAAGATAGCCTAGAAAATTAGAAAATAAAGCCTACATCACCATGTGTTCCTATGCAGTCACCCACCAAAGTACTGACATGGCCCGACCCCGCTTGACTTCAGTGATCAGACGAGAACTGCTATACCCAGGGTGGTATGGCCGTAGGCATATTGAACTGTAAAAAATATTAACAAGATGTTTGCCTTCCTTATCCTTTTAAGACTTGCATTCATATAGAATGAGATAAATTCGAAATATCAAAACAGAGTCTCAACGATGATGTGTTCATGGACATACAACCATCAGTTCCGAGACGAGATCTGCTATCCCTGGCCTAGTACTGCTGTAGGTGGAGTTTCTTAATTCATGTGATAAAGTCGTGGTTAGTTTCTCCTATATGCTGACCGATAACCATTTGTCGATGAAAGGAGATTGCCTAGAAAATTAAAAAAATAAAGCCTACATCACCATGTGTTCCTTTGCAGTCACCCAGCCAAGTACTGACATGGCCCGACCCTGCTTGACTTAAGTGATCAGACCCGAACTGGTATACTTAGGCTAATATGGCTGTAGGCATGGTAAACTGTAAAAAATATTAACAAGATGTTTGCCTTCCTTACCCTTAAGGGCTTGCATTCATATAGAATGAGATAAATTCGAAATATCTAAACAGAGTCTCAACGATCATGTGTTCATGGACATACAACCATCAGTTACGAGACGAGATCTGCTATCCCTAGCCTAGTACTGCTGTAGTTGGAGTTTCTTAGTTTATGTGATAAAGTCGTAGTTAGTTTCTTTATGCTGACCGATAACCATTTGTCGATGAAAAGAGATAGCCTAGAAAATTAAAAAATAAAGCCTACATCAACATGTGTTCCTATGCAGTCACCCAACCATGTACTGACATGGCCCGACCCTGCTTGACTTCAGTGATCAGACGAGAACTGCTATACCCAGGCTGATATGCCTGTAGGCATAATAAACTGTAAAAAATATTAACAAGATGTTTGCCTTCCTTATCCTTTTAGGACTTGCATTGATATAGAATGAGATTGAATCGAAATATGGAAACAGAGTCTCCAAGATCATATGTCCGTCGACATACAACCATCAGTTCCGAGACAAAATCTGCAATTCCTGGCCTAGTATTGCTGTAGTTGGAGTTTCTTAGTTCAAGTGATAAAGTCGTGGTTAGTTTCTTTATGCTGAACGATAACCATTTGTCGATGAAAAGAGATAGTCTAGAAAATTAAAAAATAAAGCCTACATCACCATGTGTTCCTATGCAGTCACCCACCCAAGTACTGACATGGCCCGACCCTGCTTGACTTCAATGATCAGACGAGAACTGCTATACCCAGGGTGGTATGTCCGTAGGCATATTGAACTGTAAAAATATTAACAAGATGTTTGCCTTCCTTATCCTTTTAAGACTTGCATTCATATAGAATGAGATAAATGCGAAATATCAAAACAGAGTCTCAACGATCATGTGTTCATGGACATACAACCATCAGTTCCGAGACGAGATCTGCTATCCTTGGCCTAGTACTGCTGTAGGTGGAGTTTCTTAGTTCAAGTGATAAAGTCGTGGTTAGTTTCTTTATGCTGACAGATAACCATTTGTCGATGAAAGAAGATAGCCTAGAAAATTAAAAAATAAAGCCTACATCACCATGTGTTCCTATGCAGTCACCCACCCAAGTACTGACATGGTTCGACCCTGCTTGATTTCAGTGATTAGACGAGAACTGCTATACCCAGGGTGGTATGGCCGTAGGCATATTGAACTGTAAAAAATATTAACAAGATGTTTGCCTTCCTTATCCTTTTAAGACTTGCATTCATATAGAATGAGATAAATTCGAAATATCAAAACAGAGTCTCAACGATCATGTGTTCATGGACATACAACCATCAGTTCCGAGACGAGATCTGCTATCCCTGGCCTAGTACTGCTGTAGGTGGAGTTTCTTAATTCATGTGATAAAGTCGTGGTTAGTTTCTTTATGCTGACAGATAACCATTTGTCGATGAAAGAAGATAGCCTAGAAAATTAAAAAATAAAGCCTACATCACCATGTGTTCCTATGCAGTCACCCACCCAAGTACTGACATGGCCCGACCCTGCTTGACTTCAATGATCAGACGAGAACTGCTATACCCAGGGTGGTATGTCCGTAGGCATATTGAACTGTAAAAATATTAACAAGATGTTTGCCTTCCTTATCCTTTTAAGACTTGCATTCATATAGAATGAGATAAATGCGAAATATCAAAACAGAGTCTCAACGATCATGTGTTCATGGACATACAACCATCAGTTCCGAGACGAGATCTGCTATCCCTGGCCTAGTACTGCTGTAGGTGGAGTTTCTTAGTTCAAGTGATAAAGTCGTGGTTAGTTTCTTTATGCTGACAGATAACCATTTGTCGATGAAAGAAGATAGCCTAGAAAATTAAAAAATAAAGCCTACATCACCATGTGTTCCTATGCAGTCACCCACCCAAGTACTGACATGGTTCGACCCTGCTTGATTTCAGTGATTAGACGAGAACTGCTATACCCAGGGTGGTATGGCCGTAGGCATATTGAACTGTAAAAAATATTAACAAGATGTTTGCCTTCCTTATCCTTTTAAGACTTGCATTCATATAGAATGAGATAAATTCGAAATATCAAAACAGAGTCTCAACGATCATGTGTTCATGGACATACAACCATCAGTTCCGAGACGAGATCTGCTATCCCTGGCCTAGTACTGCTGTAGGTGGAGTTTCTTAGTTCATGTGATAAAGTCGTGGTTAGTTTCTTTATGCTTACAGATAACAATTTGTCGATGAAAGAAGATAGCATAGAAAATTAAAAAATAAAGCCTACATCACCATGTGTTCCTATGCATTGACCCACCCAAGTACTGACATGGCCCGACCCTGCTTGACTTCAGTGATCAGACGAGAACTGCTATACCCAGGGTGGTATGGCCGTAGGCATATTGAGCTGTAAAAAATATTAACAAGATGTTTGCCTTCCTTATCCATTTAGGACTTGCATTCATATAGAATGAGATAAATTCTTAATATCAAAACAGAGTCTCAACGATCATGTGTTCATGGACATACAACCATCAGTTCCGAGACGAGATCTGCTATCCCTGGCCTAGTACTGCTGTTGGTGGAGTTTCTTAGTTCATGTGATAAAGTCGTGGTTAGTTCCTTTATGCTGACCGATAACCATTTGTCGATGAAAGGAGATAGCCTAGAAAATTAAAAAAATAAAGCCTACATCACCATGTGTTCCTTTGCAGTCACCCAGCCAAGTACTGACATGGCCCGACCCTGCTTGACTTAAGTGATCAGACCCGAACTGGTATACTTAGGCTAATATGGCTCTAGGCATGGTAAACTGTAAAAAATATTAACAAGATGTTTGCCTTCCTTACCCTTTAGGGCTTGCATTCATATAGAATGAGATAAATTCGAAATATCAAAACAGAGTCTCAACGATCATGTGTTCATGGACATACAACCATCAGTTACGAGACGAGATCTGCTATCCCTGGCCTAGTACTGCTGTAGTTGGAGTTTCTTAGTTCATGTGATAAAGTCGTGGTTAGTTTCTTTATGCTGAACGATAACCATTAGCGATGAAAAGAGATAGCGTAGAAAATTAAAAATAAAGCCTACATCACCATGTGTTCCTATGCAGTCAGCCACTCAAGTACTGACATGGCCCGACCCTGCTTGACTTCAGTGATCAGACGAGAACTGGTATACCCAGGGTGGTATGGCCGTAGGCATAATAAACTGTTAAAAATATTAACAAAATGTTTGCACTCCTTATCCTTTTAGGACTTGCATTCATATAGAAGGTGATTGAATCGAAATTTGGAAACAGAGTCTCCAAAATCATATGTCCGTCGACATACAACCATCAGTTCCGAGACGAGATCTGCTATCCCTGGCCTAGTACTGCTGTAGTTGGAGTTTCTTAGTTCATGTGATAAAGTCGTAGTTAGTTTCTTTATGCTGAACGATAACCATTTGTCGATGAAAAGAGATAGCCTAGAAAATTAAAAAATAAAGCCTACATCAACATGTGTTCCTATGCAGTCAGCCAACCAAGTACTGACATGGTTCGACCCTGCTTGACTTCAATGATCAGATGAGAACTGGTATACCCAGGGAGGTATGGCCGTAGGCATAATAAACTGTTAAAAATATTAACAAAATGTTTGCACTCCTTATCCTTTTAGGACTTGCATTCATATAGAAGGTGATTGAATCGAAATTTGGAAATAGAGTCTCCAAAATCATATGTCCGTCGACATACAACCATCAGTTCCGAGACAAAATGTTGGATCCTTTGCCTTGTATTGCTGTAGTTGGAGTTTCTTAGTTCATGTGATAAAGTCGTGGTTAGTTTCTTTATGCTGACCGATAACCATTTGTCGATGAAAAGAGATAGCCTAGAAAATTAAAAAATAAAGCCTACATCAACATGTGTTCCTATGCAGTCACCCAACCAAGTACTGACATGGCCCGACCCTGCTTGACTTCAGTGATCAGACGTGAACTGCTATACCCAGGGTGGTATGGCCGTAGGCATATTGAACTGTAAAAAATATTAACAAGATGTTTGCCTTCCTTATCCTTTTAAGACTTGCATTCATATAGAATGAGATAAATTCGAAATATCAAAACAGAGTCTCAACGATCATGTGTTCATGGACATACAACCATCAGTTCCGAGACAAGATCTGCTATCCCTGGCCTAGTACTGCTGTAGGTGGAGTTTCTTAGTTCATGTGATTAAGTCGTGGTTAGTTTCTTTATGCTGACAGATAACCATTTGTTGATGAAAGGAGATAGCCTAAGAATTAAAAAATAAAGCCTCCATCACCATGTGTTCCTATGCAGTCACCCACCCAAGTACTGACATGGCCCGACCCTGCTTGACTTCAGTGATCAGACGAGAACTGCTATACTCAGGGTGGTATGGCCGTAGGCATATTGAGCTGTAAAAAATATTAACAAGATGTTTGCCTTCCTTACCCTTTAGGGCTTGCATTCATATAGAATGAGATAAATTCGAAATATCAAAACAGAGTCTCAACGATCATGTGTTCATGGAAATACAACCATCAGTTCCGAGACGAGATCTGCTATCCCTGGCCTAGTACTGCTGTAGTTGGAGTTTCTTAGTTCATGTGATAAAGTTGTAGTTAGTTTCTTTATGCTGAACGATAACCATTTGTCGATGAAAAGAGATAGCCTAGAAAATTAAAAAATAAAGCCTACATCAACATGTGTTCCTATGCAGTCAGCCAACCAAGTACTGACATGGTTCGACCCTGCTTGACTTCAGTGATCAGACGAGAACTGGTATACCCAGGGTGGTATGGCCGTAGGCATAATAAACTGTTAAAAATATTAACCAAATGTTTGCACTCCTTATCCTTTTAGGACTTGCATTCATATAGAAGGTGATTGAATCGAAATTTGGAAACAGAGTTTCCAAAATCATATGTCCGTCGACATACAACCATCAGTTCCGAGACAAAATGTTGGATCGTTTGCCTTGTATTGCTGTAGTTGGAGTTTCTTAGTTCATGTGATAAAGTCGTGGTTAGTTTCTTTATGCTGACCGATAACCATTTGTCGATGAAAAGAGATAGTGTAGAAAATTAAAAATAAAGCCTACATCACCATGTGTTCCTATGCAGTCACCCACTCAAGTACTGACATGGCCCGACCCTGCTTGACTTCAGTGATCAGACGAGAACTGCTATACCCAGGGTGGTATGGCCGTAGGCATATTGAACTGTAAAAAATATTAACAAGATGTTTGCCTTCCTTACCCTTTAGGCCTTGCATTCATAAAGAATGAGATAAATTCGAAATATCAAAACAGAGTCTCAACGATCATGTGTTCATGGAAATACAACCATCAGTTCCGAGACGAGATCTGCTATCCCTGGCCTAGTACTGCTGTAGTTAGAGTTTCTTAGTTCATGTGATAAAGTCGTAGTTAGTTTCTTTATGCTGAACGATAACCATTTGTCGATGAAAAGAGATAGCCTAGAAAATTAAAAAATAAAGCCTACATCAACATGTGTTCCTATGCAGTCAGCCAACCAAGTACTGACATGGTTCGACCCTGCTTGACTTCAGTGATCAGACGAGAACTGGTATACCCAGGGTGGTATGGCCGTAGGCATAATAAACTGTTAAAAATATTAACAAAATGTTTGCACTCCTTATCCTTTTAGGACTTGCATTCATATAGAAGGTGATTGAATCGAAATTTGGAAATAGAGTCTCCAAAATCATATGTCCGTCGACATACAACCATCAGTTCCGAGACAAAATGTTGGATCCTTTGCCTTGTATTGCTGTAGTTGGAGTTTCTTAGTTCA
Source organism: Pelagia noctiluca (assembly GCA_963924455.1). NCBI lineage: Eukaryota > Metazoa > Cnidaria > Scyphozoa > Semaeostomeae > Pelagiidae > Pelagia > Pelagia noctiluca. The sequence continues at coordinate 10,795,788 of OZ004321.1, read as the reverse complement.
TGTGATAAAGTCGTGGTTAGTTTCTTTATGCTGACCGATAACCATTTGTCGATGAAAAGAGATAGCCTAGAAAGTTAAAAAATAAAGCCTACATCAACATGTGTTCCTATGCAGTCACCCAACCAAGTACTGACATGGCCCGACCCTGCTTGACTTCAGTGATCAGACGTGAACTGCTATACCCAGGGTGGTATGGCCGTAGGCATATTGAACTGTAAAAAATATTAACAAGATGTTTGCCTTCCTTATCCTTTTAAGACTTGCATTCATATAGAATGAGATAAATTCGAAATATCAAAACAGAGTCTCAACGAGCATGTGTTCATGGACATACAACCATCAGTTCCGAGACAAGATCTGCTATCCCTGGCCTAGTACTGCTGTAGGTGGAGTTTCTTAGTTCATGTGATAAAGTCGTGGTTAGTTTCTTTATGCTGACAGATAACCATTTGTCGATGAAAGGAGATAGCCTAGAAAATTAAAAAATAAAGCCTCCATCACCATGTGTTCCTATGCAGTCACCCACCCAAGTACTGACATGGCCCGACCCTGCTTGACTTCAGTGATCAGACGAGAACTGCTATACCCAGGGTGGTATGGCCGTAGGCATATTGAACTGTAAAAAATATTAACAAGATGTTTGCCTTCCTTATCCTTTTAAGACTTGCATTCATATAGAATGAGATAAATTCGAAATATCCAAACAGAGTCTCAACGATCATGTGTTCATGGACATACAACCATCAGTTCCGAGACGAGATCTGCTATCCCTGGCCTAGTACTGCTGTAGGTGGAGTTTCTTAGTTCATGTGATAAAGTCGTGGTTAGTTTCTTTAGGCTTACAGATAACCATTTGTCGATGAAAGAAGATAGCCTAGAAAATTAAAAAATAAAGCCTACATCACCATGTGTTCCTATGCAGTCACCCACCCAAGTACTGACATGGCCCGACCCTGCTTGACTTCAGTGATCAGACGAGAACTGCTATACTCAGGGTGGTATGGCCGTAGGCATATTGAGCTGTAAAAAATATTAACAAGATGTTTGCCTTCCTTATCCTTTTAGGACTTGCATTCATATAGAATGAGATTGAATCGAAATATGGAAACATAGTCTCCAAGATCATATGTCCGTCGACATACAACCATCAGTTCTGAGACAAAATCTGCGATCCCTGGCCTAGTATTGCTGTAGTTGGATTTTGTAAGTTCATGTGATAAAGTTGTGGTTAGTTTCTTTATGCTGACCAATACCCATTTGTCGTGAAAAGAATTAGCATAGAAAATTAAAAAATAAAGCCTACATCAACAAGTGTTCCTATGCAGTCACCCACCCCAGTACTGATATGGCCTGACCCTGCTTGACTTCAGTGATCAGACGAGAACTGGTATACCCAGGGTGATATGCCTGTAGGCATAGTAAACTGTAAAAAATATTAACAAGATGTTTGCCTTCCTTATCCTTTTAGGACTTGCATTGATATAGAATGAGATTGAATCGAAATATGGAAACAGAGTCTCCAAGATCATATGTCCGTCGACATACAACCATCAGTTCCGAGACAAAATCTGCGATTCCTGGCCTAGTATTGCTGTAGTTGGAGTTTCTTAGTTCAAGTGATAAAGTCGTGGTTAGTTTCTTTATGCTGAACGATAACCATTTGTCGATGAAAAGAGATAGTCTAGAAAATTAAAAAATAAAGCCTACATCACCATGTGTTCCTATGCAGTCACCCACCCAAGTACTGACATGGCCCGACCCTGCTTGACTTCAGTGATCAGACGAGAACTGCTATACCCAGGGTGGTATGGCCGTAGGCATATTGAACTGTAAAAATTATTGACAAGATGTTTGCCTTCCTTATCCTTTTAAGACTTGCATTCATATAGAATGAGATAAATTCGAAATATCAAAACAGAGTCTCAACGATCATGTGTTCATGGACATACAACCATCAGTTCCGAGACGAGATCTGCTATCCCTGGCCTAGTACTGCTGTAGGTGGAGTTTCTTAGTTCATGTGATAAAGTCGTGGTTAGTTTCTTTATGCTGACAGATAACCATTTGTCGATGAAAGAAGATAGCCTAGAAAATTAAAAAATAAAGCCTACATCACCATGTGTTCCTATGCAGTCACCCACCCAAGTACTGACATGGCCCGACCCTGCTTGACTTCAGTGATCAGACGAAAACTGCTATACCCAGGGTGGTATGGCCGTAGGCATATTGAACTGTAAAAAATATTAACAAGATGTTTGCCTTCCTTATCCTTTTAAGACTTGCATTCATATAGAATGAGATAAATTCGAAATATCAAAACAGAGTCTCAACGATCATGTGTTCATGGACATACAACCATCAGTTCCGAGACGAGATCTGCTATCCCTGGCCTAGTAGTGCTGTAGGTGGAGTTTCTTAGTTCATGTGATAAAGTCGTGGTTAGTTTCTTTATGCTTACAGATAACCATTTGTCGATGAAAGAAGATAGCCTAGAAAATTAAAAAATAAAGCCTACATCACCATGTGTTCCTATGCAGTCACCCACCCAAGTACTGACATGGCCCGACCCTGCTTGACTTCAGTGATCAGACGAGAACTGCTATACTCAGGGTGGTATGGCCGTAGGCATATTGAGCTGTAAAAAATATTAACAAGATGTTTGCCTTCCTTATCCTTTTAGGACTTGCATTCATATAGAATGAGATAAATTCGAAATATCAAAACAGAGTCTCAACGATCATGTGTTCATGGACATACAACCATCAGTTCCGAGACAAAATCTGCGATTCCTGGCCTAGTATTGCTGTAGTTGGAGTTTCTTAGTTCAAGTGATAAAGTCGTGGTTAGTTTCTTTATGCTGAACGATAACCATTTGTCGATGAAAAGAGATAGTCTAGAAAATTAAAAAATAAAGCTTATATCACCATGTGTTCCTATGCAGTCACCCACCAAAGTACTGACATGGCCCGACCCTGCTTGACTTCAGTGATCAGACGAGAACTGCTATACCCAGGGTGGTATGGCCGTAGGCATATTGAACTGTAAAAATATTAACAAGATGTTTGCCTTCCTTATCCTTTTAAGACTTGCATTCATATAGAATGAGATAAATTCGAAATATCAAAACAGAGTCTCAACGATCATGTGTTCATGGACATACAACCATCAGTTCCGAGACGAGATCTGCTATCCCTGGCCTAGTACTGCTGTAGGTGGAGTTTCTTAGTTCATGTGATAAAGTCGTGGTTAGTTTCTTTATGCTGACAGATAACCATTTGTCGATGAAAGAAGATAGCCTAGAAAATTAAAAAATAAAGCCTACATCACCATGTGTTACTATGCAGTCACCCACCCAAGTACTGACATGGCCCGACCCTGCTTGACTTCAGTGATCAGACGAGAACTGCTATACCCAGGGTGGTATGGCCGTAGGCATATTGAACTGTAAAAAATATTAACAAGATGTTTGCCTTCCTCATCCTTTTAAGACTTGCATTCATATAGAATGAGATAAATTCGAAATATCAAAACAGAGTCTCAACGATCATGTGTTCATGGACATACAACCATCAGTTCCGAGACGAGATCTGCTATCCCTGGCCTAGTACTGCTGTAGGTGGAGTTTCTTAGCTCATGTGATAAAGTCGTGGTTAGTTTCTTTATGCTTACAGATAACCATTTGTCGATGAAAGAAGATAGCCTAGAAAATTAAAAAATAAAGCCTACATCACCATGTGTTCCTATGCAGTCACCCACCCAAGTACTGACATGGCCCGACCCTGCTTGGCTTCAGTGATCAGACGAGAATTGCTATACTCAGGGTGGTATGGCCGTAGGCATATTGAGCTGTAAAAAATATTAACAAGATGTTTGCCTTCCTTATCCTTTTAGGACTTGCATTCATATAGAATGAGATTGAATCGAAATATGGAGACATAGTCTCCAAGATCATATGTCCGTCGACATACAACCATCAGTTTTGAGACAAAATCTGCGATCCCTGGCCTAGTATTGCTGTAGTTGGATTTTGTAAGTTCATGTGATAAAGTTGTGGTTAGTTTCTTTATTCTGACCAATACCCATTTGTCGTGAAAAGAATTAGCATAGAAAATTAAAAAATAAAGCCTACATCAACATGTGTTCCTATGCAGTCACCCACCCCAGTACTGATATGGCCTGACCCTGCTTGACTTCAGTGATCAGACGAGAACTGGTATACCCAGGCTGATATGCCTGTAGGCATAGTAAACTGTAAAAAATATTAACAAGATGTTTGCCTTCCTTATCCTTTTAAGACTTGCATTGATATAGAATGAGATTGAATCGAAATATGGAAACAGATTCTCCAAGATCATATGTCCGTCGACATACAACCATCAGTTCCGAGACAAAATCTGCGATTCCTGGCCTAGTATTGCTGTAGTTGGAGTTTCTTAGTTCAAGTGATAAAGTCGTGGTTAGTTTCTTTATGCTGAACGATAGCCATTTGTCGATGAAAAGAGATAGTCTAGAAAATTAAAAAATAAAGCCTACATCACCATGTGTTCCTATGCAGTCACCGACCCAAGTACTGACATGGCCCGACCCTGCTTGACTTCAGTGATCAGACGAGAACTGCTATACCCAGGGTGGTATGGCCGTAGGCATATTGAACTGTAAAAATTATTGACAAGATGTTTGCCTTCCTTATCCTTTTAAGACTTGCATTCATTTAGAATGAGATAAATTCGAAATATCAAAACAGAGTCTCAACGATCATGTGTTCATGGACATACAACCATCAGTTCCGAGACGAGATCTGCTATCCCTGGCCTAGTACTGCTGTAGGTGGAGTTTCTTAGTTCATGTGATAAAGTCGTGGTTAGTTTCTTTATGCTTACAGATAACCATTTGTCGATGAAAGAAGATAGCCTAGAAAATTAAAAAATAAAGCCTACATCACCATGTGTTCCTATGCAGTCACCCACCCAAGTACTGACATGGCCCGACCCTGCTTGACTTCAGTGATCAGACGAGAACTGCTATACTCAGGGTAGTATGGCCGTAGGCATATTGAGCTGTAAAAAATATTAACAAGATGTTTGCCTGCCTTATCCTTTTAGGACTTGCATTCATATAGAATGAGATAAATTCGAAATATCAAAACAGAGTCTCAACGATCATGTGTTCATGGACATACAACCATCAGTTCCGAGACAAAATCTGCGATTCCTGGCCTAGTATTGCTGTAGTTGGAGTTTCTTAGTTCAAGTGATAAAGTCGTGGTTAGTTTCTTTATGCTGAACGATAACCATTTGTCGATGAAAAGAGATAGTCTAGAAAATTAAAAAATAAAGCCTACATCACCATGTGTTCCTATGCAGTCACCCACCCAAGTACTGACATGGCCCGACCCTGCTTGACTTCAGTGATCAGACGAGAACTGCTATACCCAGGGTGGTATGGCCGTAGGGATATTGAACTGTAAAAATATTAACAAGATGTTTGCCTTCCTTATCCTTTTAAGACTTGCATTCATATAGAATGAGATAAATTCGAAATATCAAAACAGAGTCTCAACGATCATGTGTTCATGGACATACAACCATCAGTTCCGAGACGAGATCTGCTATCCCTGGCCTAGTACTGCTGTAGTTGGAGCTTCTTAGTTCATGTGATAAAGTCGTGGTTAGTTTCTTTATGCTGAACGATAACCATTTGTCGATGAAAAGAGATAGCCTAGAAAATTAAAAAACAAAGCCTACATCAACATGTGTTCTTATGCAATCACCCAACCAAGTACTGACATGGTTCGACCCTGCTTGACTTCAGTGATCAGACAAGAACTGGTATATCCAGGGTGGTATGGCTGTAGGCAAAATAAGCTGTAAAAAATATTAACAAGATGTTGGCACTCCTTATCCTTTTAGGACTTGCATTCATATAGAATGAGATTGAATCCAAATTTGGAAACAGAGTCTCCAAAATCATATGTCCGTCGACATACAACCATCAGTTCCGAGACAAAATCTTCGATCCTTTGCCTTGTATTGCTGAAGTTGGAGTTTCTTAGTTCATGTGATAAAGTCGTGGTTAGTTTTTTTATGCTGACGGATAACCATTTGTCGATGAAAAGAGATAGCCTAGAAAATTAAAAAATAAAGCCTACATCACCATGTGTTCCTATGCAGTCACCCACCCAAGTACTGACATGGCCCGACCCTGCTTGACTTCAGTGATCAGACGAGAACTGCTATACCCAGGGTGGTATGGCCGTAGGCATATTGAACTGTAAAAAATGTTAACAAGATGTTTGCCTTCCTTATCCTTTTAAGACTTGCATTCATATAGAATGAGATAAATTCGAAATATCAAAACAGAGTCTCAACGATCATGAATTAAAGCTTCTGAAACGAAGATTACCCTGCTTGAGGAGCAAAAAGAGCAAATGAGAAGTGACATTGATGATCTTTCCTCAAAATTTGAAGAGCTTGAAAGCGATTTATTGTCAAAAGAAACCAAAATTGAACACCTGGAAGCCACGCTCGATGACTTGAGAAATCGACAAATGCGCAAAACCCTAGTTTTCCGTGGCTTTCCTGAAGGCGCTGAAGGAAAAGATACCTGGGTAAATTGCAAAAGTCTTATTTCTAACTTTATTGAATCACATCTTGATTTTGCTGATGTAGAAATTGAGCGAGCCCATCGAGCAGCCAGGAAATCTGCCTCCAATGATAGGCCTAGGCCCATCTTCGTGGAGTTTCTCAGATGGTCAGACTCCTCAGAAATTCTAGATGCTGCACCAAAAATTCTTCAAGAGCACCCCTATCAAATCAATGGCAAAACAGTCCACATCTACATTGACCAGATGGTTTCAAAGAAAGTCCAAGAACAACGAAGTGAAATGTTACTAGTGAGAAAGTATTTGAAGGCTGAAAACAAGGATTGGAAGATGTTTGTACGGTACCCTGCTCTCCTGTTCTACAAATCAGAAAGTATGACGCAATATAAGAACTTTGAAGTGACTGACGAAATCAAATCTGCTTCGCTGTCATATCAACGGGATCTTGCAAAAGGCAAAAGAAGAAAGTAGGCCACTTGTCCAAGCACAGAGACAGCATCAGTCCTCTTGTGTTAATCGTAAATATTTTTTTCTATTTTCATTTTTTTTATTTATTGTTTTAATTTTTTTATTTTTGCCAGATGTCCTCTAATTTGAGCCAAAATGAAGATATTTTGGGAAATACTAATAATGATCTAGGACCCATTCAAAATACACATTTCTCTTGTGGAGTTTGCAACAAAAAGATAAATAACAAAGCAGTTTTCTGTGATCAAAAAATGGATACATAGTAAATGTAATAACATCTCTGATTCTGAATATAAAATTCTTGTGGAAGAGCCAGACGAAAAGCAATGGAAATGTCTTGACTGTTTAACACTGAATAACTCTCAAATCTTTCCTTTCACTTTGGTAAACGACACTGTTTTTTTCGGGTTAAATGAAATAGAAATGCCCTCCATCACAGACTCTCTACCATCTTTTGAAATCCTGTCTAAAGTAAGTAACCTTCCTAACCTATCTGACTATGATACAGATGAGAACATTAACTCTAACATTACCTCAGAATATGCCTCTGTAAAAGATATTGCTTCTATGGAATTATCGGATAAAGATTTTGCACTTTTTCATATGAATATTAGAAGCCACTCTCTTCATTTTGATGAATTTCATGCTTTACTCTCTAGCCTTAGTATTAACTTTCAAGTTATTGGACTATCTGAAATTAAGATTACATCTGATGATCAAGTGAAAGCAAATATTGAACTACCTGGTTATAATTTTTATTATACCCCCTCCCACAGCTCAGCCGGTGGTGTTGGAATATATGTTAGATCCAATCTGGAAGCTAATAAGCGGGATGATCTTTGTGTGCGTGATGCTGATTTTGAAATTGTGTGGGTTGAGATTTGTAATCCAAATGCAAAAAATGTGATTTGTTGCTGTGTCTATAGACATCCAAATTCTGATATCAGCAAGTTTAATGACCATCTTCATGGGAAAATTGAGGATTTGGCAAAAGAAAATAAGTTGATTGCTATTATGGGTGACTTTAACATAGACTTATTGAAATATGATTGCCACTCTGCTACAAATGAATTTGTTAACATGATGTTTTCTCATCACTTCCAACCAGCCATCTTACATCCTACACGCATCACTGACACTTCTTCTACCATCATTGATAATATCTATGTAAATAATGCCACAGAAAGTAACATATACGGTGGGAATATTTTATCCTGTATCTCTGACCACCTTCCTCAATTTACTGTTCTGTACAACAATGCCCCTGAGTATAAAACCTCATCCTTTTATGTCTATGATTACAAAAACTTAAATGAGGAAAATTTCATTTCGGACTATAAAGATGTTGAACGTTCATACTTGAATGACAAAGAGATTGACATAAATAAAAAATTTGAAACCTTCTTGCATAAACTTCATAATCTTGTCGAAAAGCATTGCCCAAAGAAAAAATTATCAAAAAAGGCACTAAAACTGAGAAGTAAACCTTGGATTAACCGGCAGATTCAGAAAATGATGAGAGTTAGAGATAAACTATTCTGCCAATTCAAACTGACAAAGTCTACAAGCGACCTTAATGCATACAAAAAACTTAGGAATCGCATTGTAAATGAAATAAAAGAAAGTAAGAAAAATTATTACCATCAGTACTTTGATGAACATAAAGGCAATATGAAAATGTTATGGCAAGGGATAAAGAACATTATAAGTCTTAAACCTGGAAATGTTGAAACCATCTCATGCTTAAAGGATGAGAATGATACAAAAACTTCAGACCCTGCCAAAATGGCCGAGGAATTTAACAACTATTTCACTACTGTTGCTTGTGGCATCACACAAAAAATCCCAAGAACCCCGAAATCTCCATTGGATTATTTGTCTAATCTGAATTTAAATTCTTTCTTCATTTCTCCTTGTACAGCTTCTGAGGTGTCTTCTCTTATACAATCATTAAAACTTGGCAAATCAAGTGGACCAAACAGTATACCTGTCAAGCTTCTGAAAATTCTTGAAGAACCAATCTCAAATGATCTCTCTGTACTCATCAATGAATCTTTTGTATCAGGGATATTCCCTGACAACTTGAAAATTGCCAAGGTGGTGCCAGTCTTCAAGAAGGGACTTACCACACTAAAATCTAACTACAGGCCCATCTCTCTCCTTTCTATCTTCAGCAAAATCTTTGAAAAAGTAATGCACCAACGTCTGTATAAATTTCTTGAAACTTATGAAATACTGTTTTGTATGCAATTTGGCTTTCACACAGGTCACTCAACTGACCATGCTCTTATTAGTTTGACTGAAACTATCAAGTCATCACTTGATAAGGGCAGGGTTGGTTGTGGAATCTTCATCGATCTCCAAAAGGCTTTTGACACAGTTAACCACGACATACTCTTAAAGAAATTGGAACACTATGGTATCCGAGGAATTGCATTGAATTGGTTCAAATCTTATCTCAATAACCGGAAACAGTATGTTTCTGTAAATGGCCATTCCTCATCCCTACGTGAAATATCTTGTGGTGTCCCACAAGGATCGGTACTGGGACCACTTCTGTTTCTTATTTACATCAATGATTTAACAAATTCATCTAAGTTTTTCTCCTTTTTTCTTTTTGCTGATGACACCAATATCTATTGTGAATCTGATGATCCTGCTTTACTCACAAAGAAAGTTAATAGAGAACTGAAGAAAGTTAAACTATGGCTTGACTCTAACAAACTTGCCCTGAATATAAGTAAAACTAATTATGTATTGTTTCACTCTCCTCGAAAGGAAATTGCCAATGATCTTAATATTAAAATTGGTAAACAGAATATTCAAAAGACAAAGTATGTAAAATTCTTAGGGGTGCTTATGGATGAACATCTTACTTGGAAGTATCACACCTCTGAACTTTGTAAAAAATTGTCCAGAACCTCTAGTATTTTCTTCAAAGTGCGACATTACTGCTCACTCCCCATGCTTATCAGCCTCTACAACTCACTATTTTCTTCTTTAATAAACTATGGCATCATTGTATGGGGACTTACTTTTGAATCCTACTTAAACCCACTACTTCGATTGCAGAAGAAAGTCCTTCGCTGTATCAAATTTGAACCATTCTCTGCTGCCTCATCGCCAATTTTCAAATCATTAAAGGTTCTTAAAATTGAAGATATCTTGCACTTGAATATCCTAACCTTTGTTTATAAATCCATCAATAAACTATCTCCTCCTTATTTTTATGGCTATTTCCAGCCAAATTCAGCCATCCATAAAATTGCAACTCGTCAAGCAACCAGAGGGGATCTTTTTAAATCGTTTAGAAATACCACATTGTACGGACTTCAAACCATCCAATATTATGGTTCTAAACTTTGGAACACCCTTCCACTATTTATTCGTGTTGCTAGCTCTCCTACAACTTTTCGGTCTAAATTGAAAACTCATTTCATCGATGCATATGTCTAATAAATTCCCAATAAACCATAATATACCTATGTACTCGGTCTCTATTAGATGAATCTGGCTATTTTGTATTTTTATTTCATTTTATGAAATCATTTTTCTTTCATTAATTCATTAATTTAGTTTTTTATGGGGGGGCTCTCTCTCGATTAGTTAATCTACTTAGAGAGCTCCTCCTCAATCAATCAATTCTAAATACAAATTTGTATAGTTATTTTTCTGTTTAATTCAATTTTCTTTTAATTTAAAATATTATTGTCGTATAATTTGTATTTTGTTGTTGTTTAATTTGCATTGTATAGAATTGTATTTAGAGTTGATTGATAAATATATGAAAATGAAAAATGAAAAAAAAATGTGTTCATGGACATACAACCATCAGTTCCGAGACAAAATCTGCGATTCCTGGCCTAGTATTGCTGTAGTTGGAGTTTCTTAGTTCAAGTGATAAAGTCGTGGTTAGTTTCTTTATGCTGAACGATAACCATTTGTCGATGAAAAGAGATAGTCTAGAAAATTAAAAAATAAAGCCTACATCACCATGTGTTCCTATGCAGTCACCCACCCAAGTACTGACATGGCCCGACCCTGCTTGACTTCAGTGATCAGACGAGAACTGCTATACCCAGGGTGGTATGGCCGTAGGCATATTGAACTGTAAAAAATATTAACAAGATGTTTGCCTTCCTTATCTTTTTAAGACTTGCATTCATATAGAATGAGATAAATTCGAAATATCAAAACAGAGTCTCAACGATCATGTGTTCATGGACATACAACCATCAGTTCCGAGACGAGATCTGCTATCCCTGGCCTAGTACTGCTGTAGGTGGAGTTTCTTAGTTCATGTGATAAAGTCGTGGTTAGTTTCCTTATGCTTACAGATAACCATTTGTCGATGAAAGAAGATAGCCTAGAAAATTAAAAAATAAAGCCTACATCACCATATGTTCCTATGCAGTCACCCACCCAAGTACTGACATGGCCCGACCCTGCTTGACTTCAGTGATCAGACGAGAACTGCTATACTCAGGGTGGTATGGCCGTAGGCATATTGAGCTGTAAAAAATATTAACAAGATGTTTGCCTTCCTTATCCTTTTAGGACTTGCATTCATATAGAATGAGATTGAATCGAAATATGGAAACATAGTCTCCAAGATCATATGTCCGTCGACATACAACCATCAGTTCTGAGACAAAATCTGCGATCCCTGGCCTAGTATTGCTGTAGTTGGATTTTGTAAGTTCATGTGATAAAGTTGTGGTTAGTTTCTTTATGCTGACCAATACCCATTTGTCGTGAAAAGAATTAGCATAGAAAATTAAAAAATAAAGCCTACATCAACATGTGTTCCTATGCAGTCACCCACCCCAGTACTGATATGGCCTGACCCTGCTTGACTTCAGTGATGAGACGAGAACTGGTATACCCAGGGTGATATGCCTGTAGGCATAGTAAACTGTAAAAAATATTAACAAGATGTTTGCCTTCCTTATCCTTTTAGGACTTGCATTGATATAGAATGAGATTGAATCGAAATATGGAAACAGAGTCTCCAAGATCATATGTCCGTCGACATACAACCATCAGTTCCGAGACAAAATTTGCGATTCCTGGCCTAGTATTGCTGTAGTTGGAGTTTCTTAGTTCAAGTGATAAAGTCGTGGTTAGTTTCTTTATGCTTACAGATAACCATTTGTCGATGAAAGAAGATAGCCTAGAAAATTAAAAATAAAGCCTACATCACCATGTGTTCCTATGCAGTCACCCACCCAAGTACTGACATGGCCGGACCCTGCTTGACTTCAGTGATCAGACGAGAACTGCTATACTTAGGGTGGTATGGCCGTAGGCATATTGAGCTGTAAAAAATATTAACAAGATGTTTGCCTTCCTTATCCTTTTAAGACTTGCATTCATATAGAATGATATAAATTCGAAATATCAAAACAGAGTCTCAACGATCATGTGTTCATGGACATACAACCATCAGTTCCGAGACGAGATCTGCTATCCCTGGCCTAGTACTGCTGTAGGTGGAGTTTCTTAGTTCATGTGATAAAGTCGTGGTTAGTTTCTTTATGCTTACAGATAACCATTTGTCGATGAAAGAAGATAGCCTAGAAAATTAAAAATAAAGCCTACATCACCATGTGTTCCTATGCAGTCACCCACCCAAGTACTGACATGGCCCGACCCTGCTTGACTTCAGTGATCAGACGAGAACTGCTTTACCCAGGGTGGTATGGCCGTAGGCATATTGAACTGTAAAAATATTAACAAGATGTTTGCCTTCCTTATCCTTTTAAGACTTGCATTCATATAGAATGAGATAAATTCGAAATATCAAAACAGAGTCTCAACGATCATGTGTTCATGGACATACAACCATCAGTTCCGAGACGAGATCTGCTATCCCTGGCCTAGTACTGCTGTAGGTGGAGTTTCTTAGTTCATGTGATAAAGTCGTGGTTAGTTTCTTTATGCTGACAGATAACCATTTGTCGATGAAAGAAGATAGCCTAGAAAATTAAAAAATAAAGCCTACATCACCATGTGTTCCTATGCAGTCACCCACCCAAGTACTGACATGGCCCGACCCTGCTTGACTTCAGTGATCAGACGAGAACTGCTATACCCAGGGTGGTATGGCCGTAGGCATATTGAACTGTAAAAAATATTAACAAGATGTTTGCCTTCCTTATCCTTTTAAGACTTGCATTCATATAGAATGAGATCAATTCGAAATATCAAAACAGAGTCTCAACGATCATGTGTTCATGGACATACAACCATCAGTTCCGAGACGAGATCTGCTATCCCTGGCCTAGTACTGCTGTAGGTGGAGTTTCTTAGTTCATGTGATAAAGTCGTGGTTAGTTTCTTTATGCTTACAGATAACCATTTGTCGATGAAAGAAGATAGCCTAGAAAATTAAAAAATAAAGCCTACATCACCATGTGTTCCTATGCAGTCACCCACCCAAGTACTGACATCACCCGACCCTGCTTGACTTCAGTGATCAGACGAGAACTGCTATACTCAGGGTGGTATGGCCGTAGGCATAATGAGCTGTAAAAAATATTAACAAGATGTTTGCCTTCCTTATCCATTTAGGACTTGCATTCATATAGAATGAGATAAATTCGAAATATCAAAACAGAGTCTCAACGATCATGTGTTCATGGACATACAACCATCAGTTCCGAGACGAGATCTGCTATCCCTGGCCTAGTACTGCTGTAGGTGGAGTTTCTTAGTTCATGTGATAAAGTCGTGGTTAGTTCCTTTATGCTGACCGATAACCATTTGTCGATGAAAGGAGATAGCCTAGAAAATTAAAAATATAAAGCCTACATCACCATGTGTTCCTTTGCAGTCACCCAGCCAAGTACTGACATGGCCCGACCCTGCTTGACTTAAGTGATCAGACCCGAACTGGTATACTTAGGCTAATATGGCTGTAGGCATGGTAAACTGTAAAAAATATTAACAAGATGTTTGCCTTCCTTACCCTTTAGGGCTTGCATTCATATAGAATGAGATAAATTCGAAATATCAAAACAGAGTCTCAACGATCATGTGTTCATGGACATACAACCATCAGTTACGAGAAGAGATCTGCTATCCCTGGCCTAGTACTGCTGTAGTTGGAGTTTCTTAGTTCATGTGATAAAGTCGTAGTTAGTTTCTTTATGCTGACCGATAACCATTTGTCGATGAAAAGAGATTGCCTAGAAAATTAAAAAATAAAGCCTACATCAACATGTGTTCTTATGCAGTCACCCAACAAAGTACTGACATGGTTCGACCCTGCTTGACTTCAGTGATCAGACGAGAACTGGTATACCCAGGGTGGTATGGCCGTAGGCATAATAAACTGTAAAAAATATTAACAAGATGTTTGCACTCCTTATCCTTTAAGGACTTGCATTCATATAAGATTAGATTGAATCGAAATTTGGAAACAGAGTCTCCAAAATCATATGTCCGTCGACATACAACCATCAGTTCCGAGACAAAATTTGCGATTCCTGGCCTAGTATTGCTGTAGTTGGAGTTTCTTAGTTCAAGTGATAAAGTCGTGGTTAGTTTCTTTATGCTGACAGATAACCATTTGTCGATGAAAGAAGATAGCCTAGAAAATTAAAAAATAAAGCCTACATCACCATGTGTTCCTATGCAGTCACCCACCCAAGTACTGACATGGCCCGACCCTGCTTGACTTCAGTGATCAGACGAGAACTGCTATACCCAGGGTGGTATGGCCGTAGGCATATTGAACTGTAAAAAATATTAACAAGATGTTTGCCTTCCTTATCCTTTTAAGACTTGCATTCATATAGAATGAGATAAATTCGAAATATCAAAATAGAGTCTCAACGATCATGTGTTCATGGACATACAACCATCAGTTCCGAGACGAGATCTGCTATCCCTGGCCTAGTACTGCTGTAGGTGGAGTTTCTTAGTTCATGTGATAAAGTCGTGGTTAGTTTCTTTATGCTTACAGATAACCATTTGTCGATGAAAGAAGATAGCCTAGAAAATTAAAAATAAAGCCTACATCACCATGTGTTCCTATGCAGTCACCCACCCAAGTACTGACATGGCCCGACCCTGCTTGACTTCAGTGATCAGACGAGAACTGCTATACTCAGGGTGGTATGGCCGTAGGCATATTGAGCTGTAAAAAATAATAACAAGATGTTTGCCTTCCTTATCCTTTTAGGACTTGCATTCATATAGAATGAGATAAATTCGAAATATCAAAACAGAGTCTCAACGATCATGTGTTCATGGACATACAACCATCAGTTCCGAGACAAAATCTGCGATTCCTGGCCTAGTATTGCTGTAGTTGGAGTTTCTTAGTTCAAGTGATAAAGTCGTGGTTAGTTTCTTTATGCTGAACGATAACCATTTGTCGATGAAAAGAGATAGTCTAGAAAATTAAAAAATAAAGCCTACATCACCATGTGTTCCTATGCAGTCACCCACCCAAGTACTGACATGGCCCGACCCTGCTTGACTTCAGTGATCAGACGAGAACTGCTTTACCCAGGGTGGTATGGCCGTAGGCATATTGAACTGTAAAAATATTAACAAGATGTTTGCCTTCCCTATCCTTTTAAGACTTGCATTCATATAGAATGAGATAAATTCGAAATATCAAAACAGAGTCTCAACGATCATGTGTTCATGGACATACAACCATCAGTTCCGAGACGAGATCTGCTATCCCTGGCCTAGTACTGCTGTAGGTGGAGTTTCTTAGTTCATGTGATAAAGTCGTGGTTAGTTTCTTTATGCTGACAGATAACCATTTGTCGATGAAAGAAGATAGCCTAGAAAATTAAAAAATAAAGCCTACATCACCATGTGTTCCTATGCAGTCACCCACCCAAGTACTGACATGGCCCGACCCTGCTTGACTTCAGTGATCAGACGAGAACTGCTATACCCAGGGTGGTATGGCCGTAGGCATATTGAACTGTAAAAAATATTAACAAGATGTTTGCCTTCCTTATCCTTTTAAGACTTGCATTCATATAGAATGAGATCAATTCGAAATATCAAAACAGAGTCTCAACGATCATGTGTTCATGGACATACAACCATCAGTTCCGAGACGAGATCTGCTATCCCTGGACTAGTACTGCTGTAGGTGGAGTTTCTTAGTTCATGTGATAAAGTCGTGGTTAGTTTCTTTATGCTTACAGATAACCATTTGTCGATGAAAGAAGATAGCCTAGAAAATTAAAAAATAAAGCCTACATCACCATGTGTTCCTATGCAGTCACCCACCCAAGTACTGACATCACCCGACCCTGCTTGACTTCAGTGATCAGACGAGAACTGCTATACTCAGGGTGGTATGGCCGTAGGCATAATGAGCTGTAAAAAATATTAACAAGATGTTTGCCTTCCTTATCCATTTAGGACTTGCATTCATATAGAATGAGATAAATTCGAAATATCAAAACAGAGTCTCAACGATCATGTGTTCATGGACATACAACCATCAGTTCCGAGACGAGATCTGCTATCCCTGGCCTAGTACTGCTGTAGGTGGAGTTTCTTAGTTCATGTGATAAAGTCGTGGTTAGTTCCTTTATGCTGACCGATAACCATTTGTCGATGAAAGGAGATAGCCTAGAAAATTAAAAATATAAAGCCTACATCACCATGTGTTCCTTTGCAGTCACCCAGCCAAGTACTGACATGGCCCGACCCTGCTTGACTTAAGTGATCAGACCCGAACTGGTATACTTAGGCTAATATGGCTGTAGGCATGGTAAACTGTAAAAAATATTAACAAGATGTTTGCCTTCCTTACCCTTTAGGGCTTGCATTCATATGGAATGAGATAAATTCGAAATATCAAAACAGAGTCTCAACGATCATGTGTTCATGGACATACAACCATCAGTTACGAGAAGAGATCTGCTATCCCTGGCCTAGTACTGCTGTAGTTGGAGTTTCTTAGTTCATGTGATAAAGTCGTAGTTAGTTTCTTTATGCTGACCGATAACCATTTGTCGATGAAAAGAGATAGCCTAGAAAATTAAAAAATAAAGCCTACATCAACATGTGTTCTTATGCAGTCACCCAACAAAGTACTGACATGGTTCGACCCTGCTTGACTTCAGTGATCAGACGAGAACTGGTATACCCAGGGTGGTATGGCCGTAGGCATAATAAACTGTAAAAAATATTAACAAGATGTTTGCACTCCTTATCCTTTAAGGACTTGCATTCATATAAAATTAGATTGAATCGAAATTTGGAAACAGAGTCTCCAAAATCATATGTCCGTCGACATACAACCATCAGTTCCGAGACAAAATCTTCGATCCTTTGCCTTGTATTGCTGTAGTTGGAGTTTCTTAGTTCATGTGATAAAGTCGTGGTTCGTTTTTTTATGCTAACAGGTAAACATTTGTCCATGAAAAGAGATAGCCTAGAAAATTAAAAATAAAGCCTACATCAACATGTGTTCCTATGCAGTAACCCAACCAAGTACTGACATGGCCCGACCCTGCTTGACTTCAGTGATCAGACGTGAACTGGTATACGTAGGCTGATATGGCTGTAGGCATGGTAAACTGTAAAAGATATTAACAAGATGTTTGCCTTCCTTATCCTTTTAGGGCTGGCATTTATATAGAATGAGATAAATTCGAAATATCAAAACAGAGTCTCAACGATCATGTGTTCATGGAAATACAACCATCAGTTCCGAGACGAAATCTGCTATCCCTGGCCTAGTACTGCTGTAGTTGGAGTTTCTTAGTTCATGTGATAAAGTCGTAGTTAGTTTCTTTATGCTGAACGATAACCATTTGTCGATGAAAAGAGATAGCCTAGAAAATTAAAAAATAAAGCCTACATCAACATGTGTTCCTATGCAGTCAGCCAACCAAGTACTGACATGGTTCGACCCTGCTTGACTTCAGTGATCAGACGAGAACTGGTATACCCAGGGTGGTATGGCCGTAGGCATAATAAACTGTTAAAAATATTAACAAAATGTTTGCACTCCTTATCCTTTTAGGACTTGCATTCATATAGAAGGTGATTGAATCGAAATTTGGAAACAGAGTCTCCAAAATCATATGTCCGTCAACATACAACCATCAGTTCCGAGACAAAATCTTGGATCCTTTGCCTTGTATTGCTGTAGTTGGAGTTTGTTAGTTCATGTGATAAAGTCGTGGTTAGTTTCTTTATGCTGACCGATAACCATTTGTCGATGAAAAGAGATAGCCTAGAAAATTAAAAAATAAAGCCTACATCAACATGTGTTCCTATGCAGTCACCCAACCAAGTACTGACATGGCCCGACCCTGCTTGACTTCAGTGATCAGACGTGAACTGCTATACCCAGGGTGGTATGGCCGTAGGCATATTGAACTGTAAAAAATATTAACAAGATGTTTGCCTTCCTTATCCTTTTAAGACTTGCATTCATATAGAATGAGATAAATTCGAAATATCAAAACAGAGTCTCAACGATCATGTGTTCATGGACATACAACCATCAGTTCCGAGACGAGATCTGCTATCCCTGGCCTAGTACTGCTGTAGGTGGAGTTTCTTAGTTCATGTGATAAAGTCGTGGTTAGTTTCTTTATGCTGACAGATAACCATTTGTCGATGAAAGGGGATAGCCTAGAAAATTAAAAAATAAAGCCTCCATCACCATGTTTTCCTATGCAGTCACCCACCCAATTACTGACATGGCCCGACCCTGCTTGACTTCAGTGATCAGACGAGAACTGCTATACCCAGGGTGGTATGGCCGTAGGCATATTGAACTGTAAAAAATATTAACAAGATGTTTGCCTTCCTTATCTTTTTAGGACGTGCATTCATATAGAATGAGATAAATTCGAAATATCAAAACAGAGTCTCAACGATCATGTGTTCATGGACATACAACCATCAGTTACGAGACGAGATCTGCTATCCCTGGCTTAGTACTGCTGTAGGTGGAGTTTCTTAGTTCATGTGATAAAGTCGTGGTTAGTTTCTTTATGCTGACCGATAACCATTTGTCGATGAAAGGAGATAGCCTAGAAAATTAAAAAAATAAGGCCTACATCACCATGTGTTCCTTTGCAGTCACCCACCCAAGTACTGACATGGCCCGACCCTGCTTGACTTAAGTGATCAGACCCGAACTGGTATACTTAGGCTAATATGGCTGTAGGCATGGTAAACTGTAAAAAATATTAACAAGATGTTTGCCTTCCTTACCCTTTAGGGCTTGCATTCATATAGAATCAGATAAATTCGAAATATCAAAACAGAGTCTCAACGATCATGTGTTCATGGACATACAACCATCAGTTACGAGACGAGATCTGCTATCCCTGGCCTAGTACTGCTGTAGTTGGAGTTTCTTAGTTCAAGTGATAAAGTCGTGGTTAGTTTCTTTATGCTGAACGATAACCATTTGTCGATGAAAAGAGATAGCCTACAAAATTAAAAAATAAAGCCTACATCAACATGTGTTCTTATGCAGTCACCCAACCAAGTACTGACATGGTTCGACCCTGCTTGACTTCAGTGATCAGACGAGAACTGGTATACCCAGGGTGGTATGGCCGTAGGCATAATAAACTGTAAAAAATATTAACAAGATGTTTGCACTCCTTATCCTTTTAGGACTTGCATTCATATAGAAGGTGATTGAATCGAAATTTGGAAACAGAGTCTCCAAAATCATATGTCCGTCGACATACAACCATCAGTTCCGAGACAAAATCTTGGATCCTTTGCCTTGTATTGCTGTAGTTGGAGTCTCTTAGTTCATGTGATAAAGTCGTGGTTAGTTTCTTTATGCTGACCGATAACCATTTGTCGATGAAAAGAGATAGCCTAGAAAATTAAAAAATAAAGCCTACATCAACATGTGTTCCTATGCAGTCACCCAACCAAGTACTGACATGGCCCGACCCTGCTTGACTTCAGTGATCAGACGAGAACTGGTATACAAAAGGGTGGTATGGCCGTAGGCATAATAAACTGTTTAAAATATTAACAAAATGTTTGCACTCCTTATCCTTTTAGGACTTGCATTCATATAGAAGGTGATTGAATCGAAATTTGGAAACAGAGTCTCCAAAATCATATGTCCGTCGACATACAACCATCAGTTCCGAGACAAAATCTTGGATCCTTTGCCTTGTATTGCTGTAGTTGGAGTTTCTTAGTTCATGTGATAAAGTCGTGGTTAGTTTCTTTATGCTGACCAATAACCATTTGTCGATGAAAAGAGATAGCCTAGAAAATTAAAAAATAAAGCCTACATCAACATGTGTTCCTATGCAGTCACCCAACCAAGTACTGACATGGCCCGACCCTGCTTGACTTCAGTGATCAGACGTGAACTGCTATACCCAGGGTGGTATAGCCGTAGGCATAATAAACTGTTAAAAATATTAACAAAATGTTTGCACTCCTTATCCTTTTAGGACTTGCATTCATATAGAAGGTGATTGAATCGAAATTTGGAAACAGAGTCTCCAAAATCATATGTCCGTCGACATACAACCATCAGTTCCGAGACAAAATCTTGGATCCTTTGCCTTGTATTGCTGTAGTTGGAGTTTCTTAGTTCATGTGATAAAGTCGTGGTTAGTTTCTTTATGCTGACCGATAACCATTTGTCGATGAAAAGAGATAGCCTAGAAAATTAAAAAATAAAGCCTACATCAACATGTGTTCCTATGCAGTCACCCAACCAAGTACTGTCATGGCCCGACCCTGCTTGACTTCAGTGATCAGACGAGAACTGGTATACCCAGGGTGGTATGGCCGTAGGCATAATAAACTGTTAAAAATATTAACAAAATGTTTGCACTCCTTATCCTTTTAGGACTTGCATTCATATAGAAGGTGATTGAATCGAAATTTGGAAACAGAGTCTCCAAAATCATATGTCCGTCGACATACAACCATCAGTTCCGAGACAAAATCTTGGATCCTTTGCCTTGTATTGCTGTAGTTGGAGTTTCTTAGTTCATGTGATAAAGTCGTGGTTAGTTTCTTTATGCTGACCGATAACCATTTGTCGATGAAAAGAGATAGCCTAGAAAATTAAAAAATAAAGCCTCCATCACCATGTGTTCCTATGCAGTCACCCACCCAAGTACTGACATGGCCCGACCCTGCTTGACTTCAGTGATCAGATGAGAACTGCTATACCCAGGGTGGTATGGCCGTAGGCATATTGAACTGTAAAAAATATTAACAAGATGTTTGCCTTCCTTATCTTTTTAGGACGTGCATTCATATAGAATGAGATAAATTCGAAATATCAAAACAGAGTCTCAACGATCATGTGTTCATGGACATACAACCATCAGTTACGAGACGAGATCTGCTATCCCTGGCTTAGTACTGCTGTAGGTGGAGTTTCTTAGTTCATGTGATAAAGTCGTGGTTAGTTTCTTTATGCTGACCGATAACCATTTGTCGTTGAAAGGAGATAGCCTAGAAAATTAAAAAAATAAAGCCTACATCACCATGTGTTCCTTTGCAGTCACCCACCCAAGTACTGACATGGCCCGACCCTGCTTGACTTAAGTGATCAGACCCGAACTGGTATACTTAGGCAAATATGGCTGTAGGCATGATAAACTGTAAAAAATATTAACAAGATGTTTGCCTTCCTTACCCTTTAGGGCTTGCATTCATATAGAATCAGATAAATTCGAAATATCAAAACAGAGTCTCAACGATCATGTGTTCATGGACATACAACCATCAGTTACGAGACGAGATCTGCTATCCCTGGCCTAGTACTGCTGTAGTTGGAGCTTCTTAGTTCATGTGATAAAGTCGTGGTTAGTTTCTTTATGCTGAACGATAACCATTTGTCGATGAAAAGAGATAGCCTAGAAAATTAAAAAACAAAGCCTACATCAACATGTGTTCTTATGCAATCACCCAACCAAGTACTGACATGGTTCGACCCTGCTTGACTTCAGTGATCAGACAAGAACTGGTATATCCAGGGTGGTATGGCTGTAGGCAAAATAAGCTGTAAAAAATATTAACAAGATGTTGGCACTCCTTATCCTTTTAGGACTTGCATTCATATAGAATGAGATTGAATCCAAATTTGGAAACAGAGTCTCCAAAATCATATGTCCGTCGACATACAACCATCAGTTCCGAGACAAAATCTTCGATCCTTTGCCTTGTATTGCTGAAGTTGGAGTTTCTTAGTTCATGTGATAAAGTCGTGGTTAGTTTTTTTATGCTGACGGATAACCATTTGTCGATGAAAAGAGATAGCCTAGAAAATTAAAAAATAAAGCCTACATCACCATGTGTTCCTATGCAGTCACCCACCCAAGTACTGACATGGCCCGACCCTGCTTGACTTCAGTGATCAGACGAGAACTGCTATAGTCAGGGTGGTATGGCCGTAGGCATATTGAGCTGTAAAAAATATTAACAAGATGTTTGCCTTCCTTATCCATTTAGGACTTGCATTCATATAGAATGGGATAAATTCGAAATATCAAAACAGAGTCTCAACGATCATGTGTTCATGGACATACAACCATCAGTTCCGAGACGAGATCTGCTATCCCTGGCCTAGTACTGCTGTAGGTGGAGTTTCTTAGTTCATGTGATAAAGTCGTGGTAAGTTCCTTTATGCTGACCGATAACCATTTGTTGATGAAAGGAGATAGCCTAGAAAATTAAAAAAATAAAGCCTACATCACCATGTGTTCCTTTGCAGTCACCCAGCCAAGTACTGACATGGCCCGACCCTGCTTGACTTAAGTGATCAGACCCGAACTTGTATACTTAGGCTAATATGGCTGTAGGCATGGTAAACTGTAAAAAATGTTAACAAGATATTTGCCTTCCTTACCCTTTAGGGCTTGCATTCATATAGAATGAGATAAATTCGAAATATCAAAACAGAGTCTCAACGATCATGTGTTCATGGACATACAACCATCAGTTACGAGACGAGATCTGCTATCCCTGGCCTAGTACTGCTGTAGTTGGAGTTTCTTAGTTCATGTGATAAAGTCGTGGTTAGTTTCTTTATGCTGAACGATAACCATTTGTCGATGAAAAGAGATAGCCTAAAAAATTAAAAAATAAAGCCTATATCAACATGTGTTCTTATGCAGTCACCCACCCAAGTACTGACATGGTTCGACCCTGCTTGACTTCAGTGATCAGACAAGAACTGGTATATCCAGGGTGGTATGGCTGTAGGCATAATAAACTGTAAAAAATATTAACAAGATGTTTGCACTCCTTATCCTTTTAGGACTTGCATTCATATAGAATGAGATTGAATCCAAATTTGGAAACAGAGTCTCCAAAATCATATGTCCGTCGACATACAACCATCAGTTCCGAGACAAAATCTTCGATCCTTTGCCTTGTATTGCTGAAGTTGGAGTTTCTTAGTTCATGTGATAAAGTCGTGGTTAATTTCTTTATGCTGACGGATAACCATTTGTCGATGAAAAGAGATAGCCTAGAAAATTAAAAAATAAAGCCTTCATCAACATGTGTTCCTATGCAGTAACCCAACCAAGTACTGACATGGCCCGACCCTGCTTGACTTCAGTGATCAGATGTGAACTGGTATACGTAGGCTGATATGGCTGTAGGCATGGTAAACTGTAAAAGATATTAACAAGATGTTTGCCTTCCTTATCCTTTTAGGGCTTGCATTTATATAGAATGAGATAAATTCGAAAAATCAAAACAGAGTCTCAACGATCATGTGTTCATGGAAATACAACCATCAGTTCCGAGACGAGATCTGCTATCCCTGGCCTAGTACTGCTGTAGTTGGAGTTTCTTAGTTCATGTGATAAAGTCGTGGTTAGTTTCTTTATGCTGAACGATAACCATTTGTCGATGAAAAGAGATAGCCTAGAAAATTAAAAAATAAAGCCTCCATCACCATGTGTTCCTATGCAGTCACCCAACCAAGTACTGACATGGTTCGACCCTGCTTGACTTCAGTGATCAGACGAGAACTGGTATACCCAGGGTGGTATGGCCGTAGGCATAATAAACTGTAAAAAATATTAACAAGATTGTTGCACTCCTTAACCTTTTAGGACTTGCATTCATATAGAATGAGATTGAATCGAAATTTGGGAACAGAGTCTCAACGATCATGTGTTCATGGACATACAACCATCAGTTCCGAGACGAGATCTGCTATCCCTGGCCTAGTACTGCTGTAGGTGGAGTTTCTTAGTTCATGTGATAAAGTCGTGGTTAGTTCCTTTATGCTGACCGATAACCGTTTGTCGATGAAAGGAGATAGCCTAGAAAATTAAAAAAATAAAGCCTACATCACCATGTGTTCCTTTGCAGTCACCCAGCCAAGTACTGACATGGCCCGACCCTGCTTGACTTAAGTGATCAGACCCGAACTGGTATACTTAGGCTAATATGGCTGTAGGCATGGTAAGCTGTAAAAAATGTTAACAAGATATTTGCCTTCCTTACCCTTTAGGGCTTGCATTCATATAGAATGAGATAAATTCGAAATATCAAAACAGAGTCTCAACGATCATGTGTTCATGGAAATACAACCATCAGTTCCGAGACGAGATCTGCTATCCCTGGCCTAGTACTGCTGTAGTTGGAGTTTCTTAGTTCATGTGATAAAGTCGTAGTTAGTTTCTTTATGCTGACCGATAACCATTTGTCGATGAAAAGAGATAGCCTAGAAAATTAAAAAACAAAGCCTACATCAACATGTGTTCCTATGCAGTCACCCAACCAAGTACAAACATGGCCCGACCCTGCTTGACTTCAGTGATCAGACGAGAACTGGTATACCCAGGGTGGTATGGCCGTAGGCATAATAAACTGTAAAAAGTATTAACAAGATTTTTGCACTCCTTATCCTTTTAGGACTTGCATTCATATAGAATGAGATTGAATCGAAATTTGGAAACAGAGTCTCCAAAATCATATGTCCGTCGACATACAACCATCAGTTCCGAGACAAAATCTTCGATCCTTTGCCTTATACTGCTGTAGGTGGAGTTTCTTAGTTCATGTGATAAAGTCGTGGTTAGTTTCTTTATGCTTACAGATAACCATTTGTCGATGAAAGAAGATAGCCTAGAAAATTAAAAAATAAAGCCTACATCACCATGTGTTCCTATGCAGTCACCCACCCAAGTACTGACATGGCCCGACCCTGCTTGACTTCAGTGATCAGACGAGAACTGCTATACTCAGGGTGGTATGGCCGTAGGCATATTGAGCTGTAAAAAATATTAACAAGATGTTTGCCTTCCTTATCCATTTAGGACTTGCATTCATATAGAATGAGATAAATTCGAAATATCAAAACAGAGTCTCAACGATCATGTGTTCATGGACATACAACCATCAGTTCCGAGACGACATCTGCTATCCCTGGCCTAGTACTGCTGTAGGTGGAGTTTCTTAGTTCATGTGATAAAGTCGTGGTTAGTTCCTTTATGCTGACCGATAACCATTTATCGATGAAAGGAGATAGCCTACAAAATTAAAAAATAAAGCCTACATCAACATGTGTTCCTATGCAGTCAGCCAACCAAGTACTGACATGGTTCCACCCTGCTTGACTTCAGTGATCAGACGAGAACTGGTATACCCACGGTGGTATGGCCGTAGGCATAATAAACTGTTAAAAATATTAACAAAATGTTTGCACTCCTTATCCTTTTAGGACTTGCATTCATATAGGTGATTGAATCGAAATTTGGAAACAGAGTCTCCAAAATCATATGTCCGTCGACATACAACCATCAGTTCCGAGAAAAAATCTTGGATCCTCTGCCTTGTATTGCTGTAGTTGGAGTTTCTTAGTTCATGTGATAAAGTCATGGTTAGTTTCTTTATGCTGACCGATAACCATTTGTCGATGAAAAGAGATAGCCTAGAATATTAAAAAACAGAGCCTACATCAACATGTGTTCCTATTCAGTCACCCAACCAAGTACTGACATGGCCCGACCCTGCTTGACTTCCGTGATCAGACGTGAACTGCTATACCCAGGGTAATATGGCCGTAGGCATATTGAACTGTAAAAAATATTAACAAGATGTTTGCCTTCCTAATCCTTTTAAGACTTGCATTCATATAGAATGAGATAAATTCGAAATATCAAAACAGAGTCTCAACGATCATGTGTTCATGGACATACAACCATCAGTTCCGAGACGAGATCTGCTATCCCTGGCCTAGTACTGCTGTAGTTGGAGTTTCTTAGTTCATGTGATAAAGTCGTGGTTAGTTTCTTTATGCTTACAGATAACCATTTGTCGATGAAAGAGGATAGCCTAGAAAATTAAAAAATAAAGCCTACATCACCATGTGTTCCTATGCAGTCACCCACCCAAGTACTGACATGGCCCGACCCTGCTTGACTTCAGTGATCAGACGAGAACTGCTATACTCAGGGTAGTATGGCCGTAGGCATATTGAGCTGTAAAAAATATTAACAAGATGTTTGCCTTCCTTATCCATTTAGGACTTGCATTCATATAGAATGAGATAAATTCGAAATATCAAAACAGAGTCTCAACGATCATGTGTTCATGGACATACAACCATCAGTTATGAGACGAGATCTGCTATCCCTGGCTTAGTACTGCTGTAGGTGGAGTTTCTTAGTTCATGTGATAAAGTTGTGGTTAGTTTCTTTATGCTGACCGATAACCATTTGTCGATGAAAGGAGATAGCCTAGAAAATTAAAAAAATAAAGCCTACATCAACATGTGTTCCTTTGCAGTCACCCACCCAAGTACTGACATGTCCCGACCCTGCTTGACTTAAGTGATCAGACCCGAACTGGTATACTTAGGCTAATATGGCTGTAGGCATGGTAAACTGTAAAAAATATTAACAAGATGTTTGCCTTCCTTACCTTTTAGGGCTTGCATTCATATAGAATCAGATAAATTCGAAATATCAAAACAGAGTCTCAACGATCATGTGTTCATGGACATACAACCATCAGTTACGAGACGAGATCTGCTATCCCTGGCCTAGTACTGCTGTAGTTGGAGTTTCTTAGTTCATGTGATAAAGTCGTGGTTAGTTTCTTTATGCTGAACGATAACCATTTGTCGATGAAAAGAGATAGCCTAGAAAATTAAAAAATAAAGCCTACATCAACATGTGTTCTTATGCAGTCACCCAACCAAGTACTGACATGGTTCGACCCTGCTTGACTTCAGTGATCAGGCAAGAACTGGTATATCCAGGGTGGTATGGCTGTAGGCATAATAAACTGTAAAAAATATTAACAAGATGTTTGCACTCCTTATCCTTTTAGGACTTGCATTCATATAGAATGAGATTGAATCCAAATTTGGAAACAGAGTTTCCAAAATCATATGTCCGTCGACATACAACCATCAGTTCCGAGACAAAATCTTCGATCCTTTGCCTTGTATTGCTGAAGTTGGAGTTTCTTAGTTCATGTGATAAAGTCGTGGTTAGTTTTTTTATGCTGACGGATAACCATTTGTCGATGAAAAGAGATAGCCTAGAAAATTAAAAAATAAAGCCTACATCAACATGTGTTCCTATGCAGTAACCCAACCAAGTACTGACATGGCCCGACCCTGCTTGACTTCAGTGATCAGATGTGAACTGGTATACGTAGGCTGATATGGCTGTAGGCATGGTAAACTGTAAAAGATATTAACAAGATGTTTGCCTTCCTTATCCTTTTAGGGCTTGCATTTATATAGAATGAGATAAATTCGAAAAATCAAAACAGAGTCTCAACGATCATGTGTTCATGGAAATACAACCATCAGTTCCGAGACGAGATCTGCTATCCCTGGCCTAGTACTGCTGTAGTTGGAGTTTCTTAGTTCATGTGATAAAGTCGTAGTTAGTTTCTTTATGCTGACCGATAACCATTTGTCGATGAAAAGAGATAGCCTAGAAAATTAAAAAACAAAGCCTACATCAACATGTGTTCCTATGCAGTCACCCAACCAAGTACAAACATGGCCCGACCCTGCTTGACTTCAGTGATCAGACGAGAACTGGTATACCCAGGGTGGTATGGCCGTAGGCATAATAAACTGTAAAAAGTATTAACAAGATTTTTGCCTTCTTTATCCATTTAGGACTTGCATTCATATAGAATGAGATAAATTCGAAATATCAAAACAGAGTCTCAACAATCATGTATTCATGGACATACAACCATCAGTTCCGAGACGAGATCTGCTATCCCTGGCCTAGTACTGCTGTAGGTGGAGTTTCTTAGTTCATGTGATAAAGTCGT
Source organism: Pelagia noctiluca (assembly GCA_963924455.1). Taxonomy (NCBI): domain Eukaryota; kingdom Metazoa; phylum Cnidaria; class Scyphozoa; order Semaeostomeae; family Pelagiidae; genus Pelagia; species Pelagia noctiluca. The sequence continues at coordinate 10,767,446 of OZ004321.1, read as the reverse complement.
GGTTAGTTCCTTTATGCTGACCGATAACCATTTGTCGATGAAAGGAGATAGCCTAGAAAATTAAAAAAATAAAGCCTACATCACCATGTGTTCCTTTGCAGTCACCCAGCCAAGTACTGACATGGCCCGACCCTGCTTGACTTAAGTGATCAGACCCGAACTGGTATACTTAGGCTAATATGGCTGTAGGCATGGTAAACTGTAAAAAATGTTAACAAGATATTTGCCTTCCTTACCCTTTAGGGCTTGCATTCATATAGAATGAGATAAATTCGAAATATCAAAACAGAGTCTCAACGATCATGTGTTCATGGACATACAACCATCAGTTACGAGACGAGATCTGCTATCCGTGGCCTAGTACTGCTGTAGTTGGAGTTTCTTAGTTCATGTGATAAAGTCGTGGTTAGTTTCTTTATGCTGAACGATAACCATTTGTCGATGAAAAGAGATAGCCTAGAAAATTAAAAAATAAAGCCTACATCAACATGTGTTCTTATGCAGTCACCCAACCAAGTACTGACATGGTTCGACCCTGCTTGACTTCAGTGATCAGACAAGAACTGGTATATCCAGGGTGGTATGGCTGTAGGCATAATAAACTGTAAAAAATATTAACAAGATGTTTGCACTCCTTATCCTTTTAGGACTTGCATTCATATAGAATGAGATTGAATCCAAATTTGGAAACAGAGTCTCAAAAATCATATGTCCGTCAACATACAACCATCAGTTCCGAGACAAAATCTTCGATCCTTTGCCTTGTATTGCTGAAGTTGGAGTTTCTTAGTTCATGTGATAAAGTCGTGGTTAGTTTCTTTATGCTGACGGATAACCATTTGTCGATGAAAAGAGATAGCCTAGAAAATTAAAAAATAAAGCCTGCATCAACATGTGTTCCTATGCAGTAACCCAACCAAGTACTGACATGGCCCGACCCTGCTTGACTTCAGTGATCAGATGTGAACTGGTATACGTAGGCTGATATGGCTGTAGGCATGGTAAACTGTAAAAGATATTAACAAGATGTTTGCCTTCCTTATCCTTTTAGGGCTTGCATTTATATAGAATGAGATGAATTCGAAAAATCAAAACAGAGTCTCAACGATCATGTGTTCATGGAAATACAACCATCAGTTCCGAGACGAGATCTGCTATCACTGGCCTAGTACTGCTGTAGTTGGAGTTTCTTAGTTCATGTGATAAAGTCATGGTTAGTTCCTTTATGCTGACCGATAACCATTTGTCGATGAAAGGAGATAGCCTAGAAAATTAAAAAAATAAAGCCTACATCACCATGTGTTCCTTTGCAGTCACCCAGCCAAGTACTGATATGGCCCGACCCTGCTTGACTTAAGTGATCAGACCCGAACTGGTATACTTAGGCTAATATGGCTGTAGGCAAGGTAAACTGTAAAAAATGTTAACAAGATATTTGCCTTCCTTACCCTTTAGGGCTTGCATTCATATAGAATGAGATAAATTCGAAATATCAAAACAGAGTCTCAACGATCATGTGTTCATGGACATACAACCATCAGTTACCAGACGAGATCTGCTATCCCTGGCCTAGTACTGCTGTAGTTGGAGTTTCTTAGTTCATGTGATAACGTCGTGGTTAGTTTCTTTATGCTGAACGATAACCATTTGTCGATGAAAAGAGATAGCGTAGAAAATTAAAAATAAAGCCTACATCACCATGTGTTCCTATGCAGTCACCCACTCAAGTACTGACATGGCCCGACCCTGCTTGACTTCAGTGATCAGACGAGAACTGCTATACCCAGGGTGGTATGGCCGTAGGCATATTGAACTGTAAAAAATATTAACAAGATGTTTGCCTTCCTTACCCTTTAGGGCTTGCATTCATATAGAATGAGATAAATTCGAAATATCAAAACAGAGTCTCAACGATCATGTGTTCATGGACATACAACCATCAGTTACGAGAAGAGATCTGCTATCCCTGGCCTAGTACTGCTGCAGTTGGAGTTTCTTAGTTCATGTGATAAAGTCGTAGTTAGTGTCTTTATGCTGACCGATAACCATTTGTCGATGAAAAGAGATAGCCTAGAAAATTAAAAAATAAAGCCTACATCAACATGTGTTCTTATGCAGTCACCCAACAAAGTACTGACATGGTTCGACCCTGCTTGACTTCAGTGATCAGACGAGAACTGGTATACCCAGGGTGGTATGGCCGTAGGCATAATAAACTGTAAAAAATATTAACAAGATGTTTGCACTCCTTATCCTTTTAGGACTTGCATTCATATAGAATTAGATTGAATCGAAATTTGGAAACAGAGTTTCCAAAATCATATGTCCGTCGACATACAACCATCAGTTCCGAGACAAAATCTTCGATCCTTTGCCTTGTATTGCTGTAGTTGGAGTTTCTTAGTTCATGTGATAAAGTCGTGGTTAGTTTTTTTATGCTAACAGGTAAACATTTGTCCATGAAAAGAGATAGCCTAGAAAATTAAAAAATAAAGCCTACATCAACATGTGTTCCTATGCAGTAACCCAACCAAGTACTAACATGGCCCGACCCTGCTTGACTTCAGTGATCAGACGTGAACTGGTATACGTAGGCTGATATGGCTGTAGGCATGGTAAACTGTAAAAGATATTAACAAGATGTTTGCCTTCCTTATCCTTTTAGGGCTTGCATTTATATAGAATGAGATAAATTCGAAATATCAAAACAGAGTCTCAACGATCATGTGTTCATGGAAATACAACCATCAGTTCCGAGACGAGATCTGCTATCCCTGGCCTAGTACTGCTGTAGTTGGAGTTTCTTAGTTCATGTGATAAAGTCGTAGTTAGTTTCTTTATGCTGAACGATAACCATTTGTCGATGAAAAGAGATAGCCTAGAAAATTAAAAAATAAAGCCTACATCAACATGTGTTCCTATGCAGTCAGCCAACCAAGTACTGACATGGTTTGACCCTGCTTGACTTCAGTGATCAGACGAGAACTGGTATACCCACAGTGGTATGGCCGTAGGCATAATAAACTGTTAAAAATATTAACAAAATGTTTGCACTCCTTATCCTTTTAGGACTTGCATTCATATAGGTGATTGAATCGAAATTTGGAAACAGAGTCTCCAAAATCATATGTCCGTCGACATACAACCATCACTTCCGAGACAAAATCTTGGATCCTTTGCCTTGTATTGCTGTAGTTGGAGTTTCTTAGTTCATGTGATAAAGTCGTGGTTAGTTTCTTTATGCTGACCGATAACCATTTGTCGATGAAAAGAGATAGCCTAGAAAATTAAAAAATAAAGCCTACATCAACATGTGTTCCTATGCAGTCACCCACCCAAGTACTGACATGGCCCGACCCTGCTTGACTTCAGCGATCAGACGAGAACTGCTATACCCAGGGTGGTATGGCCGTAGGCATATTGAACTGTAAAAAATATTAACAAGATGTTTGCCTTCCTTATCTTTTTAGGACGTGCATTCATATAGAATGAGATAAATTCGAAATATCAAAACAGAGTCTCAACGATCATGTGTTCATGGACATACAACCATCAGTTACGAGACGAGATCTGCTATCCCTGGCTTAGTACTGCTGTAGGTGGAGTTTCTTAGTTCATGTGATAAAGTCGTGGTTAGTTTCTTTATGCTGACCGATAACCATTTGTCGATGAAAAGAGATAGCCTAGAAAATTAAAAAATAAAGCCTACATCAACATGTGTTCCTATGCAGTCAGCCAACCAAGTACTGACATGGTTCGACCCTGCTTGACTTCAGTGATCAGACGAGAACCGGTATACCCACGGTGGTATGGCCGTAGGCATAATAAACTGTTAAAAATATTAACAAAATGTTTGCACTCCTTATCCTTTTAGGACTTGCATTCATATAGGTGATTGAATCGAAATTTGGAAACAGAGTCTCCAAAATCATATGTCCGTCGACATACAACCATCAGTTCCGAGACAAAATCTTGGATCCTTTGCCTTGTATTGCTGTAGTTGGAGTTTCTTAGTTCATGTGATAAAGTCGTGGTTAGTTTCTTTATGCTGACCGATAACCATTTGTCGATGAAAAGAGATAGCCTAGAAAATTAAAAAATAAAGCCTACATCAACATGTGTTCCTATGCAGTCACCCACCCAAGTACTGACATGGCCCGACCCTGCTTGACTTCAGTGATCAGACGAGAACTGCTATACCCAGGGTGGTATGGCCGTAGGCATATTGAACTGTAAAAAATATTAACAAGATGTTTGCCTTCCTTATCTTTTTAGGACGTGCATTCATATAGAATGAGATAAATTCGAAATATCAAAACAGAGTCTCAACGATCATGTGTTCATGGACATACAACCATCAGTTACGAGACGAGATCTGCTATCCCTGGCTTAGTACTGCTGTAGGTGGAGTTTCTTAGTTCATGTGATAAAGTCGTGGTTAGTTTCTTTATGCTGACCGATAACCATTTGTCGATGAAAAGAGATAGCCTAGAAAATTAAAAAAATAAAGCCTACATCAACATGTGTTCCTTTGCAGTCACCCACCCAAGTACTGACATGGCCCGACCCTGCTTGACTTAAGTGATCAGACCCGAACTGGTATACTTAGGCTAATATGGCTGTAGGCATGGTAAACTGTAAAAAATATTAACAAGATGTTTGCCTTCCTTACCCTTTAGGGCTTGCATTCATATAGAATCAGATAAATTCGAAATATCAAAACAGAGTCTCAACGATCACGTGTTCATGGACATACAACCATCAGTTACGAGACGAGATCTGCTATCCCTGGCCTAGTACTGCTGTAGTTGGAGTTTCTTAGTTCATGTGATAAAGTCGTGGTTAGTTTCTTTATGCTGAACGATAACCATTTGTCGATTAAAAGAGATAGCATAGAAAATTAAAAAATAAAGCCTACATCAACATGTGTTCTTATGCAGTCACCCAACCAAGTACTGACATGGTTCGACCCTGCTTGACTTCAGTGATCAGACAAGAACTGGTATATCCAGGGTGGTATGGCTGTAGGCATAATAAACTGTAAAAAATATTAACAAGATGTTTGCACTCCTTATCCTTTTAGGACTTGCATTCATATAGAATGAGATTGAATCCAAATTTGGAAACAGAGTCTCCAAAATCATATGTCCGTCGACATACAACCATCAGTTCCGAGACAAAATCTTCGATCCTTTGCCTTGTATTGCTGAAGTTGGAGTTTCTTAGTTCATGTGATAAAGTCGTGGTTAGTTTCTTTATGCTGACGGATAACCATTTGTCGATGAAAAGAGATAGCCTAGAAAATTAAAAAATAAAGCCTACATCACCATGTGATCCTTTGCAGTCACCCAGCCAAGTACTGACATGGCCCGACCCGCTTGACTTAAGTGATCAGACCCGAACTGGTATACTTAGGCTAATATGGCTGTAGGCATGGTAAACTGTAAAAGATATTAACAAGATGTTTGCCTTCCTTATCCTTTTAGGGCTTGCATTTATATAGAATGAGATAAATTCGAAAAATCAAAACAGAGTCTCAACGATCATGTGTTCATGAAAATACAACCATCAGTTCCGAGACGAGATCTGCTATCCCTGGCCTAGTACTGCTGTAGTTGGAGTTTCTTAGTTCATGTGATAAAGTCGTGGTTAGTTTCTTTATGCTGAACGATAACCATTTGTCGATGAAAAGAGATAGCCTAGAAAATTAAAAAACAAAGCCTACATCAACATGTGTTCCTATGCAGTCACCCAACCAAGTACTGACATGGTTTGACCCTGCTTGACTTCAGTGATCAGACGAGAACTGGTATACCTAGGGTGGTATGGCCGTAAGCATAATAAACTGTAAAAAATATTAACAAGATTTTTGCACTCCTTATCCTTTTAGGACTTGCATTCATATAGAATGAGATTGAATCGAAATTTGGAAACAGAGTCTCCAAAATCATATGTCCGTCGACATACAACCATCAGTTCCGAGACAAAATCTTCGATCCTTTGCCTTGTATTGCTGTAGTTGGAGTTTCTTAGTTCATGTGATAAAGTCGTGGTTAGTTTCTTTATGCTGACCGATAACCATTTGTCGATGAAAAGAGATAGCCTAGAAAATTAAAAAATAAAGCCTACATCAACATGTGTTCCTATTCAGTCACCCAACCAAGTACTGACATGGCCCGACCCTGCTTGACTTCAGTGATCAGACGAGAACTGCTATACCCAGGGTGGTATGGCCGTAGGCATATTGAACTGTAATAAATATTAACAAGATGTTTGCCTTCCTTATCCTTTTAAGACTTGCATTCATATAGAATGAGATAAATTCGAAATATCAAAACAGAGTCTCAACGATCATGTGTTCATGGACATACAACCATCAGTTCCGAGACGAGATCTGCTATCCCTGGCCTAGTACTGCTGTAGGTGGAGTTTCTTAGTTCATGTGATAGAGTCGTGGTTAGTTTCTTTATGCTGACAGATAACCAATTGTCGATGAAAGAAGATAGCCTATAAAATTAAAAAAAAAAGCCTACATCACCATGTGTTCCTTTGCAGTCATCCAGCCAAGTACTGACATGGCCCGACCCTGCTTGACTTAAGTGATCAGACCCGAACTGGTATACTTAGGCTAATATGGCTGTAGGCATGGTAAACTGTAAAAAATATTAACAAGATGTTTGCCTTCCTTACCCTTTAGGGCTTGCATTCATATAGAATGAGATAAATTCGAAATATCAAAACAGAGTCTCAACAATCATGTGTTCATGGACATACAACCATCAGTTACGAGACGAGATCTGCTATCCCTGGCCTAGTACTGCTGTAGTTGGAGTTTCTTAGTTCATGTGATAAAGTCGTGGTTAGTTTCTTTATGCTGAACGATAACCATTTGTCGATGAAAAGAGATAGCCTAGAAAATTAAAAATAAAGCCTACATCACCATGTGTTCCTATGCAGTCACCCACTCAAGTACTGACATGGCCCGACCCTGCTTGACTTCAGTGATCAGACGAGAACTGCTATACCCAGGGTGGTATGGCCGTAGGCATATTGAACTGTAAAAAATATTAACAAGATTTTTGCCTTCCTTACCGTTTAGGGCTTGCATTCATATAGAATGAGATAAATTCGAAATATCAAAACAGAGTCTCAACGATCACGTGTTCATTGACATACAACCATCAGTTACGAGAAGAGATCTGCTATCCCTGGCCTAGTACTGCTGTAGTTGGAGTTTCTTAGTTCATGTGATAAAGTCGTAGTTAGTTTCTTTATGCTGACCGATAACCATTTGTCGATGAAAATAGATAGCCTAGAAAATTAAAAAAAAAAGCCTACATCAACATGTGTTCTTATGCAGTCACCCAACCAAGTACTGACATGGTTTGACCCTGCTTGACTTCAGTGATCAGACGAGAACTGGTATACCCAGGGTGGTATGGCCGTAGGCATAATAAACTGTAAAAAATATTAACAAGATGTTTGCACTCCTTATCCTTTTAGGACTTGCATTCATATAGAATTAGATTGATTCGAAATTTGGAAACAGAGTCTCCAAAATCATATGTCCGTCGACATACAACCATCAGTTCCGAGACAAAATCTTCGATCCTTTGCCTTGTATTGCTTTAGTTGGAGTTTCTTAGTTCATGTGATAAAGTCGTGGTTAGTTTTTTTATGCTAACAGGTAAACATTTGCCCATGAAAAGAGATAGCCTAGAAAATTAAAAAATAAAGCCTACATCAACATGTGTTCCTATGCAGTCAGCCAACCAAGTACTGACATGGTTCGACCCTGCTTGACTTCAGTGATCAGACGAGAACTGGTATACCCACGGTGGTATGGCCGTAGGCATAATAAACTTTTAAAAATATTAACAAAATGTTTGCACTCCTTATCCTTTTAGGACTTGCATTCATATAGGTGATTGAATCGAAATTTGGAAACAGAGTCTCCAAAATCATATGTCCGTCGACATACAACCATCAGTTCCGAGACAAAATCTTGGATCCTTTGCCTTGTATTGCTGTAGTTGGAGTTTCTTAGTTCATGTGATAAAGTCGTGGTTAGTTTCTTTATGCTGACAGATAACCATTCGTCGATGAAAGAAGATAGCCTAGAAAATTAAAAAATAAAGCCTACATCAACATGTGTTCCTATGCAGTCACCCACCCAAGTACTGACATGGCCCGACCCTGCTTGACTTCAGTGATCACACGAGAACTGCTATACCCAGGGTGGTATGGCCGTAGGCATATTGAGCTGTTAAAAATATTGACAAGATGTTTGCCTTCCTTATCCATTTAGGACTTGCATTCATATAGAATGAGATAAATTCGAAATATCAAAACAGAGTCTCAACGATCATGTGTTCATGGACATACAACCATCAGTTCCGAGACGAGATCTGCTATCCTTGGCCTAGTACTGCTGTAGGTGGAGTTTCTTAGTTCATGTGATAAAGTCGTGGTTAGTTTCTTTATGCTGACCGATAACCATTTGTCGATGAAAGGAGATAGCCTAGAAAATTAAAAAAATAAAGCCTACATCACCATGTGTTCCTTTGCAGTCACCCAGCCAAGTACTGACATGGCCCGACCCTGCTTGACTTAAGTGATCAGACCTGAACTGGTATACTTAGGCTAAAATGGCTTTAGGCATGGTAAACTGTAAAAAATATTAACAAGATGTTTGCATTCCTTACCCTTTAGGGCTTGCATTATTATAGAGTGAGATAAATTCGAAATATCAAAACAGAGTCTCAACGATCATGTGTTCATGGACATACAACCATCAGTTACGAGACGAGATCTGCTATCCCTGGCCTAGTACTGCTGTACTTGGAGTTTCTTAGTTCATGTGATAAAGTCGTGGTTAGTTTCTTTATGCTGAACGATAACCATTTGTCGATGAAAAAAGATAGCCTAGAAAATTAAAAAATAAAGCCTACATCAACATGTGTTCTTATGCAGTCACCCAACCAAGTACTGACATTGTTCGACCCTGCTTGACTTCAGTGATCAGACGAGAACTGGTATACCCAGGGTGGTATGGCCGTAGGCATAATAAACTGTAAAAAATATTAACAAAATGTTTGCACTCCTTATCCTTTTAGGACTTGCATTCATATAGGTGATTGAATCGAAATTTGGAAACAGAGTCTCCAAAATCATATGTCCGTCGACATACAACCATCAGTTCCGAGACAAAATCTTGGATCCTTTGCCTTGTATTGCTGTAGTTGGAGTTTCTTAGTTCATGTGATAAAGTCGTGGTTAGTTTCTTTATGCTGACAGATAACCATTCGTCGATGAAAGAAGATAGCCTAGAAAATTAAAAAATAAAGCCTACATCAACATGTGTTCCTATGCAGTCACCCACCCAAGTACTGACATGGCCCGACCCTGCTTGACTTCAGTGATCACACGAGAACTGCTATACCCAGGGTGGTATGGCCGTAGGCATATTGAGCTGTAAAAAACATTGACAAGATGTTTGCCTTCCTTATCCATTTAGGACTTGCATTCATATAGAATGAGATAAATTCGAAATATCAAAACAGAGTCTCAACGATCATGTGTTCATGGACATACAACCATCAGTTCCGAGACGAGATCTGCTATCCTTGGCCTAGTACTGCTGTAGGTGGAGTTTCTTAGTTCATGTGATAAAGTCGTGGTTAGTTTCTTTATGCTGACCGATAACCATTTGTCGATGAAAGGAGATAGCCTAGAAAATTAAAAAAATAAAGCCTACATCACCATGTGTTCCTTTGCAGTCACCCAGCCAAGTACTGACATGGCCCGACCCTGCTTGACTTAAGTGATCAGACCCGAACTGGTATACTTAGGCTAAAATGGCTTTAGGCATGGTAAACTGTAAAAAATATTAACAAGATGTTTGCACTCCTTACCCTTTAGGGCTTGCATTATTATAGAATGAGATAAATTCGAAATATCAAAACAAAGTCTCAACGATCATGTGTTCATGGACATACAACCATCAGTTACGAGACGAGATCTGCTATCCCTGGCCTAGTACTGCTGTACTTGGAGTTTCTTAGTTCATGTGATAAAGTCGTGGTTAGTTTCTTTATGCTGAACGATAACCATTTGTCGATGAAAAAAGATAGCCTAGAAAATTAAAAAATAAAGCCTACATCAACATGTGTTCTTATGCAGTCACCCAACCAAGTACTGACATTGTTCGACCCTGCTTGACTTCAGTGATCAGACGAGAACTGGTATACCCAGGGTGGTATGGCCGTAGGCATAATAAACTGTAAAAAATATTAACAAGATGTTTGCACTCCTTATCCTTTTAGGGCTTGCATTTATATAGAATGAGATAAATTCCAAATATCAAAACAGAGTCTCAACGATCATGTGTTCATTGAAATACAACCATCAGTTCCGAGACGAGATCTGCTATCCCTGGCCTAGTACTGCTGTAGTTGGAGTTTCTTAGTTCATGTGATAAAGTCGTAGTTAGTTTCTTTATGCTGAACGATAACCATTTGTTGATGAAAAGAGATAGCCTAGAAAATTAAAAAATAAAGCCTACATCAACATGTGTTCTTATGCAGTCACCCAACCAAGTACTGACATGGTTCGACCCTGCTTGACTTCAGTGATCAGACAAGAACTGGTATATCCAGGGTGGTATGGCTGTAGGCATAATAAACTGTAAAAAATATTAACAAGATGTTTGCACTCCTTATCCTTTTAGGACTTGCATTCATATAGAATGAGATTGAATCCAAATTTGGAAGCAGAGTCTCCAAAATCATATGTCCGTCGACATACAACCATCAGTTCCGAGACAAAATCTTCGATCCTTTGCCTTGTTTTGCTGAAGTTGGAGTTTCTTAGTTCATGTAATAAAGTCGTGGTTAGTTTCTTTATGCTGACGGATAACCATTTGTCGATGAAAAGAGATAGCCTAGAAAATTAAAAAATAAAGCCTACATCAACATGTGTTCCTATGCAGTAACCCAACCAAGTACTGACATGGCCCGACCCTGCTTGACTTCAGTGATCAGATGTGAACTGGTATACGTAGGCTGATATGGCTGTAGGCATGGTAAACTGTAAAAGATATTAACAAGATGTTTGCCTTCCTTATCCTTTTAGGGCTTGCATTTATATAGAATGAGATAAATTCGAAAAATCAAAACAGAGTCTCAACGATCATGTGTTCATGGAAATACAAC